>OY747132.1:17761014-18097899 GCA_963556465.1 Berberis vulgaris
CAGAGTACAGGAACAGATGGAGGATTCTTCAGTTACAAGTCAAAGGATGGTGAGAGTAACATCAGCCACGGGTCCATCAAAAGACAATGATAGAAACGGCTTACTAAGTAGAGATTTCTCAGCTAAACCATCCAATTTTCAACCTCTTACAGGTAAGAAATCTGTTTCCATCAATTAACCTTCAATTTCCTTATTTGCTTCACACTAACCCGCCTCAAACCAACTTAACCCAAATCAATTCGACCTTGTTGAAATCACGAACTCTAAGCAGATAACTCACAGTAATTGAAAGAACAACTCTCTTAACTCTTGAAGCAAATCAGCTGGCTTATGTAGCCTTACAAGATAAAGAAAACAGTCCACGTTTGATTTCTACTGAAAACGTGTAACAACTAATGAATAAGTCAAATCCTAACAAAAAGTCCCTATTCAATAGGGATTATTAACTAAACTTTGAATAAGTAAACTCTTAACTAAACTCCCAACTCCAACAAATTCTCCCCGCCCTAAACTAATTGCAGTATGCATTCAGTTTATGCTTGGCACCTCACGAACCCCAAGTAAACCGCGCAGCCTAAAAAACACATCTAGTTTCAAGGGCTTGGTCATGATATCAGCCACCTGTTCACTAGTGCCACAGTGAACCAGCTTTACCACCTATTCCTTGGTAAGATCACGCAAGAAATGAAACCTTACGTCAATATGTTTGCTTCGACCATGCAAGACTGGATTCTTTAACAACATGATCGTGGAGCTGTTGTCACACATTATGGTAGTGCAACTGCCTTGAGAGTGTCCAATCTTCTCTAATACCCTTCGCATCCACACACATTGGCAAGTGCACGAAGTTGTTGCCACAAACTCCGCCTCAGTGGTAGATAGAGTTACCACTGGTTGTTTTCTTGAAGACCAAGAGACTGCACCACCACTTAGTAAGAATACATAACCTGTCACACCCCGATTTTTGAGAAAAATGAAATCCTAAAATTCACGTAGGATTATCCGTTTCCCCAAATCTCGGGAAGTGAAATTCAATAACAACAGAAACATTTAGCAGCAATGGCAAAAATATAGTTTAGAAAATAGGAACAAACTAAAATTTATAACAAAACTCTAACCAGGAAAAACTGACATTGCTAGCCCTACTGGCGGAACTCCCGTAACGCTGCTCAAAAGTCTCTAAACCTGAAAGGCTAATAGGCTACATTCCCAAAGGAATGTACCCAAAAAGCAAAAACTCACTTGGGTCAGCAATAAAGCTGGTGTGAGAAATCTTCATCCCAAAATCAATAAAATCGCACATGATAAACATCAAGCTAAACACAAACAATACACAAACACACCAACAAGTAGTTCCTCAACGAGGCAAAATTGTGATACAAGAAAACACAGTTCCAAGAATTTAGTTCCTCAACGAGGTAATCATATCATCATCCTAATATGTAAATATGCATGTACTTGTACTTACGCTGTAAAAGTTGACTATGGCAAGTCTGACCTGCAAAAATATTAGTAGACTTGTCATCTTGCATGAAAAGTGATTAGAAACAATATAAACGTAATCTATTCCTTTTTATTTGAATTTGTTTCATCTTTTAACGGATTGATCACTTAGACGATACCACATTCGCACCACCTCCGTGCCGAACATACATATCCGTATGCCTCTCTCATATAAAGGAGGACTACTCCGTCATCCATGCCCAAGTGGGGACATCACATACAAGCATGCATCGCAGATACTCCTAACTATATGAGTACCAAAAGCCACCCTTGGGCTATCAATGCGCATAATCTCACGTCACATTTTTTACGGATAAATATCAAAGCCTATCTTAGGGATACAAATTCACCCCATTTTCGCAAGACTAACCCAAAGGATATTTTAGTTTCTCTAGTAGGAAATAGGCGCCCCACCTCCGCAAGACAACCCGCAGGTTATTTAGTTTCTCTAGTAGGAGAGGGGAAATCATAAAACAAAGAGGTGTGGTAGTTCTAAGTGATACAATTCCAGGTGATTTAAATTTTTAGAAATCAAAATTTATCAATATCATTTATTTTTGATATTTCAGAATATCCTTCACAATGACATTTTGTCATTCATAAGTAAATCCACCCCTTCCTTTGGGAGAACATAACCATTTCAATATGCATACATACAGAGGAACACCATTAATCTTAAATGGTCCTACATCAATAGAATCAACGAGACATCAAAACAAAACAAACCATAGTGCAAAATCAAACACTACTACACATAGTGTTCTCCATATGAATGTGATTTTAGGGATAAACACATACATCCTAGTTTGGCAGAAAGTATCTCAAATGCTGAATCCAACAAAGCCACTACATGCAATCTTCGAAAAGACAATTTCAACACAAACAAGAAAGGGCATGACAATCATTGGTGAACACTAACTTACACCAAAGCAACTAGTCTCATTCGGCTCCAAACAATATTTTTCTTTACATCAAATGCAACTCAAGACACCCCAAGGCAGACCTAAACAACTATGTTCCCATCCCAAAACAGTCAAACAAATAACCTTGCCAACAACACCGAAATGAACAAGCTGTCATAACCGGATAGCTTGACCAATCATCACTCAAATGTACATAACTCTCACGTTAGAACCCCAAATTGCATACCATTTGGGGAAATGAAAAGTAGACACCAAGAGGTTTCTAACCATATGAGGCATACCCCATGATTATGTTTATAACAATACAGATGTTACAAACAAAGCAGGCCATCTGTCAGCCTTCGGCAGATTTACCTATTGTCGCTAAAATGAGTATATCTTCCTATACAAAGCTCAGATTATGATACCGTAAGATCCTTTAAAAACTAGACTCAAACAGAAAACTTTTGGTATATAGCATGATACCGTACTTACCCAAAACTGCAATCAAAACCCTCGTAGAAACCTACACAAAATCAGTCCAACTACAAGACGCCCACTTAATGACTGGGCGTGACAACAAAGCTAGCCAGCCATCAAAGGTGGACTTCCAAGAATCAAGTCTAGTTTTCAAGTTAAATATAGAGGTACGATCAAAGCCCCTAAGCAGATCCTAGACAATGGATGGAAGAGTTGAAACCTCTACTTGATGTTCAGGATATCTAGTCCAGTGGTTGATCTCAGCTGTGGACATTACTTATCATTGTGATAGTACTTTGGTTGGTTAAGTACCTAGCTAGCCCTTAGAACATTTTGTGTAAAAAGTAGCTTCTAGCATTAGATCGCTACATTCGTGGATTCTATTGTGTACTATTGTAATTTGATAAATATGCTAGCCCATCTCACCCTAATAAAAAGTCATCAAACCTTGTAGTTAGAAAACACGATTCGATACTCTTTTTTTTTTCACTCTCTAAGTCGAGTTGAACGTATACCTTACATGACTGTTAATGCTCTGAGAAGTTGATACAAATTGAACTTCGTCTCAAACATCTCTTCCCACTTTAGTCTCTAAGAAAATTGTAATATAACAAATAAGTTTACAAACTGTCCACCCAAATGTGTGAGGTCAGAAATCCAAACGAAACAGAGAAAAAGCCTAAGAAAACATCATATATTCTCATGGTTCAACAACCTACAGGAAAACAAGGCACGTTATCTAGCGTTTCTAATGGACATTTCAACAAACAAAAGACGTGCATGCATAAGTTGATATCAAATAGAAGAAAACTGTTAAACTCAATTAGAATAGTCCGTAGCAGATAAAATCCGAACAAATGAACCAATGAAACAATCGATAAAGCTCACTAAATTCGATAAAATTTTCTCAATTCAACCAAAATCAAACTAAACCCACAATCCAAAATAATCAAATACAAACAAATACAGGTCATCACACCACCAGACCAAAATCCAAAACATAATCACACATCCTAACAACAAAACTCACAAACCCCATCATCAAATCCTACAAATCTCTAATTAAGTCCAGAAACAAGGACTACAAGATACAGGGAATAAGAAAACTCGCAGTATAAGTGGAGGAGATGAAGAAACTCACCGAATGCATCTCCATCGGACCACCACACAGCCCAAACATCGATTGCCAATGCCAACTCTACTATATCCACTGCTGATCCCTCTTCTCTTTTTCACATAGCCAATCGCACCTCCATTTCTTCCCTCGCACAAACACCTATCACTGTCAGCCGCCATCGAAGAAAGAAAATGAGAAGAAACAACTCTTCATGTTGCACAAGAGAAGAAGGAAGGGTTTTTCCTTATATAGTGTGGGTGGCTATTCGACCCCACTCAAATTTTGAGAGCACCCGCCCTTTAACTTCACAAAATTAAAACCCTAGAATTTTTAAAATTTAAATTCAATTAAATGTAACCCAATTTTATTTTATTCAAAATAAAATAAATTAGTTTTATGAAATTTAGGGGTGTTACATATAAACACACGTTAAATGGAATCTAGTCCCGAGATTCGGATGGTAAGACAGTTAACTGAATTTCGAAAAATACGAGTTGTCAAACAGAAAGAAGATTTTAACACACAAATTTCAATTGAATTTTAGAAACATAATTATTTATTGTCATTGGAAACGTAGGGGTGTTACAATATATACAACTCAAAAGGAATCTCGTCCCGAGATTCGCGAAAAGTTCTAATTGAACACTACGGATATCAAACCCTAAAAAGAAAACAATATGGAATAATGTCACGCAAATATCGACATTATAAATAAGATTACTCGCGCACACACATGTCAATGGAGCCTCATCATGAGATTCACGAAGAAAATGAAACAGAACTAAAGTTTTCAAGGTTCACCCTTGTCACTTCATCTTATACCAAACTGTCACGCCCTGATTTTCGAGAAAAACGAAATCCTAAAATTCACATAGGATTATCCGTTTCCCCAAAACTCGGGACGTGAAATTCAATAACAACAGAAACATTTAGCAGCAATGACAAAAATATAGTTTAGAAAATAAGAACAAACTAAAATTTATAACAAAACTCTAACCAGGAAAAACTGACGTCGCTAGCCCCACTAGCGGAACTCCCATAACGCTGCTCAAAAGTCTCTAAACCTGAAAGGCTAATTGGCTATATTCCCAAAGGAATGTACCCAAGAAGCAAAAACTCACTTGGGTCAGCAATAAAGCTGGTGTGAGAAATCTTCATCCCAAAATCAATAAAATCGCACGTGATGAACATCAAGCTAAACACAAACAATACACAAACACACCAATAGGTAGTTCCTCAACGAGGTAAACGTGTGATACAAGAAAACACAGTTCCAAGAATTTAGTTCCTCAACGAGGCAATCATATCATCGTCCTAATATGTAAATATGCATGTACTTGTACTTACGCTGTAAAAGTTGACTATGGAAAATCTGACCTGCAAAAATATTAGTAGACTTGCCATCCTGCATGAAAAGTGATTAGAAACAATATAAACGTAATCTATTCCTTTTTATTTGAATTTGTTTCATCTTTTAACGGATTGATCACTTAGACAATACCACATTCGCACCACCTCTGTGCCGAACATACATACCCGTATGCCTCTCTCATATAAAGGAGTACTACTCCGTCATCCATGCCCAAGTAGGGACATCACATACAGGCATGCATCGTGGATACTCCTGACTATATGAGTACCAAAAGCCACCCTTGGGCTATCAATGCGCATAACTTCACGTCACATTTTTTACGGATAAATATCAAAGCCTATCTTAGGCATACAAATTCACCTCATTTCCACAAGACTAACCCAAAGGTTATTTTAGTTTTTCTAGTAGGAAATAGGCGCCCCCCCCCCCCCCCCTCCGCAAGACAACCTGCAGGTTATTTAGTTTCTCTAGTAGGAGAGGGAAAATCATAAAACAAAGAGGTGTGGTAGTTCTAAGTGATACAATTCCAGGTGATTTAAATTTTTAGAAATCAAAATTTATCAATATCATTTATTTTTGATATTTCAGAATATCCTTCACAATGACATTTTGTCATTCATAAGTAAATTCACCCATTCTTTCGGGGAATCATAGCATATTCATAAATCATGCTTTATAATAACATGGTGATCAAGTGACATTTTGTCATTCATAATGAAATCCACCCCTTCCTTGGGGAGAACATAATCATTTCAATATGCATACATACAGAGAAACACCATTAATCTTAAATGGTCCTACATCAATAGAATCAACGAGACATCAAAACAAAACAAACCATAGTGCAAAATCAAACACTACTACACATAGTACTCTCCATATGAATGTGATTTTAGGGATAAACACATACATCCTAGTTTGGCAGATAGTATCTCAAATGCTGAATCCAACAAAGCCACTACATGCAATCTCTGAAAAGACAATTTCAACACAAACATGAAAGTGCATGACAATCATGGGTGAACACTAACTTACACCAAAGCAACTAGTCTCATTCGGCTACAAACAATATTTTTCTTTACATCAAATGCAACTCAAGACACCCCAAGGCAGACCGTAAACAACTAAGTTCCCATCCCAAAACAGTCAAACAAATAACCATGCCAACAACACCGAAACGAACAAACTGTCATAACCGGATAGCTTGACCAATCATCACTCAAATGTACATAACTCTCACGTTAGAACCCCAAATTGCATACCGTTTGGGGAAATGAAAAGTAAACACCAAGAGGTTTCTAACCATATAAGGCATACCTCATGATTATGTCTATAACAATACAGATTTTACAAACAAAGCAGGCAATCTGCCAGCCTTCGGCTGATTTACCTATTGTCGCTAAAATGGGTATATCTTCCTATACAAAACTCAGATTATGATACCGTAAGATCCTTTAAAAACTAGACTCAAACAGCAAACTTTTGGTATATAGCATGATACTGTACTTACTCAAAACCGCAATCAAAACCCTTGTAGAAACCTACACAAAATCAGTCCAACTACAAGACGCCCACTTAATGACGGGGCTTGACAGCAAAGCTAGCCAGCCATCAAAGGCGGACTTCCAGGAATCAAGTCTAGTTTTTAAGTTAAATATAGAGGTACGATCAAAGCCCCTAAGCAGATCCTAGACAATGGATGGAAGAGTTGAAACCTCTACTTGATGTTCAGGATCTCTAGTCCAGTGGTTGATCTCAGCTGTGGACATTACTTATCATTGTGATAGTACTTTGGTTGGTTAAGTACCTAGCTAGCCCTTAGAACATTTTGTGTAAAAAGTAGCTTCTAGCATTAGATCGCTACATTCGTGGATTCTATTGTGTACTATTTCAATTTGATAAATATGCTAGCCCATCTCACCCTAATAAAAAGTCATCAAACCTTGTAGTCAGAAAACACGATTCGATACTTCTTTTTTTTCCACTCTCTAAGTCTAGTTGTACGTATACCATACATGATTGTTAATGCTCTGAGAAGTTGATACAAATTGAACTCCGTCTCAATCATCTCTTCCCATTTTAGTCTCTAAGAAAATTGTAATATAACAAATAAGTTTACAAACTGTCCACCCAAATGTGAGGTCAGAAATCCAAACGAAACAGAGAAAAAGCCTAAGAAAACATCCTATATTCTCATGGTTCAACAACCTACAGGAAAACGAGGCACGTTATCTAGTGTTTCTAATGGACATTTCAACAAACGAAAGACGTGCATGCATAAGTTGATATCAAATAGAAGAAACCCCAATTCTAGCTGGCCTGGGAAAGGGAGCGAGGTTGCTGCCTGGGGGGGCGAATGTACAATTTTGCCCCCTCCCCCTTTAACCACTTTTTTGGAAAAAATTGTTTAAAGTGGGGGGGCAAAAGTGTATTTTTGCCCCCCGAGGCAGTCAACCAGGCAGCTGGGACCAGGCCAGCAAGAATTACTCTAGAAGAAAACTGTTAAACTCAATTAGAATAGTCCGTAGCAGATAAAATCTGAACAAATGAACCAATGAAACAATCAATAAAGCTCACTAAATTCGATCAGATTTTCTCAATTCATCCAAAATCAAACTAAACCCACAATCCAAAATCATCAAATACACACAAATACAGGTCATCACACCACCAGACCAAAATCCAAAACATAATCACACATCCTAACAACAAAACTCACAAACCCCATCATCAAATCCTAAAAATCACTAATTAAGTCCAGAAACAAGGATTACAAGATACACGGAATAAGAAAACTCACAGTATAAGTGGAGGAGATGAAGAAACTCACCGAATGCATCTCCATCGGACCACCACACAGCCCCAACATCGATTGCCAACACCAACTCACTATACACATAGCCAATCGCACCTCCATTTCTTCCCTCGCACAAACACCTATCACTGTCAGCTGCCATCAAAGAAAGAAAATGTGAAGGAACAACTCTTCCTGTTGTACAAGAGAAGAAGGAAGGGTTTTTCCTTATATAGTGTGGGTGGCTATTCGCCCCCACTAAAATTTTGAGAGCACCCGCCCTTTAACTTCACAAAATTAAAACCCTAGAATTTTTAAAATTTAAATTCAATTAAATGTAACCCTATTTTATTTTATTCAAAATAAAATAAATTAGTTTTATGAAATTTAGGGGTGTTACATAACTGGACGTGTTTTTCCTATCATCCAAATCTCCGGCATAGTCACTGTCAGTGTTACACAGCAGCTATCCAATTTCTCCTATCCTATAGAAGACACCTAAGTCTACTGTCCCTTTCAAGTATCTCAGCACTCGTTTTGCAGCTTGCATATGCAAATCAGTGGGACTAGCCATATACCTGCTCAACAGGCACGCCACAAACATTAAGTCTGGTCTAGTTGTTGTGATATACATGAGGCTTCCAATCAATTGCTTGTACATCGTAGCATCAGCCTTAGCTCCTTCTCCTTCTTTTGTCAATCTAAAACAAGGAACAATAGGGTTCTTCATTGGATTACCATTTTCATGTCCAAACTTCTCAATCAATTCCCGAGCATACTTCTTCTGACTCAAGTAAATTCCTTCTGAGTTTTGCAAAACTTCAACTCCAACGAAGTACCTCATTTTACCTAAGTCTGTCATATCAAACTCATGCTTCATGGAACTTTTAAAACTTTCAAACATGCTTGTGTCGTTCCCAGTGAAGATTAAATCATCGACATATAAGTTCACAATTAAAAGTTTACCTCCTTCTACAGACTTGACAAATAAAGTGCGCTCACAACTGCATTTTTCGAACCCTTCCTTGACAAAATATGCATCTATTCTGCTATACCATGCCCGTGGCGCTTGCTTCAAACCATACAATGCCTTATTAAGCCTGTAAACTTTGTGTTCCTCACCCTTTCATTCATATCCCTGTGGTTGCTCAACATATACAGCTTCATTCAACTCACCATGTAGAAAAACACTCTTGACATCGAGTTGATACACATTCCAGCCCTTTTGAGCAGCTAGAGCCAGCACCATTCGGATAGTATCCCACCTCGCCACAGGAGCAAAAACGTATGTATAGTCTATCCCTTGCTGCTGAGCGTAAACCTTTGCAACCAAATGAGCTTTGCACTTGTCAACAGCCCCATTTTCATTCAGCTTGGTTCTGAAAACCCACTTTACTCCGATCGTTTTAGCTCCTATAGGTAAGGTAGTGAGCTCCCAAGTCTTGTTTCTTTCTATTGCCTCAATCTCTAAGTCCATTGCAATTTTCAATTTATCATTTTTTGCAGCCTCTTCGAAGGAACTTGGATCTTCAAGAGCTATGAACATGACAAAGTTATGCACATGCTCTTCTTCAGATAATCCTTCTCCACTCACATAATCATGCATCCATGCTGGTGCTCTTGGGTTTCTTCTTTCAACTGGACTCAAAGCAAGTTCATCGAGTCAATCACTAGAAGATGAAGTAGTTACCCCTTCATCTTGTTCGGCAACCACTTCATTCTTACCTTCTACTTCACTTTCAAAGGACTCAACTTGATATTCTTCATTCTCACCCCATTCTAACACATCAAGCCTTTCTTCTTCAATGCTCCTTCCCCAATTCCTGCCTTTATCTTCTTCAAAAACCACATCTCTGCTTAGTACGATCTTCTTAGCAACTGGATCAAACAACCTATATGCTTTAGACTCACCACTTATCCCAAGCAATACACATTTGAAGCTTTTGTCATCTAGCTTCACTCTTTTCTGAGTCTTCTTCTGTCATTGTTTGCAGGCAAGATGGAGTTTCAGGTAAAACATTAGCCAGTATACATTTTGTTTGTAGTCATCCTTGTTTGCATGATTAGCCCCTTCTTGGGATGATACAGTTTACACTCTCCATGTTGTATCAGAATAGCCAATCCCTTCTCCTGTAACTGCCCAACACTCATTAAATTGTTATTTAAATTAGGAACGTTGAAAACATCAGTGACTACCTGTGTTGTACCTCTGATTTGTAGCCGAATGTTACCTTTTCCCATTACTGCTATTCTTGAGTTATTTCCGAGCTTCACCGAATGTCTGAACTTCTCATCGAGATTAGAGAACCACTGTTTATTCCCGCACATATGATTACTGCACCCGGAATCAAGAAACAACACTTCCTTTCGTTTTGAATTGTTGGCTTCCACATAAGACATTAGAAGCATCTCCCCTTCTTCTGCAAAATTGGCTCCTTTCTCCCAACTAGGGCATTCATATTGAAAGTGCCTTAGTTTATGGCATTTGAAACATTCCACCATGGCTTTGTTGAAAGGTTGTCTGCCTCTGCCCCTTCCTCGTCCTCGTATTGGTCCTCGACCTCTTCCTTCAAACCTTTCATCATTAGTAATCTTCAGGGCTTGTTCTTTTTAATCATGACCGTTCATTCTCTGTTCATGCACCAGTAAACTGCTTTATAACTCATCGATCGTCAGCTCATCTAGATTATTGGATTCTTCTACCGAGCATACCACATAATCAAATCTTTTGGTCATCGACCTCAAGATCTTCTCAACAATCACCACTTCTTCCATCTTTTCTCCATGTATTTTCATCTTGTTTGCAATTGAGAGAGTTCGAGCAAAATACTCATCCACCTTCTCTCCTTCCCTCATCTGGAGAACTTCGAACTCCCTTCGAAGTGCCTGCAACTGAGCACACTTCACTCTTGTTGTTCCCTGGTACTTCTGCTTCATCGAATCCCAAATGCTCTTTGTTGTCTCCTTATTGAGGATCGTTTCCATAATGGTTCTGTCAATAGCCTGAAAAAGGTAATTCTTTACCTTTAGATCCTTCAGACGTTGTTCCTCAATGGCTTTCGTTGTGCCTTAGTTGGTTCAACTCCGTCTGCAACTGTAAGAATCTCGCTCTCCACCAAACTCCAATATTCTTTTGACTGGAGAAAATTCTCCATGAGCATGGCCCAATGGTTGTAGTGACCATCATACCTTGGTATCGCAGGCTGAACAAAAATACCTTTTGTTGCCATCTCTCGTTCACTATTTTCTCACTTTCTATGTTTGCTCCCTCCTTGCTTTCTCTCGTTAGGAAACTGCAGTTCCTAAACTTCACTCTATCAGGCCCCTTGTTGGAGCTATGATACCAGAATTCTTGAAATCAAGAACTCTAAGCAGATAACTCACAGTAATTGAAAGAACAACTCTACTAACTCTTGAAGCAAAACAGCTGGCTTATATAGCCTTACAAGTTAAAGAAAACAAACCACGTTTGATCTCTACTGAAAACGTGGTAACAACTAATGAATAAGTCAAATCCTAACAGAAAGTCCCTATTCAATAGGGATTATTAACTGAACTTTGAATAAGTAAACTCTTAACTAAACTCCCAACTCCAACAGACCCTAATTAATTTTACCTTATGTATTTAGCCCCCAATTCTCCCCATTTCAAGCATACAATTATGAAAAATAACTCAAAAGTTTCAGTTTCCTTACCTAAATCAATACCATCCAACTTTAGCCAAATCGAAAACACAACAATAAATGGGGAAGGAAATAAACAGTTCCCAAATCAGTCACTTACCTTATAAATCCCTGAAACCCAAATGGAAAGTTCGCGAGGAGAAAACTCTTCCACAACGGTTACAGGCGTGATGGTAGCTCCTCTTTCAGCAGAGTTTTCTTCTCTGAGCAAGAATGGCAAGTGTTTTCAATGCCCTAATTTGACTTCTCCTTCATTTATGAGTGAGATATCTGAAAATGGAGTTTCTATTGCTTATTTTCACTATTTGTTTGCAAGCAATACCCAAAATGTGGGTAACGTGAGTAACGGAGAAGAAGAAGAAGAAGGAAGCTTTAGAAGGTGGGTTTCGTGCCCTAATTCTAGGATGGGCTTTGGAGATTTACAAAAACTATTCCCAACTTTGGGGCCAAATTCTTTTTAACCTGAGCCTAGCATAACTTCAAGTCCAAATCTAAAAGGCCTTGACCAAATGAATATAAGCCTGCCCCCAAGTCAAATAATGTCTCACAAGACCGAGCCCTCTCTTTGAGCCCGACGGACATCACCCCACAAAAGAATAGCTTGGCCCAGGATCTTGAAATCAACATTGTGGGGACAGCCCATCAACAAAGAGTTACAGTGGCAAAATTATCTCTAGAAAAAGGAATCTAGAGATGACATATGGGTTTCCTCTTCTCCATTTGGATATTAAAAAAAAAGGCCAGCAGTATTTTGTGACTTTTTCGGAGGAGGAAAAAACAGAAAAAATGAACTTATCAGATATAAGTCAGGAACAAGAAATTGCTTTGAAAAGGCCAAAAGTGGTGAGAGATAATAGCGATTTCAGGCAAGAAGAAAACTTGAAGTTTTTCAAGACACATTGCTTACTTGGCCCCCAGTTGCACATGAGTTTGGAATTTTTAGTAATGGGACCAATGGTGCATCCAACAATCCAAATGGCACATCTCGGATGAATAGGAGAAATAAATCAGTTTGGAACTCGGATAGACATGCAATAAAGAAGGAGATGCAGCTAATGATCACAAGTGGCAGAGGCAGTCAAAAGAAATAGCTAGGCATTAAATTACATCCTCCACTTTCGACTCTGTAAGTGAATTCGGAAGAGCCATCGTTGGGAAGCGGGAGTGCCAGTGATTTATTCTTTTATTGAATCCCACCCGATGAGGTACACTTTTTCTTTCTAAAAGTAGTTTCTTTTGCTACTTTTAATCTCTTGCATGTTATTTCTGTCATATTTATGTTTTCACTATATCACCTTCTTAACACACAATGTGGTTTGTTGCTTAGTCAAAATTCTTCTCATTTTAATCATTCTGATGAGGTTTTAGTGGTGGCTTCTCCTGAAAAGCCATCACAAGAGAAATAATTTGTTCGTGGAATTGTTGGGGACTGGGCTCCTCCTCTACAATTCATTATCTGAGGACCATCATTAAGGAGTAAAATCATGATGTGATCTTCTTAATGGAAACCAAAGCATCAGAGCATCGTGTTAACTTTGTAAAAAACAGTATTAATTTTGCTCATAGTCATGTAGTTGAATGAGTGGGTAACTTTGGGGCTTAGCATTACTTTGGAAGAAAGATATGAACATTAACATTATTGCTCCGTCTCAAGATTTTATACATGTTTCTCTTATAGACTATCATGCTAATGTACCGCGGTTTGTGTTTTTTGTCTACTGCAATCCGAACCCTAGGCTTCGGGATGGTTTTTGGGAATCTCTGCAAAGTCTAGGATCTTATATCATGTCTACCTGGCTTATTTTAGTGGATTTTAACGCTATGCACCATTCAAATTAGAAGCTAGGAGGCAAGAATATAAATAAGAAACAATCCACTAAACTCCAATATTTCATGGATACCTTTGGCCTCATTGACCTTCCTTACAAGGGTGTCAAGTTCACTTGGACCAATAAGAGAATAGGTAAAGACCATATTAGGGAAAGAATCGATAGGGCTCTGTATTGCACTAATTGGAATCGGTTATTCCCAAATACAAACCAGTCTTCTGTTTTCACTCATTGTTCTGACCATAGAGTCATCATTCTTGACCTTTATAACAAGCAAAATAAGGGTAACAAGCATTTCAGATTCCTTGAGATGTGGTCCAGAGACCCAACGTGTCAAAACCTTGTTGAAGATGCATGGACAAATATCTCTGAATCATCTCCTCATCATGCTCGTCCCCAACTCACCCCCCTCCTTTGGGCTCCTCAATAAACTCCATAAGCTCAGACACAATCTTTCTTTATGGAATAAAGAACACTTCGGTAATATTTTCCATCTCATGAAGGGGGTTAAAAATTAGATTGACCAGTTACTCACTCTCCCGATTACAGAGCAAAACACACTCTAGTTGGTTAATCTCAATAATTTCCTGGAAGAACTCCTGATTATATAGTAATATTACTGGCAACAACATTCCAGAAACAATTATGTTTCTCTTGGGGATAAGAACAATAAGTTTTTCCATACCTCCACCATTCTGAAAAGTAAGAAAAATTCCATTACTAAACTCAAAAACATGACTAAACTCAAGAACATGGAGGGTCAGTGGGTTTCTGATACAAAAGGTGACAACCCTTATAAAAGACTACTTTCAAGATATTTACACCTCTTCTGAACCAAACTCTAACTCAAAAATTCTTCAACTTTTTCAACCATGTATTAGTAGTGAGGAAAATAACATTCACACTTCTATACCAGGAGATGAGGAGATTTGGAATACTCTCAAATCCTTTGGGAACCTCAAAGCTCCAGGGCTAGATGACTTTCAAGCGATCTTCTTAAAAAAAAAATGGAATATTGTCAAAGAGGATGTCATCAATACGGTCCAACATTTTTTTTTATTAATAAACATGTTCCCCCAGTGGGGAATTTCACATACATAGCACTCTTTCCCAAATTCCCCAATCCAATCCAAGTTTCACAATTCAGATCCATCAGCCTTTGTAACGTATGCTACAAAATCTTCTTTAAAATCCTAGCAAACCGCCTTAAAGTCCTTCTCCATAACATCATATCTCTCTTTCAAGGGGCCTTTATACCAGAGCGCCTTATTGGGGATAATACAGGGGCAGTTTGGGAGGTGATGCATCAATTTAAGAAATTCAAAATAAGGAAAAATGGATGGATCAACATCAAAATGGATATGGCTAAGGCTTACGATAGGGTCAATGGGGTTTTCTTCTGGAGGTTTGTTCCGTTTTGGGTTTTTTCTAGTGATTTGTGTAGCCTTCTTCACTGTTGTCTCTCCTCAGTGGCTTATAATCTCCTCATCAATGGAAAATCTGACGCTTTTATTAAACCAAGTAGAGGTATAAGACAAGGGGACCCTCTCTCCTTTTTCTTATTCATTACTTTTGCTGAGACACTTTCTAGCATGATGATGAAAGCCCAAGCCAATGGGGACATTAATGGTTTTAAAGCAAGAAGATCCTCTCCAGGTATCAATCACCTTATGTTTGTAGATGACTTTATATTTTTCCGCAAAGCTTATCTGGATCAATGCCACCGAGTTAAGGATATCCTTAAGGATTATTGTGAGGTATCTGGTCAATTGATAAACTTGATAAATCATCCATTCTTTTTACCCCTAATGTCCACCATAGACACCAGTTTATGATCTTATGGGTGTTGGGAATGAGAGCTGTAAACATAAAAGAAAAATATTTGGGCCTCCCATTTACTCTCTCCAGAAGCAAAACCCAAGATTTCAACTATTTGATTGATAGGGTAAAAAATACATTGCCAGTTGGAAATGTAAGCTACTGTCTCAGGCAAGTAGAACGACTCTCATTAAATTAGTGTCTTCTTCTATCCCCATTTATCCTATGCAATCTTTCATGATCCCAGTGGGTATTCTCAAAAAGTTGGATTATTTAAATATGATGTTTTGGTGGAGGGGAACTAAGAATAGTAAAACCCATTTTCTAGCTAAGTGGGATCTAGTGTCTGCTCCAAAAAATATGGGCAAGGTTAATATTCAGTTGTCTGTACCTAAAAATCTTGCCCTAATGTCCATGATGGTGGTCAGAATTCTAGAGCGGCTAGAGGACCTTTGGCCAACACTTCTCAAGTCCATATATTTCAAAAACTGCAGCCTTTTCCAAGCCATTTTCACCAAAATGGGTTATTCTTTCCTTTGGAGGAGCTTAGGGAAAACCCTTAATACTCTTAAGAAGAGATTATTGTGGACGGTAGCAAATGTGGAGTCTTTCAACATTTGGGAGGATCCGTGGCTAACTGATTTTGTTCCTCTAAGAGACTATGTGCAACCGAATACCCTCTCTCTTTTTGATTCCGTAAACACTACACCATAAATGGTAATTTATAACACACTAGCTTTGTTCCTAAAATTTTCTTGCAAATCATGGCATTACGAATATTAGTAACACTTCGACGTGTTACAACCTTCAACTTTTGTAACAGTTGTCCAATGTTGCTAATGTCATTGTCGTATGTTACAATGTTCAAATATTAGCAACACCTCGACGTGTTACAAATAATTTTTTTTTTAAATCCATATGTAAAATTTTATTTATCTTTAATCAAATATTAGCACTATAGCACTTTTAATTGGCATCTGAAGCAACATAAAAAGCATCTGGATTTTGGAATTTTTTTTTAGAAGAAATTGTGTAATGAAAAAGAATTTGATACATCACAATAATCCATTTTATTTTTACTCCAGTTTGTCTAAAACTTTCAACAACTTCTCAATAGAAGAAAAAAAAATGTAGCATAAACCCTTCGCCAAAACAAAAAAAAATGTAGCATCCTCAAATACAAGTAGTTCAGTTACCGTGTGTGCAATCCAAGGCTTGATAAATTCACTTTTGAAACATCCACTTACATAAATCCCATTTATAGATTACATAGATTTAGTACCTCTGAAACCGTAACAGTGAAATTTGCCAAATTCAACACTATCTAATGTTGCTAATTAGCCATGTTGTAGTGATGAATACGTACTCTATCGAATGTCGTTCTCACACTGCATAAATCGCATCCAACTGAAATGAGCAAAAATCTGGCCCTTTATTAAAGCAAGATTTATTCTAACAAACTAGAAACTTAAAAATAAATGCAAAAATTAAAATTGGAAAGCAAAGTTATAAACTCAGTCCAAACTTCAAATATTGACAATACAAAATTTTGAAGCAGAAAATCATGGTCAGTACCAACAACTCATGATGAAAGTGAACAAAAAGGATGAATCAATTGTATGATGGAATGGAATGAAAAGTGAAGAAATGATTGCAGATCACACCTGACTTACTAAACAATTGCTCATATATAAACACAAAAAGTAGAATAAAATAACAAATAAATCACAAATTTCTTGGATCAATGGCAATGCATTTTTAAGGAATTCGACAATAGCTTAAAACAAAACGCACACATCTTTTCCAAACATATTGTTACAGATGACTTGAACAGCAAAAACAAGTTACAAAGCAAAAACTGATCAGTTGTTTAATCAATTGCAGTAATCTGCCTCCAATGCACATCAATGAGAAACAATGGAAAAGGTGGCCCTTACAATCCCTGTTTGCTATGTTTATCTGACTAGGAGTTGATTTTGCAAGATAAAGTGAGTTACAAATCGAATTACAAGCCCAAAGTACATTGACAATCTTTGAATCTAAAACAGTTCAAAATAAATCAATTAAGATTTCAATTAGATCTGTTGATTCAATTAAGAAAAAACCTAGAAATTTGACAAAGAAACAAATAGATTTCGAATTGAATCTAAAGATGAAAAGCAAAGCAACTAGTGAGATACAAAATGAAACGATGGAGAAGCATTTGATTTGGGATTGATGAAATTTAGGGTTTCAATGAAGAAATTCACCATTGTTTCAGACACTTGTCTGAAGCTGCTGTTTGCATGAAAAAGAGCGAGCGAACGAGAGAGTTTCTACAAAGCACTGCAAATGAAATGAACAGAGATCCCCAACAGAGAGTTTTCTAACTTTTTTGCGCTTCTTCAGATTTACTTAAATCAACTGAGATCTTTCGATCGAGAGATAGAAATTGATCGAGATAGAAATCAATCGAGCTATAGAAATCTTCGATGGAGAATAATTAAAGAAGAGATCGATCGAGAGTGATGCAGTTCGATTGAGAGCAATGGAGAGATCGATTGAGAGAGAGAAATTCGTCGTGAAGTTTGAGATTGTTTAGGTTTTGTAATGATTTTTGAGAATATGGGTTTAGAGAAGAAATGGAGAGTAAAGGCAACCAATAATTAGTAACTTAACTAAATGTATTTTTTTTAGTTATTTTTATAAATAATATATTTATAAAATTACTAATAGTAACTTAAGTCAATAATTAGTAACATAATTTTGGGTTACAAAATTTGTAGCTCAATGAAGAGTTACAAATTAAAAAAATTTGATGTTACTAATTACTCATTTTGGGTTTAGGTGCCACCTGCCAGCAGCATCTCCGCATGCCCCCTGTTGAGTACCGGCCTCCAGTCGACAACACCTCCGTAGGCCCCCGTGTCGAGCATCGGCCTCCAGCCGACAGCACCTCCACAGACCCCCTTCCCGAGCACTGACCTCCAGCCGACAACTACAACACTTAAGGCATTTTTCAAGAGAAAATTTCCTTGACAAAAATCAAAATTTTGTTGGAAAAAACTTTTAACAAGAAAAAAAATTTATTATTGGGTTCCTGAAGGCATCCCGTAGCTAAAGGTTTTTACCAAGGAATTAAATTTTTTGTTGGTAAAATGAATGATAAGTCAAGGAAATATGGTGTTGATAATACTGGCAACTACCAAGAAAATGCGTTGGTAAAAATCAAATATTTTTACCTACAAATTGTTTTGTTGTAAGAAAACTTTATTTACCTATGAATTTTTTTCTTGAAAAAGTTGAGAATCTTCAAGGAAAATTATCGTGTGAAAAGGTAACTACCTTTATCTTAGAACTTTTTCGTTGGTAAATAAATATATACCAATGAAAGTTGTCTTAGGTACCGTTGATATTTACCAAGGAAATTATTTCCAATGAAAAAAATTATATACCAAAACGATCATTCTTGGCAAATATACGACCCAAATCTACATCCCAAACTCTTAGGACACCACCCACAACCTCCCAAACTCTAAGGAAACCACTCTTGGTGGTAAGACCCCGCTATGAAAATTTGTATATGATTTTATTTATTTTTAGGCTCAATAAGAATCGAACTTCTAACCTATAGTAAAATCTATTGCAATATATACCGGTTGAGCTATTTAAATAATTGTGTTGTGTAAAACAACTTTATAACTTATTGAATCAAATTACTCTTCTTTTGCAATAAAAAATCATTGCTACGTATATTATAGGGACCAATAAATAATATTTCGCCGCTATAAATTATGACTAAATATTTTCACGACTATATGTTTTATGTGAAATATTTACCACTTTTAGCAATGAAAAAATTCACAATAACACTATTATAATTAATAATAAAATAGTAATAGCATTTCATTGTTAGATATGATATTGAAATTGGTTATATCCCCAATGAACTAAAATTAAATCGTTGTAAATAAGAAAACGAGCCTTAATAAGAAAAAACAAGTTCCTAAAAATTTTATCAATCTTTAGTGATGAGATAAATTGTTACCTATAATATTATAATTAATAATAAAATAATATTTTATTGCTAATAAAATTTTATTCGATTTTTTAGATACATAATATAATTGCTACTGATGATACATAAAAACGGTCACACCCCTGAGTCGTACACGTGTCGTGATAATCTCGAGAAAATACGAACCCCAACATTAACCCAACACTGAACAGGTCCAAGCGGTTCTAAGCCCGCTCAATTCAGTCCGCCAGGCGGACCCAGACTCTCACAGCACGCTAGGCCCACACGTCTCACATCTGTCCTCAATACTAGTAAGTAGGGGTGGGTACGGTCCGGATCGGTTCCAAATTTTGAGGAACCTAACTCGGATCGTTTAAATTTAACGGATCCAGACCGGTTCGAATTTTCTCATTTTGAACATTGGGACCGAACCTAACTCGATCCGTTTAGAATGGTCTGATTCCTACGATTTCAAAACGTTTTTATGAAATATTGTATATTTGTATGGCTAATGTTGATTTCCTACGTGTCCTAAATCTAGCCGAATTTCACTATAACATACAATACTCACTATACTCATTGCAAGTTGCAACAATTTTAAGTTGTAACAATACTCGTTGTAAATCACACTCACTGTAACAAATTATAATTGTTACTAACAATATTCATAAGAAAACAACTGTATGTATTATTGCTTACTGAAAATTTCACTAAAATTTTACTACAACAAATTGCTACTAACAATCAACCCTACACATAGAATTTCACTGTAACAAATTGTTGCTAACAAAAAACCCTAACAAATTGTTCACTGTAACAAATTGCAAGCAGCAGCAAGCTGCGGGATGCATGGATGCGTAAGCTTAAAATCCACAAATTAAATCATTATGGGCACTAGTAAGAAATTAATTATATACAGATAAAGGTCAACATGTATTAGAAGAATCATTAGAGGCCAGAAGAGGATATATATTAGTAAGATTATTAAAACTGAAAGAATGCCATTGAGATCATCCCCTCACAGATATGAAATACATGAAATACATAGAAAATTGTGATTAAAGAATGTGGAGAAGGAATATAGAAATGAGGGAGGGAGGGACCTTTGTTGTGTGGCTCTGTTTGGAGTGCAATGTGGTCAGCCTTTGAGGGTTACACTTGTGGTGGATTTGACTCTTTGGTCCCCCTTTACCTTCAGATCTATTTACATTGACTAACTCTCTATTTCACATGAAGTCTTCCTTCCATTAACGTGCTTGTTGAGTTTCTTTCTTGATTGCCAAAGTTGAAATCAATGAAACGGAACAAATGGGGGATTGATCGAAAGATATCCTTCGATCTTCTTCTTCTACAGATCTTCTTCTTTTACGGCAATAGAGAAGAGAGGGGAAGAGAAGCTGCACTTGCACGGTTTCTTTTCTTTTCTAACTTTCTATTTTAGATTAGACTAACTTGTAAAACTACTAAAATGTTTTTTAAAATGGATTCTATCCGGATCGTTTCATTTTAAATAATAGGAATCAGGCTCGGATCGTTTTATAACGGATCCGGACCGATCCAGACCGTATCTAAAAACACAAACTTAAAATCCCGACCGTTTGGAGAAAAATGGCCCAGTTCGGTTTAAACCAGCGGATCCTTGACCCGTTTGCCCACCCCTACCTGTAAGCCCTCCTTTGGCAAGTATCTTGAGGATCCACTTCGAACAAGCAACTACAGCTGCTCTTTGTTCCCAACTAGGAAGCAAACACGAAATTATCTTCCACACATGGAAACTCCCTTCTACGGAATGCTATTGAATTAGGAACTATCTCTAGCATATCTAGGAGCGCAGAGCTAATAGGGAACTTCCCTCCTACAACACAACTCTTAATTAGATAAGGGTCTCCACGAAGATCTCCTCCCTAACCTACGTCTACGATGGTCTGGTTAAACCAAGACTCCTTGCACTATAAATAAGACATGAGGTTGGTAAGTTAAGGTACGCTACAAATTATTTGTTACAACATTACACATTCCTCAGAGTCTTATCTGACTTTAGCATCGGAGTGCCATCGGCCACCACAACGGTGGTCCGTGGCTCACGTGTGCTACTTATGCAGGTCAACAGGAACCAGATCGGAGCAAGGAGCGAAAAATGACTACATCAATTTTGTGTCGTCCATGGCGATGACATAGCTCGTAACTATACACTAAGCGTCGTCTCCTTTCAAAAGACAAAGAAATGGTGACCACCAGATCACGTAACAATGAATAACCAGGGGACACGTCGAACATTTCGGCTGTCTCTATACCGCATCCTTCAGCAGCTCCTATCTAGCACGCGCAGCCAACTCACGCTCCCGTACCAACGACAACAACGACAAATCCCAGAATCGATACGTTGGCATCCCAAATACAGTGGATCGCCAAAGCGGTGGAGGCTCTCATGCGATAGAATTCACCACCCGCCAATGGAGACCAGGAGCAGCACGGACCTCCACCTCTGGCAGACGATAGGGAGCAAGCACACGAAAGCCAAGCACTCGCCAATTCCTATTGGACTAAAGGAGGTTGCGCGGCTAACACTGAGTTCAACGACAGGGCAGAGAGGCTCGACCCTGGGAACCCCCTCCGCAGAGGGGCGCACGACCTGGTTGTACTGTATTGCCTCTCCGTCCCGCCATTTGTGGACCGAATCATGAACGAGGCCCTACCGAGGAATTTCACTCCTCCGAAACTCGACTCCTACGACGGAATCACCGATCCCTTCGACCACCTGCGCCATTACCAGCACGTAATGACCCTTAAAGAGGGATCCAAATTTGTAATGTGCAAGACCTTTCCCACTAGTCTGAAAAGCTCCGCATTGACATGGTTCCACATCCTTTCGCCAAAGTCCATTGACTCCTTCAAAACGCTAGCGAACGAATACCTAACCCATTTTGTCGGAAGCCAACGCTTTCCAAAAGGCCCGCACTACATACTCTCCCTGAAGTAGAGGTTCGACGAGACACTTTGAGAGTACGTCACGCGCTTCAACAATGAGTTGACCCTCATAGACCGGTGCAGCGACGATACAGCCATGACAACCTTCACTGCGGGTCTCAAAGAGGGAAAACTCTATGAAGATCTCACCCTGGAGCCCTCTCTGGACATGGCAGAGCTCCTCAAGAGTGTCCAGAGACACATCACCCTGAAAAAGTTGAGGACCTCAAAGAGGGAAACTGAAGGGGATAGGAGGCCCTTCGCGCCCAGAGACAATGAGGGAAAAAGAAACTCAGATGAGGAACAGAGCAAAAGAAAGCGCGATGACAACAGGCTAGACCCTTGTCGGTTCAGGCTGGAGAAATCGACCAACTACGTTGGATCCAGAGCAGTGACTCACCTAAACGCTAACTCGTTTGACGTACTCAAATCAATGAAAAACTGGGAGGAACTGAAGTGGCCCCGAAAGACACGCGGAGACCCCACCAAGCACAACGACGGAAAGTACTGCACGTACCACAAAGAAAAGTGGCCACAACACCAATGACTGTAAGAGTCTGAGGTACGAGGTTGAGCACTAGATCCGCAAGGGCAAACTGAAAGAGTTCCTGCAGTCCGAGAAGCCAGCGGAGCAGACAAAGGACAAGGGACCAACCTACGACACGAGGCTGCCACTACGCCGCATTGAAACATTTAAGTGCTTCCAGATTCAGCTACATCATGTAGAGTAGCTTGACCCAGTGCAAGACCCAAAGACGAAAGAGACACCATTTTTGAGTGGTACATGAGCAATCAGCTCTCCCGCCCAGCGAGTCGTAAAGGCAATGGCAAGCGGGAACACATCCCCTCGACATTCCATCAGCACGGAGATTCGCCCCTCTACAAGGTTTACTCTTCAGTGACCTATGTAACGCCTCGACAGTTCGCCAAAACGATCTGTGAAGAGCAACCCGAATTCACTTGAAGGCCAGGACCAGTTTCTCTCCGTCAACAGTTAGTTTGCTTTAAGTTGTCTGTTTCCCTTTCCATAGTCAATATTGAGTTTTAGTTTTTAAAAGGCCTATGTGATTTGCAATAATTTAAGAAATAAAGGAAGAATTATGAAAAAAAAATTCTATTGATTATTGGAAAGATGTAACAGCAAACACCTTGAGGCAGATACAAAATACTACATATTACGAATGCCCTGAGGTGGATACAAAATACTGAGCATCTGAATACAATGCGAACTGAAGTAAAAGGCTCGCTCAGGCAATTCTGATATTACAACGTCCGACAAATACTTGCAAACCCTCCGATGCGAGTAATTTTCCAGTGATAACAAAGATAAAAGTTGTTTGATCCTTTCCGAAGACAACAATGAAGTGTAAGAGGGGATTGAAAGGACTAAGCAATTAGGTTGCTCAGTCAAATCACTCCAGGAAAGTGCTTGTACAATGGCGCGGTAGACCTCATGACTAGCTGTTGATTTCTTCAAGAGACATCCCACCGTCTATCCAACCTTCTTAAAGGGCTTAGAAGAAGGAAGGTGAGGATGGCTACAAGTAGCGACGTAGTCACGATCTCACAACGCCATCAAAAGATACCATTTTTAACATATTCGATGGCAAGTGTGACTGAGAGCTACCACACCCGGAGTCAACGCACATCAACCAATACTTCGATCAACCATCGATCAACAGCGGGATCCGAGCAGACAAAGACACAAGTGGTACGGTGTAACACCAACGCATCTCCCTCAGTAGGAAATCCATACTACTCCGCAAAATTAGAAGAAATTACGAGATCTTAGCAGATCAACTACATGCTCACCCATAGCAGGTGACCACACACAACGACAACTATTATTGTGCCAGACCTTTACAAATGTCAGAACATTTGGAGACTCCAAAGATGAAGATCCACCGTCAGCCTTTGCAAAACCCAAGAACATTATAAAAGATAAGCTCTACGAAAGATACTTCCTACAACGATTGAAAAACACCATTATATAGACATGATGGTTACCAAACAGACACGCCAGCATTAACTGTCAAGCATTGAATATGGTATGGGAAACGAGAAGACGACGGTTCCCAAGGAAACTACACAGACCACGTCATTCAAATTAATGGTGTTGCACGCAACCCCATCAATTAAGGGGGAGTAACCGATACTCAACTGTCACACAACCCATGTCGTACACGTGTTACCACACGGTTTACGCCATACACGCAGCACATTGCGCCCTAGCTGCTCCTCTGTGGGCCCATGGGCTCAACCAATTATTCAAACAACATTTTGTCGCATGCTTGACACGAGCATTAAGAGATCTTAGCCGATCCTGACTTACGAATTGTACCTACAGATCACCTGCTGATTCGAGATAACTTTGTCCACACTATGCTACCACTAAATTCACACGCCCCCCAACAGGCAAAAGTTTTTTCAAACCATGCAAACTTAGTCAGCCAAAGCTGATGACAACAGTGGTTCAACCCGACACCTAGTCCGCTCAGCGTGGACATCGACGATTTAGGAAGTGTGAGTCTAATCAGCGCTATCATGCTTGGTAACGATGTATTGCCAAGGATCATTGCCACCCCTCAATACAGGCAATGATCGTCGAACTTGCTAGATAAGCTCAGTCCGTTGGCAACTGATGACGACGATTTCTGGTGCCCAAAGCCTAATCCGCTTTGTGCGAATCATGATGACTGATGAAGTGGGAGTCTAGTTAGCACTGGTCCGCTGATGACGATTGCCTAGGGATCATTGCTCTCAATACAGACAATGATCGCCGAACTTGCTAGGTAAGCTCAATCAGTTCGCGACTGATGACAGCGACTTCTAGTGCCCAAAGCCTAATCCGCTTCGCGCGGATCACGACGACGGAGGAAGTGGGAGTCTAGTCAGCGTTGGTCCGCTGATGATGACGACTCGCCAAGGGATCATTGGTCTCAATACAAATAACGATCACAGAACTTGCTAGGTAAGTGATGCGGATTTAACTAACCTAAATAAATAGGTTAATTCATCCCACTTGTAATAACTGCAAGTGCACGGTGCCTAACTGGTAGACAACGGCAAGTACGGGTCGATCCCACGAGGAAGGTGGATTAAATTGAATTTTAAAAATTATCTAAACTAATTTAAATGGAAAATGGGGTTACAGTGTTTTTAAAACTAAACTAAAAATAAATTAAAACTAAGAAAAATAAAATAAAATAAAAGATAGATGAGATGAATTTTGTGGGCTTGGACTCACCAATGAGTTAGTAAAATTATTTAAATCTAAATTACTGAATTTAAAAACGAAAAGCTTTAGGGATGAGAATCTCTTGCTTACACCGAATATGTGATCGTTAAAATTCAATTCAAATTATATCATGTTTCTATCAAACGTTAACAAATTATTTCAAGCAAATACGCTCTTACCAAGTATTAAGTGTCTTTTTAGGGCACACTTAATCAAAGTTTAAGCTTAATATTTTTAGCACATGCTTTGAATATTAATAAAGGGTAATTCTAACTACCAAACATATCAAGTTTAATTTTCTCGAACATGCAAGGTGAAAGCAATTTATCAAAATTCAGAAATAAATTGTAATTAACAATTAAGCACACAATTCAGTAAAATAAATCAAACTAACTTATACAACCCATTTAGTTTGTCACAAACTCGATGTGGTGGCACTCAGCAGATCAGTAGGTGGTCAGAACACGAATCCCGAGACAAATGGTCAAAAGCACTCTGTGGTGGCTCTTACAGATAGCTGGGGTGTGAATAGCCAGCTTAAATTGACTCAGTCCCGCCAGGCGCACAGTGCGCTACAGTAACGATACAGTACTGCTACAGTACCACCTTCGTCTCCAACGCGACAGCGCCGCTCGCGGTGCTGTTCTTCGCTCCTCGCGACCGTCCCGTCCTCCAAACGTCTCCAAAACCTGCAAAAGAAGAGAGAGGGTGAGGAAACAAGAAAACAGAAAAAACAGAGAAGGAAGACGAGGAACAGGAGCTCCCTGTTTATGCTTGCGAGCTCTGTCTCGCGAGGTGGTGGCGGTGATGCTTGGTCTGGTCGTGACGGTGGTCGCGAGAGAGGGAGGCAGGAAGGAGCTCGAGACGAAGAGAGGCCGAGAAAAGAGGGAAAACAGTGTCTGTGGCGAGGCGGAACAGAGCCACGGTGAGCTCTGTTTCGCGGTGGTTCTCGGTCTGTTGTGGTGGTGCTCGTGCGGAGGTGGTGATGGATGATGTTGGTTGAGGGATGATGGACAGGGACAGGGACAGGGACGGTGGCAGAGTGAAGGTTTGACGCGAAACAGGGTTGTCACACCCCTGTTTCGTGGTGGTGGCGGTTGTGCTGTCCGGAGGTGGTGGTGGTGCTCGGGTGATGGTGGTGGCGAGGTGACTGTGGTGGCGAGGTGGTGATTGCTGAGTGAGTGAGAGATGGATAGGTGGTGGTGGTGATTGTGAATCAATTTGAGAGAATCACCTTTGAGGGTGATGAGAATCAATTTGGAGGAAGAGATTTTGATATTTTTCTAATTCTTTTTCTTCCCTTCTCTTCCTCCCATTTTCTCACCTTATTATCTTCTATTTATAGAAAATTATCAAGATGAATAGGGATGAAATGAGGGAATGATTCATCAATGTATAATTTGGAGAAGGATTGGGCTTGGCATTAGGTTTGGGTTTAGGTTATGAATTAGGTTTCGGGTTTAGGTTTGTGACTGCTTTATACCACCGTTGGAATCGACTAATTGTCGTTCCTTAACTTGTCGCCTTAATATGATTTCATCGTTTACGCTAAAACTCCTACAAAGACATGAAAACGAAATAATTACTATAAAATATAATAATCGAAACACTAACATGTATAAATTAAGGGATATATTATGTAATAATTATGTGAATATCAGTAAGCTCAGTCAATTCGTGACTAATGACGACAGCTTTTGGTGCCAAAAGCCTAATCCGCTTCTCCCGGATCTCAACGGCGGAAGAAGTGGGAGTCTAGTTAGTGCTGGTCCGTGAATGACGGTGACTCGGGATCATTGCTCTCAATACAGACAATTATTGTTGAACTTGCCAGGTAAGCTCAGTCAGTTCGTGACTGATGACGACGACTTCTGGTGCCAAAAAACTAATTCGCTACGCGTAAATCACGACAGTGAAGGAAGTAGGAGTCTAGTCAGCACTGGTTCGCTGATGACGATGACTCGCCAAGGGATCATTGCTCTCAATACAGACAATGATCACCGAACTTGCCAGGTAAGCTTAGTCAGTTCACGACTGATGACGACGACTTCTAGTGCCCAAAGCCTAGTCCGTTTCCGCGGATCATGATGGAGGAGGAAGTGAGAGTTTAGTTAGCATGGGTCCGCTGATGAAGACTACTCGCCAAGGGATCATTTCTCTCAATACAGACAATGATCGTCGAACTTGCTAGGTAAGCTCAGTCAGTTCGCGACTAATGACAATGGCTTCTGGTGCCCAAAGCCTAATCCGCTTTGTGTGGATCATGACGGCAAAAGAAGTGGGAATCTCGTCAGCGCTAACGACGACTTGCCAAGGGATCATTGCTTTCAATACAGACAATGATCACCAAACTGGCCAGGTAAGCTCAGTCAGTTCGCGACTGATTACGATGACTTGTGGTGCCCAAAGCCTAATCTGTTTCACACTGATCACGATGGCGGACGAAGTGGGAGTCTAGTCAACGCTAGTCCACTGATGACGATGACTCACCAGGGGATCATTGCTATCAATACAGACAATGAACGTTGAACTTGCCAGGTAAACTCAGTCAGTTCCCGACTGATGACGACGACTTCTGGTGTCCAAAGCCTAATCTGTTTTGCACGGTTGACAGCGGCGAATGATGTGGGAGTCTAGTCAGCGTTGGTCCACTGATAATGATGACTCGCCAAGGGATATTGCTTTCAATACAAACAATGATCGATGAACTTGCTAGGTAAGCTCAGTCAGATCACGACTGATGATGACGGCTTCTGGTGCCCAAATCCTAATTCGCTTCGCGCAGATCACGACGTGGAGGAAGTGGGAGTTTAGTCAGTGCTGGTCCGCTGTTGACGATGACTCGCCAAGGGATCATTACTCTCAATACAAACAATGATTCCCGAACTTTTCAGGTAAGCTCAGTCAGTTCGAGACTGATGACGACGGCTTCTGGTGCCCAAAGCCTAATTCGCTTCGTGCAGATCACGACGATGGAGGAAGTGGGAGTCTAGTCAGCGCTGGTGTGCTGATGACGACGACTCGCCAAGGGATCATTGTTCTCAATACAGACAATGATTGACGAACTTGCAGATAATCTCAGTCAGTTCACAACTGATGACGACGGCTTCTGGTGCCCAAAGCCTAATCCGCTTCACAAAAAGAATAAAGATCAGAAGGAAATACTAATCCACCAACACGTAATGAGTCGCTACTAGAAAAGCCTACTTAGCCATGAACTGATTCCGACGGCTTGCCACAGGACACATGCTCTTCAGCCTAGTCACCAAACTTTTATTCCCCGAATCCGTAGCCCACTTTGTTTGGTCATACACGATTCAGAAGGTGGGAGCTTAGTCAGTTCCGCACTGATCCCAACGGCTTGCCACGAGACCACTGCTCTTCAGCCTGGTCGCCAAACTTGAATCTAGCCAAATCAGTGTCTTCACGCTCAAGCAGACTGACATCCTAATATTCGCGAAGGCCATTCGTGCCAATACAAAGATCGTACGGCCAGTGCCAAGATAAAAGCTATTTAGGATGCTAGCCCGAGCTTACGATGTCTAACTCGGCACGAACGCTCTGACACATGCGCTCGACCATTGCAACTCGCTCTTAGCAGCAACTGCTGCTGACCGGTCGGACAAATAGGATAAGCCTCAAGCAGCTTACCCCGGGAACAAGACACAGCGCGGGCAACCCCCAGCTAAACTATGCGCAACATGCCCACTATTGAACATGGCTACGCAACAATGACCCCGAGTTGTTCACAATACAAAGTGGTCATGCTCTCTATCACAGACAGACCAGTCAAGCGTCTCATTGACTCAACCAACCTAACCATGACGACAAGGTAGAAGAAAAAAACATACAATAGAGACAAGCACATTACTGATAAAATTGTTTTCTTTAACGCTCAAAACTAAAAGGGGTGCAATCACACCAAGGTCATTCCCTTCCAGGAAAAGGTATAGAAACAGAAGAACTACGCCTAGTGAAAGATGGAGCAGGGATATCATTCACATGCGTCGCGATCTGCGTATCAGAGCCCACATTGTCTTCCTCATCCGACAATGCAGAGGCAACAGACAAATCAGCATATGACATCTTCTTATACCAGCCAAGATCTCACTCCAAATGCTCATCCTTAATCAGTGCCAATAACTCCAGCCGGCCATGTACAACCCAGCGGAACTCACACTTGCCTTGCTTCTGAATAAGCTTTTCCTCTCGCACCTTTGCGTCTACAAGTTTGCGCTCCAGTAGCTCCAACTTTTCAGTCACCATGTCAACCTGAGACTGCTCTGTGGCCAGACTGTTCTTCACAACACTAAGCTCATGCCACCCCAGTTCAAGCTGGTCCTCAACCTTTTTCACCTCATGGGTGTAGCACTCCAAATCGGATCCCAACTATTGCTTATCAGCCGCCCATTCAGCTTCCTTCGAAGCACTCTCTTCAGCAAAAGACTGCAGCTCAGAACACGCCATAGCCGCAACATCCTGGGCAACGTAGACTTCTCGGCGAATCTGGATCAACTCTTGCATGAGTTTGTCCTTTTCGAACACCGCCTTCGGCAGACTACGCTCAAGGTTTTCCAGACAAGCCCCTGAGCCTCAGCGCGATTGACTGATCCAACTGCTTCTCCTTAACCTACTTAGTACCCAGCATAAGGTACTTCAGACCCTTATCCATGCATCCTTCCAACGTATCCTCTTCGGGTTTCAGAGCATGATCCATCAACCACCTGTGGCGCCTGCTTATGTGCTTCCTCGAAGCATACTCTACATCCACCTTTTGATGCCAGACTTGTGAGCTCATCTTTACTAAGTCAGGTGCTAACAGGTTTATCCGTGCATCTGGGTGAAGCCTTCCCTGATCAGGAACTACGCCAGCGCCACCCTTCACGGTTGCGACCGTCCTCAGACTCTCCTCTGTGGCCTTTCCTTTGTCAAGAACAACCGACCCTTTATTGTGAGACGACTCAATGAGATCCGGAGTGAGAGGAGGGAGCAAATTATCCAAACGACCTTCCAACACTTCCAATTGTGGCCTATAACGAGACGGTGAGCAACGCGGACTACAAGAGACACGGCCGGTACCGCGACCACCTTCAGGCGAGTCAATAGCAGGGCGATCAGATTCTACCACCTCAGGCAAATCTTCACAGAAACCTCTAATAGCAATCTCCCACGAGAATAAGCACCAGTGGAAGCTGCCATTGTGACCCATACCATATGGTGGTTCAGAGCCTTGACCTGCGCGTCACTAAGGTTTGACCTGTCCATGACTCCTACCAACCGTAGGTAGTCTTTCTCCAAGACGAAAACGTTAGTCTCCACCTCAGCAAACCTAGCAGGCTCACGATTCTCTCTCACTAGAGCGGCTCGTGCCGAAGATGGCCCAACTCTAATGCGAGCCCTCTTCCTTACGAAGGAAGCAAGCGTCTCAGACGACTCCTCCACATCAGACAAAACATGAACTTTTTTTCTAGCAGCCTTCCTTTTCTTAGAAGGGGCCCCATCTTCCAACTTAATGCACAACTCACGATACAGAGTGGGGGCAACGTGCTAGTTGTCCCACAGGCCACTACAAATGAAGTTGGAATTTCTTATGACATCGACCACCTTCCTTTGCAGCATGACACAGAATGTTTCCATGGTGTTTTGCTCATCTAAGGTGAGAGGAGTGGTAGGAAACCTTCCTGCAAGGAAACACAAGTAATGAGCAGTCAGCTCGCTACCAAACATATCAAAATCGCGAGAAAGGGATTGAACTTACGGAGCGGTCTGAACTGTCGCTCGAGCAGATAACTTTTACACCGAAAGTATTTCGAATCCGCATACTACAACATAAATGCCCAATAATAGCGTTTTTGCTAAATACGCTATCAAAGATCAAATTTTAATGTAAACAAAAATGAAAACGCTATAAAAAAAGGCGGGCTTTTTGGCGCTCGCTTCTTTCCTCCCTTGTTTTACTGGGCGCTCGAGTTAGAGCTCGATGAAACTCCACCCTCCCCTCAATCTCGTCGTCTCCCTCACTGCTCCCTCATCTCGCCATCTCCCTCCCTGCTCTCTCCATATCTCCATCTCCCTCACTGCTCCCTCCATCTCGCCATCTCCCTCACTGCTCCCTCCATCTCTCCATCGCCCTCACTGCTCTCTCCATATCTTCATTTTCATCTCCCTCACTGCTCCCTCCATCTTTTCATCGCCCTCCCTCTTTCTATCTGTTGTTTTCCCTCCCTTTTTTGTCGCTTGATCTCAATCTATCGCAGTCAATTCACCTCTCTTGCACTCGATTCACCTCTCACTTGATTCGACAATAGTTGTTCGTCTTTCTGGGGTCTTTCCTAACTTTACCCAAAAGAAAAATCGTTCATAGTGGGCCGAATTAGTTAAGGATTTCGATTTTAATGGCGTTGATGGAATATGGAATGACATGAATGAACCTGTTGTTTTCAAGGTAATTCTAACAAATCGTCGTACACCCAATTCTTATGTTCTTTGTTCTTTTCGTTGTTCTTTGATTTGATTTGTTTTGTTATCAATAGTAATGTAATTCCTTTTGAAAAATCCTAAACATTTTGATGGGAAAACAACAAATAGGTTTTTGAACCACAGTTCCATTTTATGGAATGAGGGCATCTTGTTTGAACTACATAAGAAATAGAAACTCATTGGGATTCTTCCATCTATTAATTGGTGTATAAATCACGGTTTGCCTAGTTGTAGTCTCCATGTTTTGTTCTTGTTTGTGGTTTGCTTCCTGAACTTGATGTCTTTAATTTTACGTTCAGGAACTGTATTTATGCCTCCTAAGTGGTCTCTTGGCTATCATCAATGTCGATGGAGCTATGCCTCTGATGTTAGAGTGCTTGAGGTGAGTAATTACATCAATTATGAAATTTCCTTAATCTCTAGAGAAAGTGACTACCTGCTGCTTTATATTTCACTAATTTATATAAAAAAAACATATTTCTTGTTTCTCATATAAAAAAATTTCTCAATCTGATGGTCTTAAATAATACCAGTTCATATGACTTTGTTAATTGAAAAAAGGAATAAAGAATAATTGTGCATTCTGCATTGTTTCAGAATAAACTGTGGCTATGGCCTACTATCACCATTTCTTTCTCCTCCACATTTGTTCGTTTATCTGAACATTGTGTATGTTTTGCAGGTGTCCAAGACATTTCGCAAGAAGGATATTCCTTGTGATGTCATATGGATGGATATTGACTACATGGATGACTTTCGTTGTTTTACTTTTGACAAAGTATGTTTTTGTTTTACTCCTAACTAGGCTTATATAATTAATAAACTAAGAATGGTTGTGATTCCTAGAAGGCATGATTCAAATATTATCAATCCTTGAAAAGGGGAAAGATATTTGGATATTTTCGTCAAATATCAGGATATACATGAATATATCCTAGATAATTTGAATATCTTCACCTGAAAACGAAAAGATATCATGGATATATCAATAATATTTCAATCCATGCTCGCGGGAGGATGCCAAATTTATTTGAAATTTAAACCATTTTCTTTTAGTCCGGAGGAAACTCGTCTAGATGAAATTCATTTCTTGAAACAGGGCGAGAAGATAAACACGTGATACCTCCCTTATGGTGTTAACACCTTTGTATAAGGAGGTGTTGAACTCTATAGTCTAGGGGCCAAGTATTTGAAATTGATTATGCCAAAGCCAAAGTGAATGCAATAATTTATGAATATTATCATGAACTCTCAAAATGTCAAGGTTCTTTGAAATCGTTATGCATTTATGTTATGTATACCCAGGAGCGTTTCTCCAATCCGAAAGAGTTGGTAGATGACCTTCACCTTAATGGGTTCAAAGCAATCTGGATGCTGGACCCAGGGATAAAGCAAGAAGAAGACTATTTTGTCTATGATAGTGGTTCAGAAAATGATGTCTGGATTCAAAAAGCAGATGGAAAACCTTTTGTTGGTGAGTTTACTGGATGCATTTAGCGTGACACATATTTGTAACTGTAAGCATCAAGTCTCATGGATATTACTTTTTAGGGGAGGTATGGCCCGGACCTTGTGTCTTTCCTAACTTTACCCAAAAGAAAAATCGTTCATGGTGGACCTTGTGTCTTCTTACTATGAGCGATGTCAGTTCTCTCCCTGTTTATCTTAGTTCTCGAGATTCTTTTTTGGTTCATATGACAGGTTTACTGGCACCATAGTTGGAATCAGAGACTCTGATCCGAACAAGTGGCCTGCTTCAAAATGGAGATGCCTCAAGGTAATCACTTTTTTGAAGAATATTTGGATTTATTAAATTGATTTGTTTACTTTATTCTGCTTTTAATTTGTTTGTATTGTTTGTTTCTGCAGGCTAGGTGGGATGAACATTCTTCTGTTCCTTGCCCAGAGAAGGTCTCAACAGATACTTTATCCATGTTCATGCAGATACTTGTTTGTATTGTTTGTATAATATGATCCATGTTCATGCAGATACTTGGAGTGTCTGAGTGGTCAGGTTCCCACAGAAGGATCTTTACTATCCGTCTCTCTTATGCAAGGGAGGATGCAAAGAATGCAGCTCGGGGATGGTATTCAGGAGCCCTTGCCCTTCCCACAGCAGGTTTTCCTACCGCATCTTTGTCTTTCCAACTATTATGCTGTATTAGATTTCATACTGTACTAAATAGTTGCTCCTATGAGATCCTAAAAGATTTCAGTCCAACACTCTGAACAAATGGAGTATATATATTTAATTACACTGTTGCTGTGGAGATTCTTTAGTATATAATAGCATGCTATCTCTTGATAATGGATGTTCTAGGTGTATAATTATTTGCAGCCTTGGTTGAATGCCCAATTATGAAACACACAATTCATATGAATCTCTTCCAATGTCAGAATGGATTTTCTATGATTTAATTGTATTTTTTTTGTGGGTAAAAGGTCACTTGTTTTATATACTTAAAAATCTTCTAGTAATGCTTATTCAGTTCTATTGTATGAAAGGACATGATCGTTCAAAGTAAAAGGTCTGAGTAGGAAGAAATGTTGGTGGTGACTAGATGAAGTTCAGGCAAAAAAAGAGGGCCCCTGCCTTTGTTCAAGTTATAGCATAGGGCATTCGCAACCTCTTCAACAGTAACTAATGTGGTATTTGCATTGGGTTGAAATAAAAGGCGTGGGATGCATTCAGATGTTGAATGTTACCTAGACTTCTCCCTACAGTAAACTTTAGTACCCAAACTGTCACATCTGTTCACTACCAACTTGCTTCCTGCAGTGATCAAAACTTCCTACTGATCCTTTAACTGTATCTCTTTATCTACATCTGGACTTCTGTTTGAAAGTAATTTCACTGTGAAAGTTTAACTATTAATGGATTTGGGAAGCTGCTAAGTCTTAAAATGTGTGAAATTGTGTCAATATGGTTGTCATTCCTTCTCTATGAGAATGAGATGCAGATGCAAACCCCAGCATATTTCAAAACAGGCCTACCTTTTCGTAGATTTTGTTCATTGTTAGGCATCATTTTGCTTGTCCATTTCAATTACTTAGTAGGGTACTTGTAGTCTTTTCATTGTGTATCAGAAGCTATTTATATTCTTCACTGGTTTCTCTCTTAACAATACTGGCATCTTTAACATGTACTTATTAGCATTCTGCAATTATTTTTATTCTTCAAGTTTTGATTTTGTTTTTGTTTCCTCTAGTTTATATGCTACAAGATCAAGAGGCACATGCTGCAGAGGTACTCCAAATACCATTGATGACATCATTTCCAACTTAGAGCAACTTGTTCTATTATTTCTTTTTTATTTTTTTTTATCGCTGTTTGTAACATACACTTCACTGCTCACTTCAGATGGAACAGACTTTTATTGCAATTCAACCTGATGGTGTGCAGAGAGGTCTGGTAAGAAAATCCTTCTGATGTTTTAGTACCTTCAGTGCACTTTTATTGTTTTGTAGTATGATATTGTTTTGTAGTATGTTAATTTCATCAAGCATAACGGTGTGTGTAATGGGAATTGTTAAATCCATGCAAGAAAAAGTCTTCAAAACTCATGTCCTGCTGATTTGCACAACTCAGTATTGCAAATAAGAAAGGGGGAAAATGCACAACTGAAAGACTCTGATTTTCAGCAATCCGTGAAAATCTTGGATTTGCGTTCTTTATTGTGGACGCTAGTTGGCTTTCTTTCATATTGTTTCATTTTGTCTTAGAACTTTCCCTTTCCTAACAGTTTTCTTTTCCTTACAAGTTTCAGAAATTATAGCACGATTTGAACGCAAAGGCTTTAAGCTAGTTGCCATCAAGTTGGTGGTTCCTTCCAAGGGGTTTGCCGATAAACATTACCATGATCTCAAGGAAAGGCCTTTCTTTAATGGTCTCTGTGATTTCCTTAGTTTTGGCCCTGTGCTTGCCATGGTGAGGAAAATGAAGGGCTTTACCTTTTTTTTCTTTTAGTTTCTACCCCATTTGTGAGTCTTTAAACAAGTTTTTGTTTTTTAGGTCTGGGAAGGTGAAGGAGTGATATAATATGGTCGCAAACTTATTGGAGATACTGACCCACAGAAATCAGAGCCAAGAACAATCAGGGGTGACCTCGTTGTTGTTGTAAGAAGGTATTATCACTGTTCTTAACATGTTTCACATGGTTCTTGTTAGATTAGCATTCGTCTTTTTCTGTTTTCTATAGAACCATACTGCCTATTCTTTTGAATAATGCCTCGTCTCTTATGAAGAACAAGGATTTTAGTAATGAAATGTGGTAACCCGGGTGAATCTAGGGGAAATGCATCCTGGAACTGTGGTCATTATCTCGTTTCATCCAAGTCAAATAAAAAGGGCATAGAACTAGTTATGTAGAAACTGGTAGGCAATGGAAAATAGGGAGTTGCTTGCATTCGTCTAATGTGCAAATTGTTTTGATTTGGATAGAAGTGGCTGATCCAATTATGCTTTCTGGAAAAAACTATACTTTGTGGGTTCCCTTGAAACCCCTGCCTTGTATGAGAATCTCCTTTGTGGCAAAAGGGAGAATACCATTATGTTTTGAGATTGATTTTTTGTATACTAGGGGTTGATTTGGGGCTCCCATTTTGCTTCGATTTAGTTTAGTTAAGCAGATCTAAAGTTTTCAGGTTTACAATTTTTATGAATTTTGTGATAATGGGTTCTGAGATTGCAATGTTAAAGCTGAAAGCCATTATTTTGGGGTTTTTGTTTGTTTCATCATTCAAACAATGATGAAACTTGGTTTTGTGATGTTCAGGTTTTGCAAAGAAATGGTAATGCTTGTATTCTGCAACAAAGACCGGTCTTTCCTTCATTCTATTTTTGCCTTCTTGTATGTCGGTGTGATGTAATGCATCATTTATTTCTATTTGTTTATTTGATTTGCTATTGGAGTTACCTTGTTAACACGACTTTCTTATATTTGCTTCTTTGAATTTTGCAGTACAAAATCTGTGAATTAAATCTTGTTGAATTTTACAGGCTTGATTCATCTAGTGATGCCCACAAGAAGAAAACTTGCTTTCAAGTATTGGGTTTGGCTCTTAATTTAGATGGAGAGCTCATAGAAGTTGATCTTGAGGTGTTATACTTCACCAATGTTCATTTCATTTGAGCTTATGTTTGTTTTATGAGAAGTAATGGTCATTGAGATGATAGGATCTTATGTCACCGATGCATTATGTAGTTCAAGTTGTAGGTTCTCATGGTTTTCGTATAGTTTCATTTAGGACATTTGCATATTTACTTCACTGTCATCAAAGTTATGCAATGGGGTTCCTTTCAATGCTTTTGATCTAGGGTGTGGGACTTGCATTTGAGTTCTTGTTTCAAATTGTTCTGTGAAATGTGTCCTAGACATGCATGCACGCACTGGACAAACACCCTAAACTACTTTATTCGAAATGTTACAACGCACAACACCCCCATTATCTTAGTCACATTGACAGATGTACGTCATTAACATTCTCCAAACACATTACTTTATATAGTCATTGATAAAGTAGAAGCTCTAGATTACAATTTGGAAGCACATGAGGCTCATTCTGGAGCGATGTAAAACCATACCAGATTGTTATTAAGAAATTCTGGCAAACATGCTAAAACTGAAATGGATTTTTTAACGTGGTGATGAATTTACATTGTGCTTGGAGTTTCAGGTGGCTTCTGAGTTCTTGGAGGAATCAGATGCAAAAAACATCTCTAAAACCAAAGTAATTGTATCCTGCCATATTGGTGGGGCAACCCCTTCGAAAGACGACCTCAGCTCTATCGTTGCACACTTGCAATCTACTGGAGCAGATATAATCAAAGTTGTCTATGATGCAGTCTACATCACTGACGTAGCACAATTATTTCACTTGCTTTCACATTGCCAGGTCAGGAAAGAAATGTAATCTCTCCATGGCCTTCTATAGTACATTTCTATGTTGTTGTTCTCATCCCCTTTTTATGCCCATCTACAGGTGCCATTAATTGCCTATGCAATGGGAGATAAAGGCCTTATAAGCCAACTATTGTGCCCAAAGTTTGGGGGATTCTTTATCTATGGAGCTTTAGGTAGCAATCGAATAGTAAATGGTTTACCAAGTTTGGAGAGTCTGAGACACGTTTATAAACTTGAGAATCTAAATGCTGATACAAAAATTTTTGGCCTAATAGCGAATCCAGTAGGTCACAGTAAAGGCCCTCTGTTGCATAATCTTGCTCTCAGACATGCTGGATATAATGGAGTTTACGTTCCTATGATGGTTGATGACATCAAAGAATTCTTTAGAGTCTATTCTTCTCCTGACTTTGCAAGCTTCAGGTACGGCAAATTTTACTATAATTTATATTCTAAATCTACTGTTCTGCAAGCTGAGTATTGAATTGGCAATAAATGCATTCTGCTGGTTTTCAATTCAAATCCTCATTCGTTTTGATTCTTACAGAATAAGCATAAGGCAAACCGAACTATCTCTAGTAGCTTTTGTGATTTAGTTTTGGACTAAAGTTTTTCTCACATGTTGTTTGTTATCTTGTTGACTTGTAGTGTTGGGATTCCACACAAAGAAGCGGCAGCAAGATGCTGTGATGAAGTTCACCCACTTGCTAAGGTGTCAAAAATTTTGCACTGTGATTTATTTCAGAATGACGTGAGATTTTATTGTGAGTTGTGCTTGATTTGGTAGCTTGCATTGTAGTCCTAAACAAAAATCTAGGCACATTTTTCACTTGATATTGTTTCTATTAAAAGAATACTCAGTTTAAAATGTGGTCTCTAGCTGAGAGGCTCTCTTCTAGTACAAAATCCAGTATAAGCTCAATTGACCCATATGCGAATAGGAAGGAGTAAGTAACAAGGATGTCGGCTTGTGTGTCAGTAAGAGAAGTAAATGATGGGAAGTTGTTCGAACATTGGGTCTGATACCTCACTGCTAAAAGTATTTTCAAGTGTTTTTTAATGTTTACATAGCCAACTTCGCGAAAATCTTAAGGATCCAGATTGTCGTCCACTTCTTAGATATTTTCTACTAAACATCGAGTTCTAGACATCTAGGAGTTTACTTTGAGGCAGGGGACCTCAATTCTATCAGGTTATATTATAAAAACTCCTGACTGATGTCTTCCTTCATGAATCAGTCTATAGGCAGGGGACTGTTTGTTATACAATGATAGATGTCAGCCCTAAGGGAGTCTTTCGGATTTTGCTTGTCTAAGTCTTCCTTCAAGAATCTTGTAGTTCTGCTTGCATAGGGGAGTCCTTGACATTTTACTGTTATTGCAGATTTTCATTATTTGAGGAACCTTATTTGAGGAACCTTAGGAACTCTATGGAACCCTTGCTGCCTCCATTTTTCTGCCAGATTTTCAAGTACCTAAGTAATATAGATGTTTAGGATTTGAAAGATCTAAAGTCAGGGTACTCTATCACATTCGTAAGTTATCTCTCTTTTCCCTATATATATATATATATATATATATATATGAAACTTGGTTTATGTGCATGGATTTTTGTAGACATGTTTATTAGTTCAAATGCCTATCAGAGGACTGATTTTTGCAAATTTGATGTTTTTGTATAATATAAATGGACTGATGGAGTATATCTTCTTCTTCGTGATGCAGTGAGAGCAAATTTTGAATTTCTTGACAAGCTCGGTGTAGAGTATTGGTGCTTCCACGACAGGGACATTGCTCCTGATGGTAAAACCTTAGAGGTTGGTCTTCCCTCCTACTTTTGTCTTGGTCAGTTGAACAAGTTTTCTTGTCTATAAACCTCTCCCTAAGGCAAATTTATTTTGATTTTTCATAGAAAGTGATTAACTTAAGGCAAGTTTTCTTCTACAGCCAGCACCAGAAACTTATGACCTTTTCGATGATATTCTTTTACTCTCAGATGGACAGGTTGTTTACCAGGGTCCTCGGGAAAATGTTCTCGAGTTCTTTGGATCAATGGGTTTCAAATGTCCTGAGAGGAAGGGTGTTGCTGACTTGAGCATCAGAACTTGATTCAATTACCTCAGTTTTCTTTGAAGTCTATTAACATTATTCTAACTTGCAAACTTTTTGTCACAAAACTGGAGTTTATCTAAGTCACCTTTCTCAAACGAGTCTAAATGGTATTCTCAACCAATTCATCTCTAGTGCAACATGCTTACAGTTTGTAGAAGTTTTCGACAAGAAAGTGGAGTCATCCTTGAGATCACCTCCCACCTTGAAGGCCTTTGCCCATTCTGTTTCTGTGTGGCTCAAGGTTTTTTATGAATTTCATTTGGTTTCTAATGTTATAATTTTTTTTTCCTGAGAATGTTGTATATCTTGAAGGAAATAACTTAATATATATTGTCAAGTAGAGATTGAGGCATGCTGCTCTGGAGGAAGAAAACAAGATGATGGATTGTAGTACAGAGATGACTCCCACACTACTAGGACTCTCCAATGCTTTATCCAGGTGCTTTATTTGATCATAAGCATTCTAGCTCAAATTTCATTGCATGAAAAGATTCATCTATAAGAGTTTCAAGATGTTATGAATCACAATCATTTGATTTTGTAGTGTTTGTGACTAATATCTTTGTTCCTTTTTCTGTGCTGAGTAATTTTCTGTTTTCTACATTTGAGTTAATGCCATACTTATGTTCTTCACCTTTTTGAAAAATTGTATGTCTTGCATCAAACATCAAAGATCTTCAAGGGCTTGATCAAGTTCATTCTTCACTGTTCCTATCTGATAGTGTATGACTGTATGGTTCCACAGTCTATGTTTTGGAGCTGAATATCTACAGCAAGTATTGGATGGAGTAGCTACAAGTGTCAATATAGAGCACGGATCTTCTGTTCCGGCTAATGAAATAGTTGTTCATATACTTGATCACCTTTACAAGAAGTTGAACGAAGTTTGTCTCGTGCAAGGTGGCGAGGTTATGTAAAGCTGTTCATAATGGTCACACCCCAGCAGGCTTTCTCCTTACATGTCTGCAACAGCTTTGTTACATAAAGCTGCAGAGATGGGTTCTAAACTAAGTGATAGTTCAATATCTCCGATTATCCTCAGAAGATTCATGGGCTACTCATCCAGCGCATTGAGCTCAAATGGGTCACTACACGAGGCCCCTTCCACAGTTAATCAAGCAACGACTACTGGCTTACATGTGGCAAATCAAAATTTTTTTAGTAAGAATGTTTAAGTTTAAGTGTAATACATTATCTTATTAAGAGAGTTAAGAAATGTTTAAGTGTAATACATTATCTTTATTATTTGATAGATTTTGTGACTCAATGTAATATATTATCTTATTAATTACATTACCTTGCCTCCATTTATGAAAATGTTTAAGTTTGGCACATTTAAGTTTAAATTTTCTAGAAATAAAACTTATAAGATGTAATAAAAAGTCATTTGATAGCAAAAAAAAAAAAAAATTTGCTATGTATACTCTACCATAGCGTTTTTAAAACGCTATAAAAGGCTAACTTACTATAGTGTTTTTAAAACGCAGGGTCTATTATAGCTCCGGCAGACATAGCGTTTTTGAAACGCTATTAATATGTTTTTTTCTTGTAGTGCGTAGGAGCCAAGAAGCAGTATTTTTGCCAGAACTTGAAATCATCAGCCAGTTTACCGAAGCACTTCGGTGACTTCATCTTACAGATAGCATTGCTCTTTAGCTGATGTGAGGTCAGCAACTGGATCACCCGCGGAGTCACGCTAACACCAGCCTCCTTGACACTGAGCCGAATCATGAAGATGATCCTATATCCATTAGGCCCCAACTGAGCCGAATGAGTCGCTAAGAGATCCAAGAACTCCCAAATCACGTCCAATACCGAAAAATGCACTCCAGTTTGGAGCATCCCACCATGTAAACAGATGAAACCAACAGGAGGTGACACAGGCATTTGGTCGCCCATTAGAAGATACAATGGCAGGTCCTCAAGAACCCCAAACTACATACAAATTTCGGCAAGATCGGGGTCGGACAACAACCTGTCTTCAAAAAATTCCAGGGCCTCGACCAAAACAGCATCATCAAGAAGGTTTTCTTGAGCCATGAAGAAGGCGAACGATCTTTTCAGAACAATATCGTCAAAAGCGAACAAAGTAGAAGAATCAGACTCTGCACTGCAGATGACCTATATAAAGGATGGGTTCCCGCATTTTTTTTGCCGAACCGATGCACGTGCCATTAATGCAACGTGCGGCTCAAGCAACGATTCAGGCTCAATCATCATGAGCGGCGCATCCCTTCAAGAGATAACTTAGCGAACCAATGTGACGACTCACTAACTCGGGGGGAGTAGCTGATGATACATAAAAACGGTCACACCCTTAAGTTGTACACGTGTCGTGATAATCTCGAGGAAGTACGGACCCTAGCATCAACTCAACACTGAACAGGCCCAAGCGGTTCTAAGCCCGCTCAATTCAGTTTGCCAAACAGACTTGAACTCACACAACACGCTAGACCCACACGTCTCACAACTGTCCTCAATACCCGTAAGCCCTTCTTAGGAAAGTATCTTGAGGATTTGCTTCTGATGGGCAACTACAATTGTTCTTTGCTCCCAACTAGGAAACAAACACCAGAGTATCTTTCACACATGGAAACTTTTTTTTATGGAATGCTTTTGGATTGGGAACTATCTCCTATGCATCTAGGAACGCATAACTAACAGGGAACTTTCCTCCTACAATACGACTCTTAATTAGAAAGGGACCTCCATGAAGATCTCCTCCATATTCTACACCTACGATGGCTTGGTTAAATCAAGACTTATTCCACTATAAATAAGACATGAGGTTGGTAAGTTGAGGTACGCTACAAACTCTCTGTTACAGCATTACACCTTCCTCAGAGCCCTGTCTGACTTTAGCATCGGAGTGTCATCGGCCACAACAACGGTGGTCTGTGGCTCAAGTGTGCTACTTGTGCAGGTCAACATGTCTACAGGAACCAGATCAGAGCAGGAAGCGAAAAACGACTGCATCTGCTACTAATAAAAATTTTCAACGAACTAACATTTTTTCACCGTAAAGAAGTAAAAAGCTATAAACATAAATAAATTTCATTATAAGTAACCAAATAAATCGTTGTAATAACGTGAGAATTAATTAGAGAAAATTTAGTTTCATTGTTGAAGGAAATTTAGTATGCATCCAAAATTAGGACAAGCAAGCTGTCAAGAATCTCAGAGATTGAGGCTAGGCTCTCAGCCTCCACCCTGCGCTACACGCCCCTTCGACACAATGGTGTAAAGTTACAGATGGAGGATTCTTCAGTTACAAATTAGACGATGGTGGGAGTAACATCAGCCACGGGCTAATGGTGTTATGGTCGAGTGGTTAAAGCTGTGTGAGTTTATCCCCCACGTCCTATGTTCGAGACCCGCCGGCGGCATGGTTACTTTCCTATGGTGTTGACCTATAGGTCACACCTTGTTGATAGGTTATGGGATCCTATAAAAACCTAGCTCGTTTTCCAAAAAAAAAAAAAAACAAACAAACATCAGCCACGGGTCCATCAAACAGTAATGATAGAAACGACTCACTAAGTAGAGATTTCTCAGCTAAACCGTCCAATTTTCAACCTCGTACAGGTAAGAAATCTGTTTCCATCAATACCCCATCAATTAACCTTCAATTTCCTTATTTGCTTCACACTAACCTGCCGCAAATCAACCCAACCCAAATCAATTCGACCCAAATTAATTCTACCTTATGTATTTCGCCCCCAATTCGACCCATTTCAAGCAATACAATTATGAAAAATAACTCAGAAGTTTCAGTTTCCCTACCTAAATCAATACCATCCAACTTTTTCCAAATCGAAAACACAACAATAAATGGATAAGGAAATAAACAGTTCCCAAATCAGTCACTTACTTTATTAATCCCTGAAACCCAAATGGAAAGTTGGCGAGGAGAAAGCTCTTCCACAACGGTTACAGGCGTGATGGCAGCTCCTCTTTCAGCAGAGTTTTCTTCTCTGAGCAAGAATGACAAGGGTTTTCAATGCCCCACTTCTCCTTCATTTATGAGTGAGAGATCTGAAATTGGAAATTTTGTTGCCTATTTTCACTATTTGTTTGCAAGCAATACCCAAAATATGGGTAACGTGATTAACAGAGAAGAAGAAGGTGGGTTTCGTGCCCTAATTTTGGGATGGGCTTTGGAGATTTACAAAAAGTATTCCCAATTTTAGGCCCAAATTCTTTTGAACCTGAGCCTAGCATAACTTCAAGCCAATATCTAATAGGTCCTGACTAGGGGTGGGCATTTAGGACCGAAAACTTGGATCGAACCGACAACCGGACCGGTTATAATTTTGGGTCGGTTCGGATCGGTTATAATTAATTAAAAAAAATTCGGTTGTAAAAGCCCGGCCAGGCTTGAAGTTTCTGGTCTGGGCCTCGGTTTTCATTTCTGAAGCCCGTCGGGTAACCGGCCCGGCCCAGTTTAAATAGTTAACTTAAAATAGTTTAAATAACATTGAGGATTCAAAATTGAGAATCCAGCGAACCCATCGACCGCCGCCTCTCTCTCCTCTCCGTCTCACAACGAAGCCGCCTCCCTCTCCTCTCCCTCTCACAGCGAAGCATCGACTGCCGCCTCCCTTTCCTCTCCTTCTCACAACAAAGCATCGACCGCCTCCCTCTCCTCTCCCTCTCACAGCAAAGCATCGACCGCCGCCTCCCTCTCCTCTCCCTCTCACAGCGAAGCATCGACTCGACCGCCTCCCTCTCCTCTCCCTCTCACAGCGAAGCATCGACCGCTCCTCTCCCTCTCACAGCGAAGCATCGACCGCCGCCTCCCTCTCCTCTCCCTCTCACAGTGAAGCATCGACCGCCTCTGATCTGATCTCAGATCTTGATCATATTTGATCTGATCTGATCTACAATGAATGAATTTTTTTTGTAATTTATTGTATGGTTTTTTTTGTAATTTTTTTTTTGTAATTTGTTCTATGGTTTTTTTTGTAATTTTTTGATATAATTTTTGTACTGTATTTTTTTTATTGTACGATGATCAGTAATTTTTTTGTAATTTATTGTACAATGATCAATATATTTTTTTTACTGTAGATATTTTTTTGCTCTTAAGACCGAGACCGGCCCGTAATTCGGTTAACCGGGACCTCGGTTACCCGGTCAATTCGGTCCGGTTTCGGGTCTCATAAACACGGGCCCAAATTTTTCGGGCCGATTTTCGATTTTTAGCTTTTGGGGCGGTTACCCGTACTTGCCCAGCCCTAGTCCTGACCAAATGAATATAAGCCTGCCCCCAAGTCAAATAATGTCCTACAAAACCGATCCCTCTCTTTGAGCCCGATGGACATCACCCCACAAAAGAATAGCTTGGCCCAGGATCTTGAAATCAACATTGTGGACAGCCCATTAGCAAAGAGTTATAGTGGCAAAATTATCTCTAGAAAAAGGAATCTAGAGATGACATATGGGTTTCCTCTTCTCCCTTTGGATATTAAAAAAAAGGGCCAGGAGTATTTTGTGACTTTTCCGGAAGCGGAACAAACATAAAAAATGAGTTTATCAGATATAAGTCAGGAACAAGAAATTGCTTTGAAAATGCCAAAAGTGGTGAGAGATAATAGCGATTTCAGGCACAAAAAAAACTTGAAGTTTCTCAAGACACATTGCTTACTTGCTCCCCTTCCGGTTGCACATGAATTTGGAATTTTTTAGTAATTGGACCAATGGTGCATCTAGTAATCCAAATGGAACATCTCGGATGGATAGGAGAAATAAATCAGTTTGAAACTCGGATAGACAGACAAGAAACAAGGAGATGCAACTAATGATCACAAGTGGCAGAGGTAGTCAGAAGAAAGAGCTAGGCATTAAATTACATCCCACACTCGACTCTGCAAGTGAATTCCGCAGAGCCGTCGTTGGGAAGCGGGAGCGCCTATGATTCATTCTCTTATTTAATCCCACCTGATGAGGTAGACTTTTTCTTTCCAAAAGTAATTTCTTTTGCTACTTTTAATCTCTTGCATGTTATTTCTGTCATATCTATGTTTTCACTGTATCACCTTCTTAACACACAATATGGTTTGTTGCTTAGTCAAAATTCTTCTCATTTTAATCATTCTGATGAGGTTCTAATGGTGGCTTCTCTTGAAAAGCCACCACAAAAGAAATGATTTGTTTGTGGAATTGTAGGGGACTGGGCTCCTCCTCTACAATTCATTCTCTAAGGACCCTCATTAAGGAGTATAATCCTGATGTGATCTTCTTAATGGAAACCAAAGCTTCAGAACATCATGTTAACTTTGTAAGAAACAATATTAATTTTGCTCATAGTCATGTAGTTGAATCAGTGGGCAACTCTGGGGCTTAGATTTATTTTGGAGGAAAGATGTGAAAATTAACATTATTGCTTCATCTCAAGATTTTATACATGTTTCTCTTATAGACTATCATGGTATTGTACTCTGGTCTGTGTCTTTTGTCTACTGCAATCCGAGCCCTAGGCTTCGGGATGGTTTTTAAAAATCTATGCAATGTCTAGGATCTTATATCCTGTCTCCATGGCTTATTTTAGTTGATTTTAACGCTATGCTCTATTCAAATGAAAAGCTAGGAGGCAAGAATATAAACAAGAAACACTCCTCTAAACTCCAATATTCCATGGATACCTTTGGCCTCATTGACCTTCCTTACAAGGGTGTCAAGTTCACTTGGATCAATAAGAGAATAAGTAAAGACCATGTTATGAAAATAATCAATATGGCTCTGTTCTGCACTAATTAGAATCAGTTGTACCCAAATGCAAACTAGTCTTTTGTTTTCGCTCATTGTTCTAACTATAGAGCCGTCATTTTTTACCTTTACAACAAGGAAAACAAGGGTAACGGGCCTTTCAGATTCCTTGAGATGTGGTCCAGAGACCCAACGTGTCAAAACCTTGTTGAAGACACATGGACAAATATCTTTGAATCATCTCCTCAGCATGTTCGCCCCTGACTCACCCCTTTTTGGGCTCCTCAGTAAACTCCATAAGCTCAGACACAATATTTCTTAATGGAATAAAGAGCATTTCGGTAATATTTTCTATCTCATGAAGGGGGTTAAAAATCAGATTGACCAGTTACTCACTCTCCCTATTACAGAACAAAACACACTCCAGTTGGTTGATCTCAATAATTTACTGGAAGAACTTTTGATCAGAGAGGATTATTATTGGAAACAACATTCCAGAAACAATTCTGAATCTTGGGGATAAGAACAATAAGTTATTCCATACCTCCACCATTATGAAAGGTAAGAAGAATTCCATTACTAAACTCAAGAACATGGAGGGTCAGTGGGTTTTTGATAAAATAGGTGTGACAACCCTTATAAAAGACAACTTTCAAGATATTTACACCTCTTCTGAACTAAACTCTAACCCGAAAATTCTTCAACCTTTTCAACCATGTATTAGTAGTGAGGAAAATAATGTTCTCACTTCTATACCAGGGGAGAAGGAGATTTGGAATATTCTCAAGTCCTTTGGGAACTTCAAAGCTCCCAGGCCAGATGGCTTTCAAAAGATCTTCTTCAAAAAGTATTGAAATATTGTCAAAGAAGATGTCATCAATACGGTCCAACATAGCACTCATTCCCAAATGGCCCAATCTAACCCAAGTCTCACAATTCAGACCCATCAGCCTTTGTAACGTGTGCTACAAAATCTTCTCTAAAATCCTAGCAAACCGTCTTAAAGTCTTTTCCCCTAAATTCATATCTCCCTTTCAAAGGGCTTTTCTAAGAGGGCACCTTATTGGGGATAATATAGGGATAGTTCAGGAGGTGATGCATCAATTTAAGAAATTCAGAAAAAGGAAAGATGAATGGATCAACATCAAAATGGATACGGCTAAGGCTTACAATAGGGTCGACTGGGGTTTTCTTTTAGAGGTTTGTTCCGCTTGGAGTTTTTCTGGTGATTGGTGTAGCCTACTTCACTGATGTCTCTCCTCAGTGGCTTATAATGTCCTTATCAATTGGAAACCAGACGCTTTTATTAAACCAAGTAGAGGTATAAGACAATGGAACCCTCTCTCCCCTTTCTTATTCATTATTCTTGCTGAGACACTTTCTAGAATGATGATGAAAGCCCAAGCCAATGTGGACATTAATGGTTTTAAAGCAAGAAGATCCTTTCCCAATATCAATCACCTTATGTGTGTAGATGACCTTATTCTTTTCTGCAAAGCTAGATCAATGCCACCGAGTTAAGGATATCGTTAATGACTATTGTGAGGTATCTGGTCAATTGATAAACTTGGATAAATCATCCATTCTTTTTACCCCTAACGTCCACCATAGACACCAGTTTATGATATTATGGGTGTTGGGAATGAGAGTTGTAAACATAAAAGAAAAATATTTGGGCCTCCCATTTACTCTCTCAAGAAGCAAAACCCAAGATTTCAACTATTTGATTGATAGGGTAAAAAATACGTTGCCGGTTAGAAATGTAAGCTACTGTCTCAGGCAGTTAGAACGACTCTCATTAAATTAATGTCTTCTTTTATCCTCATTTATCCTATGCAATCTTTCATGATCCCAGTGATTATTCTCAAGAAGTTTGATTATTTAAATATGATGTTTTGGTGGAGAGGAACTAAGAATAGTAAAGCCCCTTTATTGCTAAGTTGGATCTAGTGTCTGCTCCAAAAAATATGGGTGGGGTTAATTTTCAGTTGTCTATATCTAAAAATCTTGCCCTGTTGTCCAAGATGGTGGTCAAAATCCTAGAGCGACCAGAGGACCTTTGGCTAACACTTCTCAAGTCCATATATTTAAAAAATTGTAGCCTTTTCCAGCATCTTTCACCAAAACGGGCTCTTCTTTCCTTTAGAAGAGCTTAGGGAAAACTCTTAATACTCTTAAGATGGGATTATTGTGGACGGTAGCAAATGGGGAGTCTTTCAAAATTTGGGATGATTCGTGGCTAACTAATTTAGTTCCTCTAAGAGACTATGTGCAACCGAATACCCTCTCTTTTTTTATTCCGTAAAAGAACTTATCACTATGGAAGAAGGGGGACAAAAGGAATGGGACCAACCTACTATTTAAATGTTTTTCCCTCATCAAGTAGCAATGGCTATACTGAATACTCCCATTAGACATTCGAAATAAAAAGATGTGCTTATTTAGAAACATGATACCAAAAGAGGTTTCATTGTAAAATCGACATATAGATCCTTTAGGAGTGAAATGACGGTTTCTTCTAACGCTTCTTCATCCAGAAGAAATAATAAGAGATTTCTCCAAGGTATTTGGAGACTCAATATTCCCCATCAAGTTCAACTATTTCTCTGAAAAATTTATAAAGGACTGATTCCTGTGGGGAGGTCCTTAGACAACATCATATAGCAGTGGGTGGAGATTGCCCACTTTGCAACACAGAAAAAAGGAAATGTTAACGCATGTTCTACTTTAGTGTCTTCTTGCTGTCCAAGTGTGGGGTATGTCCAACATACCTGTTAGATGGGATAGAGTGGATTTCTCTCATGAGAAAGATTTTTTAAAGTTCTTGTGGTATATGTACACAAGTAAGTATGAAAGGGAACAAGACATGGTTAGAGCAGCTGCAGTCCTAGATCATATCTGGCAGGTTAGAAATAGTCTGATTTTTAAACACAAAAAATTCAAAGGTACAGATGATAACAAGACTTGCAGATAGTTCAGTTAAATTCTGGCAGAACTCTAGCAACCTGGAACAACAATCAAATGCCAATAATGTCAGAGTTGATACACACAAGGAGACACAAATGCAAATAATCTTTCTATCTCAATAGTTTTTGAGCAGGTAAAGACATTAGCAGGTCATGAATTTATTATGCTGGTCACTGATGTTGCTTTCCACATGAACAAGTATGATGGTTGTTTTGTTTTCTATGTGACTGATGCAGACGGAAAGATAATAGGGATAAATAAAGGATGGTGCAAAATAGGTATGAAAACATGTTTTGAAGCTAAACTAGAAGGGGTCAGACTAGCAAGTGGATGGGCGATGGCGAAAGGGTAAAAGAAGATTGTAGTGATAACTGATAGCAAAGAATATGCGAAATTGATCAATGGCAGAAGCGAGCACTTATCGTGGCAGCAAAAAGTTACTTGGCAGTATCATCTGGAGCACAAACTAGTATATTTTGAATGTCTCAAAACAATCTACATTAGAAGAAGTATGAACCTAACATCTCATCGACTGGCTACATCAATTTATGCTAGCAGTAGTAGTAATAGTAGTAATGATGATTTAGAGATGAGTTGTCCTTTGAACCTTAATGGCTTTTATTTTTAATGCAATTTCGATGTCGTTGATAAAAAAGGGACACGGACAAGTGTTATAGTGCATTTACCAAGAAATGTTTGTCAATAATATTAATCTTTATTAGCAATGAAACAATTTATTGTAAATTGCGTCATAATTACTAACAAACTAAAATTTCATTGACACTGAATTATTTTGTTGCTAAATAATGTTGGTGGAAAATTGGTTTTAGAAGGAATATTTTCCGCCAACTCTTTCACAAAGAAAAGTTGCCAACAAAATAGATTTTGTTACAAAAAGTGACAACTTTATGACTTTTTCAATGAAATATTACTTTGTTGCTATAAATTAATAAACGAGCTTTAACAAGAAAAAAAAATAATGAAAAAATTTATCAATCATTATCAACAAACCAAAACGTTACTAATAATGTAATTATTGTCTAGGAAAACATGTTTCTTTACTAAAGAGAGATAAACAAATGTTAATATTCCGTTAACAAGAAAAGTAATTTGTTCTTAAAATTAGTCAACTTTAGCAACAAAATATTTCATTACAGATGATGCTATAAATACTAAGGAACTAGTATTTTGTGGTCATAAAAAATATTTCATTGTTAAATCAATTCGGGGGGAAATTAGGTTTGGAGGGAATGTTTTCCGCCACCTATTTAACAAGCAAAGTTATCTACAAAATATATTTTGTTGGAAAAAAGTAACAAGTTTATGGTTTTTTGAATAAAAATTTTTTTGTTGACAATGATACCCTATTAACAAGGAAATTGAAATTCGTAGAAAATATTGTGTTGGTAAATGATAGATTTCTTGTAGTGCACCTCTGCAGCCCCAGTTGCCGAGCCCACACTCACTTTTTGTTTCATCGCAGGGCCAGCAAGGCCCGAACCATGCTTTCGACACAAGTACATCTCAAGACATTCCCAGCCCGACTCCCTCTCAAGCATCGGTTTCCACACAACCGACTGTTAATTTGGAACTACCACCCCTGTTTTAGATCCTGTAATGCCACTTGATGTCGCACATCTTCCAACTCATCCTATGCACACTCGTCTCAAAGAGGGCATCATCACTATCAAGCAATGCACTGACGACACAATTCGGTATCTTATTCCTTATGATTTATTAACTAGTATTGATGCATTGGAATCTACATGTTATTCTCAGGCTTGTAAGAGTACTAAGCACTCTACCATGTCTTAAGAGATTAATTCACTCCTCAAAAACCACACTTTGTCTCTGGTTCCTCCATCCTCTTCTCAAAATACAGTTGGATGCAAATGGGTGTTTTGCATCAAACGTCTGTCCGATGGTTCTATTGAGTGCTTCAAGGCTCGCCTTGTTGCTAAAGGTTATCATCAATAGCCTAGCATTGACTATGATGAAACCTTCAGTCCGGTTGTCAAACCCGCCACCATTCGGACCATTCTCAACCTTGCTATCTCTCGTGGTTGGTCCCTTCGTCAACTTGATGTCAAAAATGTTTTTCTTCATGGGATCCTACAGGAATAAGTCTATATGACCCAACCGTCTGGCTTTGTTGATACTGCTCGTCCTCATCATGTTTGTCGCTTGCACAAGGCTCTCTATGGTCTTAAACAGGCTCCCCGTGCATGGTTTAATCATATTAGCTCCTTTCTCTTTGCTGCAGGGTTCCGCTAGAGTCATGCTAATTTCTCTCTTTTTATATTTAAACATGGCATTCATACTATCTTCCTGCTTCTCTATGTTGATGATATTGTGGTCATTGGCAGTGATGATAGACTTCTATAGTCTTTTATTGATGCTTTGGGGCGTGGTTTTGATATTAAAGATCTTGGTCCCCTTTACTACTTCCTTGGTTTACATATTCAGTCTGGTGATGGTTGTTTACACGTTAATAAACTCAAATATGCATATGAATTGCTTCAAAAGCATGAGCTTCTCCATTGTAAACTGGCCTCCACACCACTAGCTGCCAAGGTTGTGCTGATCTCTTACCGAGTTTCATGAACTTGTTGGGAGCCTCCAATACCTTACAATTACTCGACCTGATCTTGCGTATGCGGTCAATACTATTTCTCAGTTTATGAGCGCCCCCGCACTTCTCCTCTTGTTGTCGCATGACGTATCCTTTGCTACGTCAAGGGTACTCTTGATCATGATTTGGTTTTCCGGCCTCAAACTCGCTCTGCTCGTCTTTGCGCCTACTCCAATGCTGATTGATCTGGTTGTCCTAATACTCGTCGCTCCACAAGTGGTTACTTGATTTATTTGGGCTCTAATCTGGTTTCTAGGTGCTCTAAGAAGCAGCCTACCATTGCTCGTTCTAGTGCTGAATCTGAATATCGCTCTTTAGCTCATGCTTGTGTTGAAACCACTTGGATGGGTTATCTCCTCCATGATCTTGGCGTTCACTTGCAATATCCGATTCATCTTTACTGTGACAATCTATCTGCAACATGGCTGCCAATCCCGTCTTCCATGCTCGTACACGTCACATTGAGCTTGACTACCAATTCGTTCACGAAAAAAGTTGATTTGGGAAGTCACCGTGTTTTCTTCATTCCTTCCAAAGACCAACCAGCGGACGTTTTGACCAAACCACTTCACAAACCGCGTTATCGTCTTCTCTGTACAAAACTTGTCCAACCTAGGTCGACCAGTTTGGGGGGAGGGGTGTTAGAGAGATTGTCAACAATCTCCGAAATTGATCCACAATTTTTACAAGTATAGTAAATAGTATATGAAATTGATCAATCTCCGAAATTGATCCAAGTATAGTAAATAGTATATGAAATTGATTCAAGTATAGAAAATTGTATATGTCCATATATAGAATGTAATCCTTGCCTGAACCTATATATTGTACATGATTGCCAATGAATGAATCAAGTAATTTCATTTTTTACATCTATATATGCATGTTTATCTGTTTCATGCACAAGCTGTCACTCACATCTCTGATTTCTTCTTTGAGCCTCACACATCACCCATCCTGCTCAATCTATCTCAACAATAACTTGGATGTGCTACCTACCTTGGGATCTGTAGACGTGCCGCATATTACTATGGGATTTGATCAATAATTATTTGGGATTTAACATGGTATAATTTCCATGTATTTAGATAAATTATATATGTTGGTGAGTCATATAAAGTCAATTATCTAATGCTAGAAACCTGTCCAACTTGGATAAGCGTAAACATGGATGTTAAACCTGATAAACCTTATTAACCAGCCCAAGAGAAAATTTGGCGAACTAGACCAAGTTTGACAAGCAGAAAATGATTAACATGTCAAATGTCAAAATTTAAGGGTTGAAGGCAGCCACATTTTCCAAATTCCAATGCATGCATATTGCAACTTAATTAACCCATTAATTAATTAACCTTATAATCATCATAAATGGTTTAAGTTGAATAAATATAAAATGAGATCCTTGTTTTGGGGCATGAAATGGGGTGAGCAAGTATATGTATTTTGCATGCTTTCTTATGAGAAAAATACAAAGTATACAACAAATATAAGGAAACAATACAAAGGATCATCATTGTTTTTTTTTTTTTTTTTAAATTGGGTGGTTGACCCTTTTTATTTGTTTATTAATCCATGCCCGAAGGCTACATGACTGACACTCTAGGGTTAACCAAACCAGGTCCGAAGGCTACAATATTGTTGTCACTTAATAACCTTGTCGCCTCCATCTCGCATAGAGACTTACTTTCGCTTCGTTTCGGTCTAGTCCGTCTAAGCTGCATTCAATATCCGAAGGCTTGTCAATGGCAGAGCACATGTGCTCCTAATAATTGGGCAAAAACTTAGATGTGGGCAATGTCGGTTTGCCCCAAACCGATTTCGAATCGATTTCATTCAGTTTGCCCAAAACCCAAACCAAAACCGAATTTTGTATTTGTAAACCGATGAATTCGGTTGAACCGAATTTCGGATCGGTTCGGTTCGGTTGGGTCGAAATTTTGGGCTCTAGCACTTAAAAGATTTCATTAAAACATGCCCCATTTTTAGTCCAAAATTGAAAACTTTGAGAGAAGAGGGGCGATTCAGTGCAACAGGGTGTACTGCTGCACTAATCAGTATTGACACCTACCTGTTATTTAGTTATTTATATATATCTAATTAATCGGTCGGTTCGGTTCAAAACAATAAACCGATTTCGAACCGTTTATAATCGGTTCGGTTTAAATTATTTTCTTTCTACTCATATTTCGGTTCGGTTGATTAACCGAATTTAAATCGGTTTTTGCCCACCCTTACGAAAACTCATAAAATCCTAACTAGTAAGTCTCGAACCCGAGACCTCTCATAAGGAGAGTGAATGTCCGACCAACTGAGCTACAATTGGTGGACAAAGGATCATCATCTAGCTAGCTTTATAAATCATAATACACATACGCATATATGCTCCAACGAATCGGGAAATTGCATGCATTGACCCAGTCTATCGTACTTAGAAAACTAGGTGTCTCTGATTCCCATAATCCCATCAGTCAAACCATGCAATAATGCGTAGTTCCTAAGCTTTTAGTCTAAGAGAATGCATGGGCCTGTATTAGGACATTTATTCATCCATGATTGAATTGAGTAGGGTTAAGTCGAGCCTTATTCAGCATTGGGTTGAACATTAGTGGGTTAGACATTATCGATGGAAGTAAAGCAGCTGGAAGCTAGTGCCTACTTATATAAAATTAAAAGAAAAAAACCAGCCTAATAAATCTACCTTGTATTTTTGAGGAAAAATGAGTTAAGAATTATCATAATGTGTTTATTAATTAATTTATTTTGGAATCAAAGTATAGATATAACTTATATGTATGTATTTAATTATTTGAGTCAAATAAGAACAGTTGAGACGAGTACTCGAAAACTAACCACAACTCATTTAATTAAGGGGTTTTTTGAGTTTGACACTCATTAGTTTATATCTATTAGAGTTTGACACTCGTTTTGAAAACTATTTGAGTTTAACCCTCGTTTTCTGGCGGAAGCGTTAAGTCCACATCATTGGTCGGTCAAGATTAATTTTCAGACCCTTTTGCCCTTAACTTAGGTTAAACTAACGAATGAAATTTCACCTAAATCACAAAACCATTTTTTGAAACTTTCTCTTCCTCCCTGATACACACCTCCTTCCTCCTCTTTGCGGCCATCTCCCTCCTCCCTGCTGCGATGAATATAATGTAGGGTCACGAGATACTAAAACAGTCTCCAGAGTATGAAAGGAATGTCAAACATGTACATTAGATACGATGACGGGATCTTTCATTAATTCAAGAGAAATTGGGCAAAGATGCACGCTCCAGGAGATTAGACGACATTCAGTATGATAAACTTGACATACTAGAAGAAGTTCAAGAACAGGTACAATACATGCCAAATTATTTAATTGAACTATTCCAACTGCAACAGTCAATCTTCTTATAATTTTTGGCAGTATTTCGCTTTTAAAGTCTGAAGCACATTTAAATAATAATAATAATAATAATAATAATAATAATAATAATAATAATATTAATAATAATAATAATAATAATAATAATAATAATAATAGGGTCGTTGATCCTTTTTATTTATTTATTAATCCATGCCCGAAGGCTACATAGCTGACCTTATAGGGTTAACCAAACCAGACCCAAAGGCTACAACTTAATATCCTCGTTGCCTCCATCTTGCATAGATACTTGCTTTTGCTTCGGTTCATTGCCTCCACCTTGCATGAAGACTCGCTTTCGCTTCACTCCGGTCTAGTCCATTTAAGCAGATGCATTCAATACCCGAAGGCTTATCAACGACAGAGCACATGTGCTCATAATAATCGGGTGAAATCACAAAATCCTAACTAGTAAGTCTCGAACCCGCAACCTCTCACAAGTCTGAAGCACATAAATTAGTTTTTTGATGAATGAAACTTCCAAGTGCTGACAACTATTTCAACCATTTACTATTTCCTGGTCGCACTCGTGCATGCTCAGTTTAAGAGAACAAAACAAAGAATTGATTCACCTGATTTACAACTTCACATGGATATATATATGGCACAGAGAAAAAGATCCCAATGTTGCCATCTTGAGAAGGCTTTCAGAGAAGTTGGAGCTGAGGAACATCGGTGATCTCAAACAAGAGTCGTTTGCTTTGTATGAGTTGGTGATCTCCAGTAGTCAAGATCAATTTGAATATCTTGAGGAGATGTACGTCAACCTTGCTTAAAAAGCTAAAAGATTATATACTATATGATATCCCAGATGAAGACCCATTAAAGAGCTTCATGAAGCACAGATCACTAGTCATCCCAGATGATTTTTGATGCCCAATATCTCTTGAATTAATGAAAGATCCCGTCATCGTATCTACTAGACAGATTTGACTCGCCTTTCTTGGAGACTCATGTTTTAGTAACTTGTGACCCTACAACATATTCCTTGCAGTAGGGAGGAGGGAGATCGTCGCGCGAGGAGGAAGGAGGTTCATCGCAGGGAGTACGAAGCTCCAATAAATTGGTTTTGTGATTTAGGCAAAATTTCATTCGTTAGTTTAACCTAAGGTAAGGGCAAAAGAGTCCGGAAATTTATTTTGACTTATCAATAATGTGGACTTAGTGGTTCCCTTAGAAAACGAGTTAAACTCAAATAGTTTTCAAAACGAGTTAAACTCAAATAGTTTTCAAAACGAGTGCCAAACTCTAATAGGTATAAACTAGTGAGTGTCAAACTCAAAAAACCCCTTTAATTAACTGCACATGTGTAGCGCATCAATTTTTGGCCCTGCTTTGTGATTTGTAGTATAGAATAAGTAGGGATCGTTCTAGACCGGGGATTAGAGGGCGTGTTAATTACACTAATAATAATTAAAAAGACAACTAACAACCTAATTAATTAAATAAAAGGGGATTGGATTTTCTAAATTAAATTATGAAAATAACTACGAAAATTAATGTAAAGATAATAAACTAAAGAGATATCAAAGATGAGAAATTAGCTAAGGGTTTTATCTCCACACACCAAACATATGCTTATAAATTAATATTCAATAATCACTTGCTAACTCGTGAGAGACAATGCTCAAGACTAACCGTGACCGCACTGCATTAATCTTATTATTTTCCCAAGTTCGTTGAATTAAACTAAGCGTCGCTTTCAAACTATTCTTATCATGCTATCTAAACAGGAATCGCAAGTTAAATAGCAATCTAAGATCATTAAGTTTTGTGGAAAATATGAACACTGACTAGGCAATCACAAGTATGATCAGCATCTTGTTCTTGCCTAGGTTTTGACTTAACCTTACCAACGTTCCTTGGTATTTACTACTTGTGAGTATAAAATCATAACAATTAGGTGAAACTCTCCTATACTCTAGCCCCAAATCCTAGCATGCTTACTAAGTTGGCCACCTTAACAAACATAAAAGGAAAAGTTCTCTATAAAGCAGTTAAGTAAAACACAATCACTAATAACAAGGAAGATTAAAGTCAATTAATTTATAAAGCACATGTTTGGGGCTTCGAATCCACCCCTAACTAAGAGGAGTTTAGCTAGACATATTAATTATGTTCAAACAGTAATCCATAATTAATAATCAAACTAAAATAAGTAAAAGAGTTGAGATGTTTAGAGATGAAAACAAAACACTGATCCGTGGTGGTCCTGAGTGGAACTGGGGTGCGAATAGCGCGATATATCTTCACCTCCAACCCGCGAATTCCCTCCTTCTCTGCTTCTTTAGTTTCTCTGCTTCACTTCTCTTCGAATTCTACCTCTACTGTGGTGACTGTTGCGAGGCGGAGAAAGTGTTTTGGATGGATGTTGGCGAGGGTTTTGGCTGAGAACGAGAAGGGACGAAGAGGGAAGGAAGAAGAGGGACTGAGACGGTGGCGATCGAGAGAGAGATGAAGACGGTGAACAAGTTTGTGCGGCTGTGATGGGAACGAAACAAAGCGATGTATGGGGACGATTCAGGGACAGCGAGAGAGAGATGAGGTGAGGGTTTTCGCGCGAGGATGTGCTGATGGTGATGGCGATGAGGGAGTCAGGCGAGAGAGGGATGAGGCGTCTGTGGTTGTAAGGAGGAGGGGATGAAAGTGGTTGATGATGGGTTCAGGAAGAAGAGCTTGATGGTTGTTGTGAAGAAGGACGATGGAGATGGATGGTGGGTGACGGCGGCTAGGGTTTGTGCGAGGATGTTGTGTATGGATGCAGTGGATGGGATGTTATTGCTCGATGGGTGGTTGGATGCTCTCTCAAAGCCAGGTATCTTCCCCCTTTTATTCTTGTTTTCCTCCTTCTGTGGTTTCCTTGTTTGTGTGAAGTCCTTGTTGGTGTGGTTTCCTTGCTTGTGTGATTTCCTTGCTTGTGTGAAGTCCTTGTGCAATTAGTATTCCTAATTTGACAATTTGCTTCTATTTTAAAGTATTGTAATTGGAAACCTACACAAACATGAAAATAGCAATTAGTACCATAATTAACAAATAATAGCTAATAATACATATAGAAATATGGTACTAAAAATAGCATAATTATGCCCCTATCAATTGTATTAAATGACATACATTAATTGATCCAGGACTCGTACCTAAATTCCATGCGACCTTCAACAAATGCTTTTATAAGAAGATTTGTTTTGTTGGTACTATCAATAAATTATAGCACTCATAAGATTTTCTTATTTCCCCTAGCTGTCAAATTTACCTATTATTATTATTATTATTATTTTATAATTTAATTTTTGTAAATTAAACCTCCATGAGGGAGGGGCAGCTATGGGATTTTAGTCATTTATTCAATATCAAAAGTGATTTATAGTCTATTCGAGGGTACATTACGACTTTACCTGATTCAAAAAATCAAAATTTTAATGTAATAACGCAAAGAAAACTAAATTTCCTCTAAGCCTACAAAACTCTTTCCAAACCAACCTAGTAAGGGAAAAAAAACCAAGCAGACATCCGGAGTAGAAGCCAAAAATCCCCTCAGCACCCCTTTTCTTCTTTCTATCTTAGCGCCTTCCATGTCAAGAGATACGAACATAGAGCGTGTGGAACTTATCTAAATTGATAAGTCTCAAAATTTTCTTTGGAAGTTGTGATATTTCCATCTCCCTAGTTAACCCTTCCCGCTGCACCCTTCCAGTTAGCGCGTTTGCTACTGCATTTATCTCCCTATACACATGATAGCAAACAACATCTCTTCTGCCCTGCAGAGGATGTATTTCATCCCATAATTTTTCGAAAAACCATGGAATCTTAAAATCAACCTTTAAACAAATTCGAATCCGTTTTGAACATGATCCTTGTAAACCCCATTCTATAGCATAACATGACTCCTTCCAAAAGAGCAAGAGTTTCCTCCTTATTATTCGTTCATTTGCAAAAGAAAAACTGGCCTGTGGCCAAACCCATATGGTCTCGAATGATCACCCCACCTGCTGTTAAGTTATTCTTGGATGACCCATCAACATTCAAGGCTACAAACCCATCCAGGGAATGCCCAATAAACAATCATATTCACTATCGGGGTCACTGGTTGCACATGCAATCCAATAGCTATTACCACATCCCTATTTGAGCTAACTCTCTTTGGAACAAAGACCGAATTAATAAGTTTCAACCATCTCACAATAATAATCACTGTAAAGGCATTCAGAGAGGCATCTTCAAACAAGCACTTATAACGTTGTTTCCAAATTTTCCATATCACCAATAACAATGTCATAAGATATAAAACACTCGCCTGTGAGACTCCATTCACATGACAAAACTAGATTGAGAGGAGTGACGAAATCTATGTTGGCTTCCTAACATGAATATCAAAAACATCTTCAAAATGGTTCCATACTTTCTAAGCCAAACTCCCTTCTATCAACAAATGATTTAAAGATTTGATCTTCGAGTCCGGGTAGCATCTACATCTGGAAGCTAAACTAAACCCACAACGAGGTAACTCCCCATCCTTTATTGCCTTCTAAAATATCAATTTTTGTTTGGAAAGTTCCGAAGAGACTCATTTCAGTTGATGGATAATTAAAAAGAATTGGTTTCAAATTGAAGTTGAAGTGTAGTTGTTGCACTAGACATGGGGATGAAACTATGAAACATTTATTCTTGGAGGATGAAACGGCTTCAAAAGTATGGGCACATTTCGAGGTGGTTTTTTATGTTCATGTGCATTGACCGGTGGAGGTAGGCATAATGCTAAGGAGTTGGTTCTCGCAGGCAAAGGAAACCACTCTTTCAAGTATTCTTTTTCAGTTCACTCCTTTTTTTTATCCTTTGGGAGACATGGTTGCAGAGAAATAAGAAATTGTATGAAGGTCGGGATGTGTCAACAAATTATGTGATTGAAAAACTATATCATTGGCTGAGATGTGTGGCCAAGCTGGTCATCCTGAAAAAGAAGGATGAAAATTATATCTTATTGCGTAAGTTGGGTATGAAAACTAAGGAGGTGAGAAGACAAGTACCTCAGGTAGTCTATTGGTGTCCTCCTCCTCGGAGTTGGTATGCCATTAATGTAGATGGCTCCTCGGTGGAAAATGAGGCAACATGGGGGGTTATTAGTAATGACTTGGGAGAGTTTGTAATTGCACGCAAGATTTATCTTGGGCATGGTTCCAATAATGTAGCGGAAACGAAAGCTTTGTTGGAGGGTTTGAACATATGTAAATGGATTGGTTTACGAAATTGTTTGTTTCAAACGTATTCGATGTTGGTAAAACAATGGTTTTTTAGATAAATGAAGATTCCTTGGTTCCTTAACATCTGGTGAAAAGAAATCTGGCAAATTAGCAATCTTTTAGTATGCCATTGTAGTCATATTTTTCGAGAATCAAATGTGGTGGCAGATTCCTTGGCAAGCCTGGCGCAAAAAGGGAAGAGTACAAGGAATTATGATTGGGATTCTTTCCCTAGTAAGCCTAGAGCCTTATTGTTGCTTGATAAGAGTCATAGGATACATCAGGAGAACTTAATCAAGCAGGTGCTGGAGGTAGAAACCGAACACAAAATAATTTAATTGCAGAGCTTCTATGTTTCATCAGTTTTTGTTTGCAGGGTCAGATATTGGAGAAATTAATACAGTTTGTTGGACAGGAGAAGGGTTTTTTGGCAGCTGTTTTGGCATAATATTGTTTGCAATGGCGTTTTCTGTTGAGGTTTGCAGGGACTTGTTTGAAGAGACGGGTTCGTGGAACAGACCAGGACGTGCTTGGTTTTGGTTTGTTATGGATCAAAAGTTTAGTGTGCCTTGGTACGGTGCTGCTGCTGCTACTTTTCAATTGGAGCAGTATCTTTGCCTAGACTGTGGGGTATTCACTCGGTGAATTCCAGGTAATTAAATGAAGGCATACACTACAACATATTTGTTTTAAGCGGCGCTTCAAAAAGCGCCGATATAGGGAAAAATGTGCCAGTTTAGATCATTGACGACATTTTTAAAAGCGTCGATAAAAATAAGTGTCGCCAAAAGATTAACGACGCTTTAAATGAAGTGCCGGTTAAAATTAACACTTACGACACTTTGGAAAGCGCCGGTAGAGCTTATATAAGTGCCGCCAAATAAATGGATACGTCAATTCCTAGTTTTATACAAACGCCGTATTTATAACCTTTTTATGGCGCTATGAAGCGCTGATAAAGATATTTTGCGATGCTTTTAAAGCGCCGGTTATGTTAATAATCCTGTAAAACCACTATTTTACAACCTTTTAATGGCGCTTTAAAGCGCTGAAAAAGATTGTGTTTGCGACGCTTTTGAAGCGTCGGTTGTGCTAACACCTTTTAATAGCGCTTTGAAAGCGCCGATTAGGTTAACATACCTGGAAAAAAAATCAATTTACAGCTGAGCTTGTGCTTCCTGGGCCCGATGCTGGTGCTCTAACTTAGCAAGCTTGTTTTTCCTCCATCTTAAAAATTCGACAAGAATTGAATTCCCACTCATTGCAACACCAAACCTAGCAAGGAGTATAGATAGAACAGCTTGCACATGAAGAGGCAACTCCATCAAAGCGACAAATAACTGAGATGCAATGTTATGGGTTCATATCAACCAAATAAAACTCTTACTCTTTTTTCCCCACCAATTACACACTGCTAAATGAGGAACATAAAAAGAAAACAAATGAAGAATCATGTACTTACAACAGAGTAGAAAAGATGAGCAAAGAGAACCACCTGCGCGAACTGCATTGATACATAGACCCAGACAAATCTTCTGAGCATTGACAGACCAATTTCAAAATTCAGGCATCTCATACATGAATAACATAAATTAGTTATATGTTGCACAAATGTTTAAGGATAACATCACTGTATGCTATATGATCAACTTGCAGGGACTCCCTGGTAATGGCACACTACTTTCATTAAAGATGATTATGATCAACATTATGTTTGAGCATCATACAAAGCTATGCAGACTCTACACACAACTTTGTAATACTTGCCCATGGTTGATGATGTCATGGATGCAAGAAGACCTAGGATGCAGGAAAATGGCAATGATATAGCAACAACACCAGTACCCATTTTTGTGACCTGCCCAATGCAAATGTTATTAAGAAACTATTGACAAAACAAGTGAATTCTAGCATGGAATTTTCTCCTGATTATGAATTACAGCTACATTGATGAATTACATTTACCATATCTATTTATACATTGGAGCAATCAGTCCAAAGGATGTCCAGTTAGGTATTAATTCAGCTACGTGTCATTACAATAACACATACATGAATGATGCAAAAAACCAACTAATCCAACTCACTATCTGATACTTCTTCCACTGGCAGCTCAAGGGCATCAATTTCTTCAAAATACACTCTTTGCTTGTCAAATAAATCATGTTCTTCAAGCTGAGAGAGATGCGGCCTCTGCATATAACCAGCTCAAGCAGTGTCAAAAAAATATAATTACTGTGTATTTATTATGTTGAACTGCTTCTAGTAAACAGCTAGACATTTCTTTTTAAGGAAAAATTAAAGCAAACCTTGCTTTTTGCACCAGGAACAAGGCATGTCTTCAAAAGATTAGCAATTTTCTTTGCATTATTTATGTCATCACTATCTCCTTGTTTTTTGTACAGCTCATGATCCCTATATGGAAACAAACAACAATCAATTTGCCTCGAAGAAATGCAGATGCCCCATTATTGCCATGAAAGATATGGAAAAACATTGAAGACTACATCATCTTTATATGAAAATCAAATTTCCCTAATCCAAGAAAGGTCTAGCAGGGCATTAGCTTAGTTTAGAATAGATGAAGAGCTGCACCTGATAAATGTCACAAATCCTACATGCCTATTAAGCAGAGATTCATAATCTGTAAGACAATATCTACACCAATAAAGGACTTTGTAAGGAAATGTTACCTAAGCTATTCAAAAAAAAATAAAAGATGGCACACCAATGTCAGAATACACAGCAAGCTGCAGGATATGGTTATTGTGCAAACAATAGATGTTTGTACTGGAAAACCTTCAATGTTTCCTCCAGCATCACCCATAGCTCATTGAAATATCAATGAGCTTTAATGTGAAAATCCAGTCATCTAGAATAAATGGTGGTCATGTAGAATAAAAGGTGCAGCAAAGAACTACAGGTTTCTGACTACAAGAGGACGTCATCCTCGAGGCAATTGAATAGTGGAAGTTCAGTCTCATAGAAACAGTTCTTCACATGGAAGTTTTGGCCTCATGTGAAAAGTTTGCTCTGAACCTTTGCTTCCACCATCTTTGAAGCGGAAGGCCTCACCAAGGTGCAGTATTTGCTCCTAATGGCAAGTGATGTGTCAACAAGCCTTAGAGGAGATGAATATCACATTACCTGCCATTAGCAACAACTACCACATCTGGGTGAGTACTTCCACCTTAAAGCTGTGGAAGTGAAGGTTCAGAGCAAGGTCTTCACATGAGGCCAAAATTTATTTCCAAATGAAAACTTTAGGGCATAGAATAAAGGACTGTACAAAAAAGCCAAAAAGGTTTTTCAGTACAAATTTAATGAAAACTTTAGGGCATAGAATAAAGGACTGAAATGGACTGATGCCCCCTACAAATTTAATGAAATAGACTAAAGCTCATGATAATATGAAAGCAGATCATGCTTCTTGCAGACCTTAAAACTTTTCTATAATAGAAGGTGATACAGAAGATAATTTCATTTAGTATAGCAATAGCTACCTGTCTTCTTCTTTCACTCAGTTGCACACTGCCATCAATCCTACAGACCTCAAGACCTTTCTCGTTAAAATAGTAATCAATAATATTCAAAACCTTTGTCCACTGTGAGAATATCAGAACCTGTAACAAAAAAAACTTCTGAAATAACAAATGCACAGATAAATAATGACTATAGAGAAATCAACTTTTGAACTCTTGAGCATACTTTATGATTTCGGGCCAACAATTCTGTTAATAGCTTTTCAAGTAAGCGAAATTTGCCACATTGTTCAACCAACTGATTGATGGGTGGATATACCGCTACAAAAGGAAGTTAAAAAGACTAATTACTCGTCAAATATAATTATCACAAAATGATTTTGATAAATATAAGATTTTTTAAAAAAAATCAAAATTTGTTTGTGAAGATAACTACTTTCAGATTTTGCTATCATGAAAAATGGAAAGATTGGGATGGTGTGCTTAGCCATCACAAGCTCCCTCCAACAGATCTGGATGGTTGCACTTCTTCCTAAGTTGAACCATCAAATGATTCAACTTGCCTCTGACGCTATCTCCTGCAACTTGTCATGTTAAAACTGGCAGAAAATGGAAAGAAGGAGATAACGCAGAATACTTATAGAATGCTCAAGGAACCCAATCAACAGAGAACAAGGCCAACCTACATTCTACCAACAACATATTTTGGCACTAGCTGCACACAAGGAAATGCGATGTGCAACATGTACACACGTCACTGATAGAGACCGTCACAAGCATCAATAACACAGCCGATACCTTGAATGCCCACTGAACAGGTTCCTTTTGTTGTAAATTCTAATATCTAATAAATTCTACTTTCAAATAAAGGATATAAGTCACTTACTTCTGCCTCCATTCTCAATCAAATGATCATCCATTGTCTTGTTGACTAAATGCTCCTGAATTTTCTTTTGGTGCTCAGTCATATTGGCATGCATACAAGATTATTTCCTTCTTTCGAGGAAGCATCTGCTCAACGTCTGACTTTAATTTTCGCAAAAGAAATGGTCGTAATATCGCATGAAGCTTTGCTAACACCTGTGCATAATAAATTCCACAAAACATAACAGTTATTTCACGACAATGATATTAAACCAAGTAACCAACATCAGCAAGGATGCATACATGGACCCTTCTTTTCTCTTCCAACTCTTCATGCTGAGCTTCAGTTTTACATTTCCCTGATAGATCAAACCTGAATGAATACAAGATCAGATGTCAACATTAAACCATACAACTCATAGAAGGACTGTACAGAAAGGTCTTCACATGAGGCCAAAATTTATTTCCAAATGAAAACTTTAGGGCATATAATACTTGGACAAAAAGGCCAGGTAAGAACCAGTCTTTCAGAGATAATAACAAGCAAGAGAGCAGAGGTTTCATAGCATTAACAACTACTACTGGATTAAAGCCAAGCGTTTTTATGAACTGGATGTGCTTGTACATTCCTCAGTAGTAATGTCTATGCGATGACATTGGAGAAATAAAACTGCTAATATGATGAACTCAACAATGAAGGGATCAGGTAACAGCAGTGATATGCATTTTGCATGCTTGATGTTATAATGTCTAGAATTGACATTTTATCTCAAAGAGACTAGAGTCCCAGTGAAAAAACTTTAAGCACACAAACATAATAATTTCAACCTTATTACAAATATTTTACTTACTTTAGATTTAGACTTGGTGGTTCCGTTGCTAATGCTGTTGTTGGTCCTTTTTGGCACCCGCAAGGTCTGAAGAGCACCAGCACTTGCAACAACAGAACAAAACCAAAGAAACCCAATTAACATATTAATTCAACCAACCACAAAATGCCTAAAAGAGATTTCAGACAGAACTTAGCTGATTGAATGTGTACCACCACAACCACCCACATAGAGAAATGCTACCTTCTTCATCTGTATACAAAGATTACAACTTCGGTTAAAATGACATTTACAACAAATAGTTGAAGTACCAATTAGCATACACATATAAAGGTGATATGAAAAGAAAACTACCTTCTTTTGGATGGGAGCTCTCAGAAGCATTGTTATTACTAGGAGTAGGTGCTTCAGGTGCAATAGTAGTGGCAGGGCCAAACATTCAATTCAACAAAAAGATAAAGCAGGCCAAACATTCAACTCAACAAAAAGATAAAGATTACAATCTACGAGGAAATATTAAATGTCTACTGATCAAACTTACAATTGAAGCATAAGCTTCACAAAAAATATAACAAATAAAATAGCAACGCAATGAACATAACCCTTTCATATATTTATAGGTAAAACAATTACAAAGAACATATACTATATTCTTCTATAACAACAAGACTAATCCAAAAAAGGAAACAACGAATCCAAAGAACATATACAACATTCTCCTATACCATATTCAGATATATATACATCCAAGTATAGCACATCGGCAACCACTTCAAACCTGTAGACAAGGATCAAATAAGGAAACAACTATTATCACTGATGGCATACAAAACACATCCTAGTTATTATCACTTTAAAAAACTCACCGCTAATGTGCCTAAGATCCACCATTGTTTTGATCAGTTTGTCTCCTCAATGCTTGCATCATCATGGCCATATCCTCTTTCATTTTATTCATTTCATCACTGCCCAATTTCTTGTAGTCTGCCAACTCTTGTTTTGCTTCCGCAGCCTCTATTGGGGAGGTGAAATAGTCTAGCCTCAGGGTTTCCTTGCAATCTCAATCTCTCGCCTTGCTTCTTCTATAGCTTGAGATCCAAAGCGACTACTCGTGTCGTTTTCAGATGTTGGCGTGATCCCATGTCCCCTACAACGTACACGACCAGGTCTATCTGGCCCGAATACTTGAGTAAAAATTTGGTCGTCATCTAAAAAGTTTAATCCCTTCACTTGTTGCACGGTAAGATTTTGTATCTCTTCCTACATTTAGAGACACATTTAGTTAGTGAATATGAAATATAAATGGTAATGGATACCAACTATTTAAATTGAAAATAAAACTAACCGCCTTTATTTGATTGAATACATCTGGATATGATCCATCTTTGCTTGTATAAGCAAGCTCAAACATCCTAATGCGAGATGGGCGAACTCCTGTCATTTTCATCTGGCAACAATAAAAAACGTACACAAATGAGTAACTATATTTCTACTAAGTTGATATTCAAACCCAAAATCTCAAACATTTTGTACTTAACCTCTTCATCCTCAAGTATGGAGAAGGGTTTTCTGCCTGCCCGATGAACCATTTGTTGTATGTCACGCCTATCTTTATTCTTATCACACAATTCCTGAATTTATTAAAAACGGATTTGAAAAAGTATGTCATCAAGAATTAAGGTTTGGCTAGTATATTATAATCAAGTGTGATATTAAGGTTTAGGTACATACCTTAACCTTTGACGTTCCCCAATGTTCTTTTATCAACCATTTCCAATCTTCTTCTTTTACAAATGGTGGTCGATTTTGAAGTCGTTCCTCATCTGTCTCATATATATCGTAATAGTCCTTCTTCAATTCAGATTGGTAATCCCTCCATTTTTTTCCCATTTCCTTCATTAACAACTTAATTCTTTTTGGATCATCTCCTATGTTGAACTTCTCCTGAATAAAAGAGCAAATTTGATAATATCTAGTATATGTGACCAATATAAATATATATACACATATTATAATGATAAGATACATACCAATAATGACTCAAGCATTTTGGCCTTTACATCTTTGTCAAGTTTTCTCCATGACGGCGACAATAGATGTAACTTGCATGTTGTGGACGACAATTCCTTGTTGAGACACAAATAATGGCATGTGCTCTGCTATTACACGATGTTTGTCATCAAATTCTAGACTCAATTTTGTTCCTTTTGGTAGACTTGCTACCTTTTGTCCCAATGCTCGTCCACATGCTTTCCTATTCCTCGTGATACCTATGTAAAAGAAATTATTAATGTTAAAAATTTTAAATTTTAAGTACAATTTCTATAAGAAAAATGGAGCTTATATTGTTTAGAGTGAGTAAAAATACCAGAAGAACTTGATTCAATATTATGAGAAGACTCCTCCGAATGGAATGGAGGTGACCTATCAGTTCTCGGTGGTCGTGGCGTCATACCTGAAAATTGCACAAAAAGTGAGCTAGTGCCATAACATAATAATAATAATAATACATTATAACATTTGATGACTATTCAATTACCATAGTTCAAACATCAACTCTCTTATGTTCTTTTCCTCTTTTTTTTTTGGTGTTATTTTCTGACAATGGAATTGTTTCCATTGGCAAATTAGCTCTATTCCATACAACATGATCCACATCATCACTTGGTGCATAAGTGATTGATGTATCCCCTGGTACTAGGGGTTGCAATCCATCTGTTTCATCGACAGTTGCTTCGTCTTCATGTTCTGGCACGACATAAAATTCACGTGGTACAACTTTTGTCACAACTAGCCATCCTGATCTTGCATTATCTCTAACATAGAAAACTTTTTCGCACTAGCTTGCTAAGACGAATGGTTCATTTGTTTGAAGTATTCGTTAGGAATTAACACTTACAAAACCATGTCTATCCTTTTCAATACCTCGTCCAGGGCTGTGGATATCTCTCCAATCACACTTGAACAAAACAACATGATTTCCTCCTAAATATTGCAATTCATCAACATCAATAAGAACTCCATAATAATTCAATTTATCAACTCCATTATCTCCATTAACAACCACACCACTATTTTGTGTTTTTAACCGAGCTTCCCAACTTTTCATGTGGAACTTAAATCCATTGACAACATAACCACTCCATGAAAATACTACTTTGTCAGGACCATGAGCTAATGGTCCAACTGTTCGACTTATTCATCACTAGTTGTTCGACATAATTCAATCACCTATGCAATGAAAAGTACCAATTATGTCATGAAAAATATTCTTAGTATGATTGATGATGATGAATAAGGTCTAAGTTCCTCACACGAGACTCAACCCACTTTGGGAATTGTCGACGATGAATAAGGTCTAAGTTCCTTGAATATGTATGTTTTAAGATTTCTCTATGTTCCCAGCAAATAAGTAACATATGTTAGATAATTTGGCGACTTAAAAACACACGAGTAGTATAGATAGTAATTTCTTACTCAATAAAAGGTGTCACATCTTCACAATTTTGCAAGATGTACCGGTGTGCTTAGGTCCATTCTTCCATAGTTAACTCTTTTACAACTGATTTTTCCAAAGCACGTCCCTTTGTTGAAAATATAGAAAGTCCCCCTTGATGTTGGTCACCAGAGCCATCAAAGTTCCTAAGAACTTGATTAAACTTTGTTTCTATATCATGCAAGTACCTTGAACAAAAATTCATACACTCTTCTAGAATGTAACCTTCAGCAATAGATCCCTCCGGTCGACTTTTGTTCTGGACATATGACTTCAAGGTGTGCAAGTACCTACATTTGGAATTATAAGTATAGTTCTCAAACAGGGCCTGATTGTGGGTACTTGCAACAACAAAAACATATGTACCTCTCAATGGAATACATCCAACATTATTGAACATGACCAGCAATCTTGACTTCATTTGCCAAGTGGATCGGCAAGTGTACCATCACATCAAAAAATGATGGTGGAAATAACATCTCTAAACGACACAACATAATTGCAGCATTCCTTTCTATTCTCTTCAGTTCCTCAACTGAAGAGTTTGTGAGCATAAATCAATGAATAAACTACTAAAACCGAGCAAGGCATCACACACATCATCTGGTAATATGCCTCGAATAGCAAGTGGAAGTAGTCGTTGGAGAAGAACATGACAATCATGACTTTTTAGGCCAATTAACATTTTTTCTTTTAAGTTAACACATCTGGATATGTTTGAAGAAAAACCATCTGGAACCTTGATATCTTTCAAGATTTGTAGCACACGACTCTTTTCATCGGATGACAAAGTATAACGAGCGGGAAGGAGTAAATAACTGTTCTCGTCTTTCTTAATTGGATGTAACTCTTCTCTAAGCTTTAAATGTTGCAAATCCAAACGGGAATTGAGATTATCCTTTGTTTTTGTCGAAACTCCTAGCAATGTCGCAATCACATTATCGCACACATTTTTCTCAATATGCATAACATCTAAATTGTGTCGAATTAGCAAATTTTTCCAGTATGGAAGATCAAAGAATATATTTGTTTTTCCAATTATGATGCTCGCTTCCCTCGGCTTGTTTCTTCCCCTTGCCAAATGTTATTTGTTCTACGTCTTGCATTTGCTCGAGAATATCATCACCTGACATAAACAATGGTGGAGGTCTTAGTTCTTTATCGCCATTAAAGTTGCATTTGTTATCACGCCATTTATGATCAAGTGGTAAGAATCTTCGATGACACATATAACATTGTTTCTTTCCATACACTAATTTCTTCGAACATGTCTCCACGTTACAAACTAGGCATGCTAAACGTCTTTTAGTGCTCCATCCTGAGAGAACTGCATAACCTGGAAAGTCACTAATAGTCCATAACAAGGTTGCCCTCATTTGGAAGGTTGTCTTACTAGATGCATCAAATGTATCCACGCCTTCTTCCCATAATTCTTTTAACTCATCAATTAATGATTGTAAGTAAATATCGATGTCATTTCTAGGAGCTTTCTCTCCTGGAATAAGCAAATACAAAATCATATTTGTTTGTTTCATGCATATCCATGGGGGCAAATTATATGGTATCAGAACAGCGGGCCACATGCTATATGATAGATTCATGTTGCTGAACGGATTGAAGCCATCACTTGCCAATCCAAGTCTCACATTTCTCGGTTCAACACTAAAGTCAGGATACAATTTATCAAAATGTTTCCAAGCCTCCGAATTTGCAAGATGTGCTAGATTATCATCTCTAATACAGTTATCATGGTGCCACTTCATTTCAGAAGCAATTTTGGAAGACATGAACATTTTCTGAAGCCTTGGTTTTAAAGGAAGGTGTCGTAAAATCTTTCGTGAGACTCAATTCCTCCTATTAGAATATCCAGTAGACTCCTCATCATCATCATTATCTCCACAATTAATTTTTTTTCCATCTCGATTCTCCACAAGTTGGGCAATACTCTGCGTAAGCATGTTCTTTGCGAAATAAAACACAATCATTGATGCACGCATCTATCTTATCATATGAATGCCCAAGATCTTGAAAAATATTTTTTGCCTCGTAGTAGGACTTTGGTAGTGTCTCACCTTTAGGAAAAACCTTATTTAACTCCTTAAGCAACATGGTAAAGCCTCTGTTATTCATTCCCCCAACACATTTAATATGTAAAAGTTTTAGGATGAAAAACAATAAAGAAATCTCACACCCAGGATATATGCTTGTCTTGGCATTTTGAATGACCCTCAAAATTCTTTCAGCCTCATTTTGTGGTACTGTACTGCTAGTAGTCTCTGTCTCATATCTTTGATCTCTGACATTCTCATGATTAAACTCTGGTAAAGTATCCGCTATCAACTCGTCTATTTCATCACATTCAACCTCATCATGAAGCTCTAACTCATCATCCTCACTGCCTGTGGTAGCATGTCTATCTTCACCATGATAATCCCAATATGTGTAACCACGAAGTATGCCACTTATGATCAAATCTTCTCTAACTTCATCCCTTGTCTTTAGACGACCATTGAAGCGCTTTCTACATGGGCAATATATGAGGTTCCCTGATTTTGTGTGCTGAAACGTAAAATCAAGAAATGTTTCCACTCCTCTTATATAGTTGGGGTCTAAACGATTCCCAATATCCATCTAGCTTTTGTCCAACATGGCCATTAAATCCCTATCTTGTTTTTACATATCAAAGTGAAAGCAAAAAAATGAAGTAAAATAAAAAGGAGATAAATGTATAGAAAGGATAACTCAAATTTGAAACAATCAAGGATGAATATACCTGATATCAATAGAAAATCCACATAATCGTTCTATTGGATAACGGAGAACTACTTTTCTTTAACAAATAACCTAATTGGCTTATCTTCTCCAGGCCGCCTTTGTTTCCTGCATTATGCAACGATTAAATTAAGCAACATTGCCAAATTAAGACTAAGAAAAAGGAGATTGCTCCATGCATATTTCTTCATAAACTCTATTGATTTGTAAGAATGTGTATTACAACTATACCATATCTCTGTCTAATATCTTCAAATTGTGTAACACAAGCAGATAGTTTATCCAATGATAAGGCAGCTAAAAAAGAGATGTTCAATTGTTTCATATTTTGTTTGGCGCATATGACATTTTGGTGGAACATTCATATGGTGTTTACTCATGTTCTCTTTGGTAGAATATCATTAATAATATACTTCAACATGAGGAAAATGGATCTTATGAGGGTTTTCAAACTCCATGCAGTATGTAGCAAACCTTTGTTTGGGGTAGTGGAAGAAGAAGGGAAATCTTAGCCCAAGGACTTGGTTGTATGGGGATGTCAGCCTTCTATGGACCTCCAAAGCCAAACTCCGACATGATTGCTCTAATCCACCATGTTGTCCAAAAGGGTGTTACTATGTTGGACACCTCTGACGTGTATGGCCCTTTCACAAATGAAATTGGGTTATCAAGGATTGGAAGATTCAGCCCAAGGACTTGGTTGTATGGGGATGTCAGCTTTTTATGGACCTCCAAAGCCAGAATCAGACATGATTTCTCTAATCCACTATGTTGTCCAAAAGGGTGTTAGTTTCTTAGATACTTCTGATATCTATGGTCCCTTCACCAATGAACTACTCTTGGGGAAGGCACTTCAAGTAGGAGGAATTAGAGAGAAGGTAGAATTAACTACTAAGTTTGGAGTCAAGTTAATCACTCTAAAGAAGATGAATGTAAGTGGGGATCCTGCTTATGTTAGAACTTGTGCGAGGTTAGCTTGAAGAGACTCCAGGTTGATTGCATTCAGGATTAATCCTCATTTTGTTGATTTACGCAAGAATTGTTTCCTGTTGTAATTACTGGATTGGTTTCCATAGATGATAAACATTTTTGTTATCTTTCAATCTCAATTTTCCTCCAATACCTCAATCATCATAATGTGGTTTAAAACTAGTATGCCCAAAATCCTGGCCAATCCGCCCAAAATCCTGGCCAATCCGCCAATGTGCATTTTCCTTGACACACTTAAGAGAACTATGTCCAAGCATATTAACCAAAATTCAATAGCCAATTGGAGTGGTCTTTATGGACAAGAAATTGAAATTGTTCCAACCTGTAGGTGACATCACCTTTGCTACCTAAAAATTCATTCATTATTTACCTTGCAAATTGCTATTTTGCAAATTATTTATTGCTATTAGTCTTAGAAGTGTTGTCTGAGTGACGGGACAATCCAATGTCAGCACAAGCAGTATACTGCACAAGTTAGAAACTGTTCACTCATAGAACTTGTATCTTTTCCTGTAAAATATGTTGTTTCTATGTTGAATGACTGATTATTTCCTTTTTCTAAGTTTATTATTGTCAGACTATTGTGGCCATTTTGTTATTGGAAAACTTGAAATTTTTTTGAGCATGGAGTGAAGAAGAATTCTTATTCATTTTATTTGGGAGATAACATTGTCATTATCAACTGCCCATTTTTTTTTTATTAACAACACAAGCATAAATTAATTATTATAACTAAGCATTCAAACAGACCAACATAACTTTTGAATCAAGAAGCCAATACAACAAACACCCCATCACAGTAAAACCCTACACCACGAAATAACTAAGAAAAGATCCCTACAATCAATTCTAACAACAAAGAAAAACTCACTAATCTATCAAGAAGCCATGCACCCAATACCATAACGAGTATTGGGGAACACAAGAAACAGACCACTACAAACAATGCCAACCATCAAAGGGAAACTCTCCATGACTTGATCCATCTCTTTGACATGTCCAGGGAACAAACAATTAGTGACTCTGAAATCAGAAAACGCAATTGCCACAAACACCATTACAGACATGATTGCATGAACAAAATCAGTGAACCCAACTTTGTATCTCTCATCTTTTGGGACTTGAACACCAAGACCTGTCTTGAACAAGGCCAAGCCCTTTGGGGTGACAACATTTTAACAACATTTTAGTCCAAATAAAAAACCTACCCTAACTTATTTTTATCTGAAATAAAATTAAAGATTCATTGAAAATTAGAAAAGGAGAACATGATATGAAACCCTAGCCGATAAGGCTGGAAAAAAAAACTATATGAAACCCTTCCTAATAGAATCAGTTGCTAACCTATTTGAATGACAACGTTAACTAACCTTGTAGCAGCAATAGACTGAAGAGGAACTTTTTGCAGGTGAGTTTGGATTAGGGTCGCAGAGCAATGACTGCAACAAAGAAAGGCAGTGAGTAAGAATCTTCAAATTGAGAATAAACACATACAATCTAAAAGAAACCAAAAATGTTGAAATAATATAAACTACATCACAAGTGATAATCAACTCAAAAGATAAAACTACATTGACTAGACAACATGTGTGTTCATGACCTTAGCGATATAACCATGCAAGCATCTCAAGATACCCCCAATTTGACACAATTGCAATTCTAGAAGACAAGCTTGCAGACAAATTAGCATGTGAATTGGAATTACAGTTGTTGAAACATGTCAGTATAATTTGCATACAAATTCCATTCTTCCACAAAAATATATTAAAATTTTATGAAGCAATAAAAAAAGTTTGCACGTTACCTTATAGCAGCAATAGACTGAAGAGAAACTTCAGTTGTTAGGGTTTTAGGTTTGAGTTTCTTCCACAATGTTTCCAATTGGTCCAATTAGGTTTTAGCTTCGAGTTTTGAGCGTTTCCAAGGGGGTTTCTTTGACCACGTTTCCTGTAAGGGAGGGAGATGTGAGATGAGAACGAAGGAGGAAAGGAAGGTAAATGGAGAAGAGAGGTCAGATATGAGAGTGAAGAGGGAAGGAGGGAAATCGCGAAGGAGGGAAGGAAAGAATGAGCGAAGCAGCGGAGGGAGGGAACGAGCGACGCAGCGAAGGAGGGAAGAGGGAACGAGCGAAGTCACGAAGGACTGGAAGCTCAAAGGAGCGAAGTCAGACTGGAAGCGCGAAGGAGCGAAGAAGAAGGAAGGAACGAAGGAGAAGGAAGGAGGAAGCAGGGACGTCACGAATGAGCGCAGGAGGGGAGGAGATTATAAATGGGTACCATCTAATCTGGCGTTCCTTAAATCTAATACGGCGTTTTAAAAACACAAATTTATTTTTATTAGCGGGATGGTTTCACGGTTTTTTTTATCTTTACCGGCGCTTCCAACGAAAACGCCGCTATTGTGAGATCTTTAAAGACGCTTTTTACATCTAATACGGCGTTTTCGAAAACACAATTTTATTTTTATTAGCGGGATGGTGTGGCGGGTTTTTTTATCTTTACCGACGCTTCAAAAACAAAACGCCGATATTGTGTGATTTTTACCGGCGCTTCAAAAACAAAACGCCGGTATTGTAAGATCTTTACCGGCACTTCCAAAACAAAACGTCAGTATTGTTAGATCTTTACAGGCGCTTTTTACATCTAATACGATGTTTTAAAAAACATAATTTTATTTCAATTAGCGGGCGTGTTTTATTTTTATCTTTACCGGCGCTTCTTAAAAAAATGCCAGTATTGTGATATTTTTACCGGCGCTTCCAAATCAAAACGCCGGTATTGTGAGATATTTACAGGCATTTTATTGTATAAACGCTGTTATTGCTTAAGACATCTAATGAATTGACTCTTCGAAAAACCCTCGTATCGTGTGTCAAATACGTGTCGGACACGGATACGCGCTCGACACGTATTTGACATGTGGTCAATGGTCAAAATACGTTGACAAGCTCTAACACAGCCCAGACACGGCTCGGACACGTTCCAGACACCGCCCAGACACGACATTATAATACAGTAATTACTCTCTTTGATCAATCCCAAATCAAACCCTAAAAAAGAACGGCTTAGAATCAGAAAGAGGGAGATGACAGAGAGAGGGAGACGACGTCGATCGACACTCGACAGAGAGTCAGAGAGAGAGGGAGAGATCCATTGACAGAGGAAGGGAGATCGATTGACAAAGGGAGACGACACGATTCGACAGAGAGAGATGGAGATCGATCGATAGAGAGAGAGGCAGAGATCCATCGACGGAGCTAGAGAGAGAGGGAGAGATCCATAGATGTCGTCCTCAGGTAGCTTTCTGTTTTGTTTTTTTTTTGTTTTTTTTCCTGCGATTTCTTTTCTCAGTCTTCTCTCATTGTTGCTCGATGTAAGCCTATTTTACTTGCTCAGTATGATAGTATTAGTATGCATATATGAGATTGAAGATTTCGTATGCGATTTTACTTGCTCAGTATGCGATTTATGATCCATTTTTTTTACTGTTTGTGGCTTTGTGCATACTGCACTGCATAAACCGCATTTTTTTTTAAGTCAGATGCTTCCTTTATTTGGTCAGTGGTCTTGAATGAGTATTCCTGCATCATTATATTTCATGATTTGTTTCTTTTAGGCCAAGTATCTGGAGATGATCTTTGGAAGCATGTGACAATAATAAGAAGACCAAATAAAGGTGGGGGAAATGTTAAATGGTGGTGTAACTTCTATCATAAAGAGTATACGGGATCTCATACTAGATTGAAGGACCACTTGTTGAAGATAACAGGCCGTGGGATAGCTATTTGTGCCAAAATCTCTCCCGTACAACTTAGAGAGGTGCAACAATTTGTTGAACAAGCTGCATTGAGAGCAGAAAGTTCAAGGCCGCGAAGTGTTCCTTTACCTCTTTCAGTGGGCTCAAGTAGTCACCCGTAGGCAGGTTCAAGTGGTGGGGTTAGTCCTTCAGTTCCACTTTCATACAATGAACAAAGGAAGAGGAAAGCCACTAATAATCCTATTGCAAATGTTTTCAATATGAGTGAGTGACAAGAGTTGGATGCTTTGATTGCAAGGTCGTTCTACTCAGCTGCATTGCCATTCAACCTTGCAAGGAATCTATATTTTCAGGAGGCTTTCACCTATGCGACGAATAAAGAAAAGTCCATTAGTGGTTACAAGATCCCTGGGTATAATGCATTGAGGATGACATTGCTTCAAAATGAAATGGGCAACATTCAGATGTTGTTGGAGGCAACAAAGTTTACATGGGTTACTAAAGGGGCAAGCATTGTTTGTGATGGGTGGATTGATGCTTAAAGGAGGCCTCTCATTAATTTCATAGTGATTAATGAGGGTGGTCCAGTGTTCTTGAAGGCTGTGAAGTGTGAAGGGGAGTACAAAGACAAGTTCTTCATTGCCGGCTTGATCAAGGAAGTCGTACATGACGTTGGGCCAAGTAATGTGGTCCAAGTCATAACCGACAATGCTCCAGTTTGTAAGGCTACATGTTTACTTGTTGAAAGCCAATATCCTGAGGTGTTTTGGACACCTTGTGTAGTCCACACTCTCAACCTTGCCTTGAAAAACATATGCGCTCCAAAGAACACGCTTGCAAATGAAAATGCCTACAGTTTGTGTAGTTGGATTATTGATGTTGTTGGGGATGGGGTGCTGATCAAGAACTTTATCATGAACCATTCCATGAGGTTGCATATGTTTAATGAGCAATCAAGATTGAAGTTGCTTTCCATAGAAGATACACGCTTTGCTTCAAACAAAATTATGCTCAAGAGGTTGAAAGACATTAAAAGTAACCTCCAGAGTATGGTGATTGGAGATAAGTGGGATTCCTATAGGGAAGATGATGTTGAGAAAACACGACTTGTGAAAGAAAAACTATTGGATGACTTGTGGTGGGACAAAGTGGACTATGTACTTCGTTTCACATAACCTATTTATTCAATGTTGCGGAGGGCTGATACAGATGAGGCTTGTCTTCACTTGGTGTATGAGATGTGGGATGTTATGATTGAGAAAGTGAAACAAGTTATTTACCGCCATGAAGGAAAGGAAAATAGTGAGGAGTAAGAGTTTTTTTTCAGTGGTGCATCATATACTGGTAGATCGATGGGATAAAAACAACACACCACTGCATTGCTTAGCACATTCCTTGAATCCAAGGTAAATACTTACATTGTTTTTAATATTTTGGGTTATGCACTTAATTTTTATATATTACACTTAATGTTTATATATTAATTTGTGATTGACATTGCTTATATATAGGTATTATAGCAGAGAATGGCTTGAAGGGGCTCCTAATCGTGTTTCGCCACACAAAGATCTTGAGATTACAAAGGAGAGGGTTAAGTGTTTCAAGAGATACTTTCCTAATATTGAGGAAAGAAGATTGGTTTTTACAGAGTATGCTAGGTTTTCAATGGGTTCTGGACAGTTTGCAGAAGGTGATGCTCTACAGAATAGAGCATACCTATTACCTAATGTGTGGTGGGCTTCTCATGGTGCCTGTGCACCATTACTCTAGAATATAGCTTTGAAGTTACTTGGGCAGCCTTGTTCTTCCTCATGTTGTGAGAGGAATTGGAGCACATATAACAACATCCACTCATTAAAAAGGAACAAATTGACCCCACAACGAGCTGAAGATTTAGTGTTTGTGCATTCCAACCTTCGTCTTTTGTCAAGAAGAAAACAAGAGTACAAAGAAGGTGAGACGAGGATGTGGGATATCGCAGGAAATACTATTGATTCGTTAGATTTGGATGTTGCTGGAATGCTTGAGATTGCCAGTCTTTCACTTGATGAACCTAAGCTAGAGGTTGGGCTGTTGAATGAAGAAAATGCGACAATTGATCCGCCAGTTAATGAAGAAGAGAGTAGCCGCGGCTGGTGAGTTTTTGAAATTATCAATTTACATTTTACATTAAAAATTTGAATGTTTTATTGATATGTTTGGATTGCTTAATAGTATTATTTATGATTTTATGTTTATATGAGTTACAAAAAAAAATATTAAAAAAATAAGTTTGACCGTGTCGCCGAGTCCTATTTTTTTGAAAATTGTCGAGTCGCCGTGTCGTATCCGTGTCCGAAACGACACGCGTATCCGAGTCTATGCATCCTTGCTTAAGACTCAATTTTTTTCATTAGCAAGAATTGATCACGGGTTTTTTTGTTCTTTACCGACGCTTTATTGCCCAAACGTCGTTATTGATTATGTTTAACAGGCGCTTTTCGTGAAACGCCGCCTTGAAAGTGTCGTTTTAGACTTCATTTGTTGTAGTGATAGAATTGAGAATTTGTTTTGATTGAGAAGTGTGGGTAAGGTTCTCTTGAATGCTTAGATCAAATGTCATTTTTGTTTTTATGTCTTCCTTTTGGTGAATTAAGCCTTGGTGAAAAGGCCTAATATCTTGAATAAAGCTTAGCCTTTTGAATAAGGTCTATTCTCTTGGAGAATAAAGCCTAGAACCTTTGTGAATTAGGGCTGGCTTTTTTTTTTTTTTTTTTTTTTCAGTTTTTTAGTATTTATAGTTAGTAAGGGCTTGTTCCTTTAGTTTTTATTCAAGTAAAGTCGTAATGTATCCCCGAAAAATGTAAAAGTTTTGGCTCAAGTAATAAAGGTTTTGCATCCCATAGTTGTCCCTCTCCATGGAGGCTATATATATTTATAAAAAAAAATTCCCCATCAACTTGCACCCCTCCCCCCCTATAGAGAAATTTCCAAATGAAAACTGATATTCTCGTAGGGATTAAAGGCATCCAGATCTTATTAAACAAAGCAATTTTTGTCCCTTTGCCTCTGAGTAAGTCGTAAGCAGATCTAGTGGAAAAAAAACCCATCTGCATTGGGAGTCCATACACACGAGTCAACCTTATTTGTCTCCCCTCCAAGGCTTCATTCTAATAATTTCATAGCTAAGCTACGAAGTAAAAAACTAGTCTGCATAAAATTTCCACTCTTCACCTTCTCAGTGGAAGGCCAAGTACCATGTGCACTTATCTCCAATGGCCTAGAAAAAACCAACACAAAATTTCAGTTCTCATAAAAGAAACCTGTAATTCTTTGACCAATGCGCCAAGACGAATTAGTCAGAAATATATCCTTGATTTCATATAAGTCTTTCATTAGCGGAGATACACTGCATTTAACCACTTGTCTACTCATAGGGACACCCTGCTTCAAATTATTCTTTAACATAAATACCTCCCACAAAGAATTACTATTTTGCATATTCCTCAAAGCTTTAATTCTAAAGGCTTTAATAACCAACAAGAAATCTTTCAATCCTAAGCCTCCTTCCCTGACAAGGCGTGCAACCTTATCCCAACCAACCCACTTTTTTTTTCAATCTGCCTTCACAGTCTCCCCAAAAGAAATCTGCAATAATTTTCCGGATCCTAGACAATTTTTTTGTAGGGAACATGCATAGCACTAAGAATATAGACCGGGATGGAGCTCAACACATTTTTAATCAAAACCAATTGCCTCCCGGGAAATAAGTTTTTCCTTCCATCCATCCACCCGTCTCTGAACTTTAAGAACCAACTCTTCGAAATATGATATCTTACATCAACCTTGATAGACCAAACCCCAAAATATTTCATAATAACTCTTTTATATTGAAATCCCGGTATGGGATTTGACTGCCACATTAATTCTTTCAGCTTCTGCCTTATCATCTAGCATAAAAGAGCTTTTATGATCATTAATTTTCAGACCTAAGACTGAACAATATTTCTACAAAAATTTCATACAACCTAGCAGAGACGTTTTCCTTCCATTCAAGAAGAACAAGGTATCATCAGCATAAAGTAGATGTGTGACAAACACACATGCCCTCGGAGTATAATAGTAACAAATATCTCCCTTCTGGAAAAGCCGTGGCAAGCCTCTATTGAGGACTTATAACACAATAATAAATAACAAAGGGGAGATAGGATCTCCCAGCCTCAATCCTCAAGTGGACTTGAAATGCCCACTGAACACTCATTGTAAAAGAACTAAGAAGCCACAATTAGTAATACAGTTAGATATCACATGGAAAACATTGTGATTGCAACCAAACCTCCTACGAACTGAAATATGAAATGGCCATTCCAATCTATCATAGGCTTTCTCCATGTCAATTTTGAGCACCACATTTCCACCAAAGAAATTTTTCCAATGTCCATAATCAGCTCCTGCGCAAGACCAATATTTTCTACAATTTACCTCCCTCTAACAAAAACACCTTGTTCCTATGACACCATCTCAGGAAACAATAAAGCCAACCTATTGCACAGTATTTTACTATATATTTTATAAATGCCATTGCAAAGTTTAATCGGCCTAAAGTCCAAAAAAGAACTTGGGGAGGCCACTTTTGGGATTAGGGTGATTAGATTAGCAGAGAAGGCTCTTAGCAAAGCGTCACCTCTAAAAAACTGAATGGTTGCTTCCCAAATATTTGTACCAACTGTATCCCAGTAAGACTGAAAGAAACCTGAAGTAAACCCATCTGAGCTAGGGGCACTATTCTTCAGAATATTGAATGTAGCATGTTTTACCTCTTCTAATGGAGGAAGAAATGACAGTAGGAATACAATCCAGGAAGTCCTGATCATTTACCAAATTATCCTGAGAAGAGAGTAAAGTCTTGAATAACCCATTTGCTTCACGCAAAATTTCCCCAGCAACCGTGATTTTCGAACCAGAGGGAAGCATAATCTTTTCAATCCTCATGGGCTTTTGTTTAGCCCTGACCGATGCAAAGAAATATTTAGTGCACGCATAACCTTCCTTAAGTTCCTTCTCACCTAATTTCTGTATCCAAAATAATTCTTCCTGTTTCAAAGCTAACTTGTATTTTGCTTAGCAATGGTTCAGGTTACTATGTGCATTCACATCCTAATTGGCGTTGACATTTGGTCCATTGCCTCCACCATCATTCCAATCAGAAAGTAAAATAACTTTTCACTGTTGCATTAATATTCATCTTCTAGTGATCTTAGTCTACTGAAAACATTACCAAAGACCTCTCTATTCCATATAATAAGCTTCTTACGAAGCATTTTGAGTTTCACTTCAATCTTATCAAGAGATCGCATACTCCCCAAATCAACATTCTAGACAGAATTCACAAGATTATCGAATGTATAGCGAGTACTTCACATATTAAGAAATCTTAATGGAAAAATACATGCTCGCGCCAGAATAGGCATAGACACCTGCATAGGCACATGATATGAAAATGTACAATGTAAATGCTCCACTCTAATGTTTGGCATCTAGGATCTACATTAACCAAAATTTTGTCAAGCCTTGCCTAAATCTGGTCTCTTCCATGCCTATTATTGCATGAAGTCATCTGCAGGCTTGAAAATCTGCAATCCTATAAGCCACAATTCCCAATACAATCTGCAAACTCAGCCATGCTAGACATAGAAGGCGAATGGCCTCCTATTTTCTCCTACCCGCTTATATTCGTATTAAAATTCCCCTCAACAGCCAACATTACACCAAAATGACTATTTGGCAACACAATCAAAATTTATTTGTATCATTTTCGGCATGTTACAATATTTGTAATAATTTAGTTTAGTAGCTGTTGTTTTTGTATGATACAACCACTAACATCTGCCAACCCTCTCAAAGTCTATCGTGATACAATCATTAACATCTGTTTGTTTGGCTTAAAAAAAAAATCTCAAACTCTTCCTCCCTTGCCGAGCTCTCCATCTACAAACTCTCCCTCCCTCAAAACTTCACTCTCCCTCCCTCAAAACTTCACTCCAGGTTAGGGTTTCGACTCTTTCGAATTTGATCGGCAAGGCAGAAAGTTTCGACTTCACTCTCTCACTTCAACTTATCAGCGATCACTCCAAGGTTAGGGTTTCGATACACTTTGAGCAGATCTCGATTTAACTTCTTCCAAGTTCCGATTCTTCTTCTTCGACTAACTTGTACGAATTTGTGTAATCGATTCTCTCATTTTGTGTGTTTAAAGTTCATATCAAGAGTTTTGCAGGATTTGGTGATTGAACTCAACTTATTGATCTAATTGTATGCAAGAGGTGAAATTCTAACCATTATTTGGCAATATTGGTTTAATATACGAAGTATTTGATTGTTTGATTCGATTTATCTATGTGGGGTTAGTTCAATTGTACATTATTATTATGTTGATCAAAGAGAAGAAAAGAAATATGAACTTCTGTGTATTTTTTGTTGATTATAGTGAGTAGAAAGAATGATTTGTTGTCGATTATTGTAATATATTGATGATTTGTTGTCGATTATTGTAATATATTGAAAGTTTCTGATAATGAATATATTATTAGTAAATTTTGCTACAATGTTCTTGAAATTATAGATTTTATGTTTTACACTGTGGATTTATCAGAAAGGAAGTTTACTATGAGTGCAAAATTGGGTGTTGCCAAGATAATGACACTAAGACGATTAAGAGATGCCTTGAACTAACTTTAGTGTAGGTATTTGATTCTTCTTTTCACTATATTTGGGTCTCATGGATGAGTTTTAGATGCTATGGATAATGTCGAACAATGTGATATAAGTTCTGATAATGTACATTGGACCTAAAGAAATTGATAGATGATTTTGGTTAGATGGGTTCTCACAGTGAAAAATAGGTGCAAGTTGTGGTTGTTAGAATTCTAATTAGTTGCTGAGAAGCTAATGAAGATGAACAAATGAGAGTATTCTAACAAGTATTTGTTGGGTGGTATGGGGATGTTCTAAATTGACGCATGTTGTGTAGTTTGTCACATAATCCACCCCACTAAGCCTAATTTACAAGAACATACAACTAGGCACAACCGAAGTCTCACCATCAAATCAAATCATGGCAAAGGTAAACGATGCCTAGCTGGTTGGTTAGCTACCCGCCAAAAATGTGCCTTACTGGCTGACTGCCTACGATTGCAAAACATGAGGGATGTTAGGGCACATTATGACATTATATTCATAGTTTGATTTAAACAATTATACAATTTTTCCGGTTCCAAGAAATTTTATTTTACTGTATGATATGGATATATGTGATGTCATAGCCCTTTGTTTGGTGCTCACAAATGATGTATTGCTTATTGTCTCTTTGTAGATACAAAAGTAAGGGTTAAACAAGTTTGATCCTATCTTTATAGTCTTTGAAAACGAACCCACAAGTAAGTTTCTTTAACTGTTTGTATATGTCCAATTTGTAGATGTGTACATTTGTAGATTTTTAATGAACTAGATTTTTATTTTTTACTAAAATAATATTGTGATATTGCCTATATTTAATGGATACTTATCGGAATAATTATTACTCTTGCGCAAATGGTGTTATTACTCTTACTCGTCGACTAAGAGTAATAGCCTTCATAAAGTTAGTGGACTTTATGAATTGTGCAAATGGATTGAAGACCATGGCTTAAAGTGGGGATTCAGTGACTAATGCTCCAAGACCAAATGTTGAGTTTATGATTTCACTCCTAGGCTTGTTTGATTTTTTTTTCAGACTGTTGTTATTGGTGGTGAATGTGAAAGAGCAAAACTATTCCCTGAACCGTACTTGAAAGGTCTCAAGGACCTTAATGCATCGCCCAATCACACTTTAGTGTTTGAGGTTAGCTTTTACCACTGGGTCATGTAGTTTGCAGAAGCTTCTCAAGTAACTTTTAATTTCTGATGATTCTCTTGTTTTTCTTGATAAAGGATTACCCCACGGGCATAAAAACAAGGGTTGCAACGGGGATGCCAATGGTGGGTATAATAACAAGGAACCCTCAACACTCACTAATGGAAGCAGACGCCACCTTTTTTATAAAGGCATACGATGATCCAAAATTGTGGAAAGTGTTGGAGGAGCTAGATAAAGCAATTGTGGGAGCAAAAGTTGATGGTTAATACGGTATGCTTGAGGTAGTTTTTGAAAGAATTTTTCGAAATTTTGAAGATATACTTATTACATCTGACTGGCTTATAGGAGCATAATTAGGCTATTTTTAGTACCATATTTCTATATATATTTTTGGCTATACTAATTGTTATTTTCGTGTTTGTGTAGGTTTCCATTTACAAGATTCCAAAATAGAAGCTAAGTGAAGCAAATTGGCAATTTAGAAATACTAGTTGCAAACAAGGAAACCACGCAAAGAAGGAAACCAAGCAGAAAACAATTATAAAAAGATGATACCTTTCTTTGGAAAACTCATCCATCCACAACCTCCTCATCTTCGCAGCAGCAAGCAATCCCTTCGTCCAGCTCTTCTTTCATCGATCACATCCCTCATCGCCATCCCAGCCAACAACCACCACCATTATCCCTTTCTCCTTTACAACACCTAGATACAACCTTTCATCCATCCATCATCACCATAAAACCCATTCACAGACTCCATCTCAGCCGACCCTTTTCTTCGCTTCCATCTCTTCCACTTTCATTGCAATCACCCAACCCTAAACCAAATCGAAACCCATCCTCACAGATCCCTCCTCCTTGCAACAGTCCTTCATCCAACCACAACCACCGTTAAGCACCCTCACAACTACCAACCACCTGCAATCACCATCCTTCCATCACCTTCTCACACCATCATCGTTAAACCCTCGTCTCAGTCCCTCTCTCTATCGTTGTCCCTGATTGTCGCCACCCATCATCACCTTCAGCAGCCACAACCACACACACGAAGAGAACCAGAGATCGAGAAGGAAGAAGAAGAAGCAGATTGAAAAGAGAGATCGGAAGAGATTTTCATCTCTTTTTTCATCTTATTCGCACCACCAGTTCCACTTAATACCACCACACACAGGCGACAACATTTCATCTCTTAACTCTTTTTCTTATTTTGCTTGATTATTTGATTATGGATTATTGTTTGAACATAATTAATATGTCTAGCTAAACTCCTCTTAGTTAGGGGTGGATTCGAAGCCCCGAACATGTATTTTATGAATTAATTGAATTTAATCTTCCTTGCTATTAGTGATTGTGTTTTGCTTAACTGCTTTATAGATAACTTTTTCTTTGTATGTTTGTTAAGGTGACCAACTTAGTAAGCAGACTAGGATCTGGGGCTAGAGTATAAAAGAATTTCACCTAATTGTTATAATCTTGTACTCATAAGTAGTAAATACCAAGGAACGTTGGTAAAGTTAAGTAAAAACCTAGGTAAGAACAAGATGTTGATCATACTTGTAATTGCCTAGTCAGTGTTCATATTTTCCACAAAACTTAATGATCTTAGATTGTTATCTAACTTGCGATTCCTGATTAAATAGTATGATAAGAATAGTTTGAAAGTGACGCTTAGTTTAATTCAACGAACTTGGGAAAATAATAAGATTAATGCAGTGCTGATCACGGTTAATCTTGAGCATTGTCTCTCACGAGTTAGCAAGTGATTATTGAAGATTTATTTATGAGCATATGTTTGGTGTGTGGAGATAAACCCTTAGCTAATTTCTCATCTTTGCCATCCCTTTAGTTTTATTATCTTTATAGTAATTTTCGTACTTATTTTCATAGTTTAATTTAGAAAATCCAATCCCCCATTATTTACTTAATTAGGTTGTTAGTTGTCTTTTAGCTATTCTTATTGCTAATTGGCAAGCCCTCTAATCTCCGGTCCTGAACGATCCCTACTTATTCTATACTACAATCACAAAGCATAGTATTAAGTTGTGTGCTACTAAAATAGCGCATCACTGACTTAATTTTCATGTTAATGACATCATTAACTTTTTTCTATATGGTTGTGGCATAACTGCCATGCCACCTTTTGTAATCCATCCAGCTGATTCTCCCAGACTGCCTTAGAGAATCTTCCTTTAGCAATTCATTGCTAAAGAAGTGAAAAATTAATTTTGTTTCATGTTTATTAAATGCGTAAAACATTTTTTGTTTCGATAAATTTTCCTCAATCTGAAATTAAGGAGTGAAAAATGTACACCGAAACAACACAGTCCTCTAGCTAGAGGAAAAATGTCACCGGCTTAAACTTAGGGTTGTTGCGATTCTCTTTAAATTATATTAATAATTGATGTTTATCAAGAAGATGATTACATTGATTATGCATTTGGGCAGATAATTTTTTGAAGCTTTGGTTTTCCACATTTTTTTTTAATTATTTTGTTTTGGTGGATATAGGTGAAGGAATTTTTTTTGAGAGATTAGATGAGGAGCTAAACAAGGTGAACCAGTTTTATAAGAACAAAGAGAGTGAGTTTGTGGAAAGGGGAGAAATCCTGAACAAACATCTTCAAATTCTGCTTGATTTAAAGCAAGTATTCAGCAGTCGTCGAAAGACCCATTTTTTGGTGGATATAGGTTAGTAATTCATGATTACTTTAACCATTTTTTGTTTTTACCATTTTAAAGATTTTTTGTTCTTAAATAGTTATTGTCAAACACATAATTAGTGGAGGATGGATTTTCTGACCTACAACAAGGTTATGTATTTCTCTGTGTTTTTCCACCAAAAGGAAATGGCTGGCCAATAAATTACTCAAGTACACATGCTTTCAAGAAAACCCATTAAATTATGCACAAGAGACATGACACACCCTGGAGAAAGTATATATTACTAAGATGGCATTACTATGTGAACCCTTGCTTGGTAGTCCAAATTTTGGTTTAGTGACTTTTAGAAGCTTTCTGAAAATGTTGTAAGATACAACAGAAAAATTATTTATAAGATGGGATTATCTGAACTGTGCATAATAATATGACCCTTCTCTACTATTGATTACTAGTCTTCTTTGCATGCTCTATTTCTGGCCAAAAGTTTCTTTTCCTACTGATAAAAGCAAATTTCATCTACTTTCTTGCCTTTGAAGTGAGCTTGGAGGATCATGGTGCAATATTTGTTTCCTGTTCAATGAAATATGAAGTTTGATTCTGAACTTGGACCTCAAAATCTTGCTAAGTGCCCAAATCATCCAGGTATTCTACTAGATTATTTCACATATTTTTGTAATTTACACTAACTCACATATTTTTGTGGGATCATGTTTTGACATACTTTGGTAGTAAATGCTTAGAACGTATTACAAAAGAACGGGTAGTTATTAACATTGTGGAATTATAGAAGGTGAGTATAGGAAGAAGAATATCGAAGGATAAAAAAGCAATATTAGCAATCTCTAACTATGTTGAGGCTTGAGACTTGTGTGAATTTATAGCGTGTTAAATGTTGACAAAACCCTATTGGTACAGAGGATATCTGTTGGAAGGCAGCTAGCCTTAAATGAAGGGATGATTGTACCAAGATGTCAATACCATCGTGGCATTAGAGTTGGTTTTAAAAACATTTTTTTTAAATATTTATGAACTGAATAATTGAAAGCCAATAAATCATAACTCCAGTAAAGAAACTTGAGCAAAGACACAGATAAACAACAAAACTCCATATTACAACATGGAGAATTCTACTGCTGATTCACCGCATATTCCAATGTTTCCACCACTGTTCAAAAAACGATAAAGGATTTAATTGGATTTCAAACCATGAAAATGCTTGCAACATGTTAAACAAAATAAGAAATGTAGTTGCAAGAATGCAATTCATTCTGGGAAATTTAGCATCACAGATCGTGAAGTTTTTTATTTTCTGATATCCTTCTGAACAATTACAACTCATTTTGTCACCCTTGCAAACTAGTCTATCATGCCAAATCTATAACGTTTGTTTCAAAAATGTTTATTTATTTACTTTTGTTCAGGTCCAAATCATCTCATTCTCTTATCTCTCTGCAAGCTAAAGTTAGGCAGTCTCAACTCGAGTCTATAAAATGTATTGTTACTAGATATCCATAAGGTTACAATCTCATTGGGATCTTTTGAATGATGGCTTCATATAGTTTTGTGGCATATGAATTTACGGGTATCCAAATTCATGAGCTACAACTTGACAACAATATAAAAGCTTTTATCTGATTCGTTTGACCAGACAAATTTGTCTGTATCTTTTATTGCAGGAACCCTGAGTCGATAGGAAAGTGTTGAAGATATAGATAGGCATGTTTCTCAGAAGGTTGCTCGGAAAAATAAGGTTCTTCAAATGTAGAGACACTATAAATCTTTTCTTAGTTTATCTACCCCCACAAACTAGTGCAATTGCCTGTATTGAGCTTCCTGGTTGTAAGACTTTTGGTATTTGTTTTGTTTCAACAATATATTTTCAAATTACACTTGGTATGCTATTTTGATAAGAGTACAAGACATTCAGATGCAATTTAATAAATACAACGTTAGCACAGGTAGGATGTCTCTGATTGGAGAGTTTTGATTATTTGATACGTTTTGCTATTATTTTTCTTAATCGGAGCCCTTGATGAAAAACATTTTGAATTGAAAAGTTGATAAAAGGATGTGTGGAAAATGAGCAACACTCCAAAAGCATCGATGTCTAGGTAAGAGATGTGCGGTGTTTTGCATAATTTTGGATGTGTACTATCCATTTTTTAGCTTTTTTTTATTTGGAAAATGTTTTAAATTAGCTATAGTTTCTACATGATACAAAGCAAAATTGAGTATCAACTTCATTTGAAATTAGTATTAGATAGTGTATGTAACTATATAAAATTCAGTATTAGTTTTATCATGTTGCAATTATTCGATTAGTATGGGTTGGTTGATGATACAATTATTCCATTAGTATGAGTTGGTTGATGATACAAAATTAACATCACCTTGATATGAGCACAAAAGTGTTACAATTCATTTTAGCAATATGTAAGAGCTATAACAAAAACCCCTTTATGATGTAGTTCAAGGTTCATCACAGCCCAAGGAATTTTTTTCTATATTCATCCAGAGATCACGTCTTTCCTTCACCATGCATTTGTCATAAACAAAAGAAATCACAAAAGTTCGGGCATTGGAATTATCTATGACCCTTCCATGAATAATTTGGTATGTCATACCAAGAACTACAAAGGATATATCATTAGCCTAGAAAATTCAAAACTGACCTCCAACTACTCTATTAGACACAAAACCTGATAATTTGACTTTATCCCAACTTCCAAATACTTGCTGTCATAAATCATAGGCTTTGCAATCATTAGGATTTTGACATTTTGTTCAGCAATCATCTTCTTTAATCTGCAACGAGTAGCCTTGTTCCCAACTCCTCGAGCATTCCAAAACAATGTGGTAAAACATTAGTAACCATGGAGGAAGCAACCGTCTGTCTAGTCACCTGTCTTTCCCCAGGTGGTGCCACCACTTTAACTTTCTTCTTAGTCGATCCGCCGATTTCTCCATCTGAGTGGGCTTCCAATTCCATATCTCTGATCAGAGCTAGGGGTGGGCACGGGACGGGATGGGACGAGATATACCCATCCCTATCCCATCCCGTTCAAACGGGATCGGGACGGGACGGGATGGGAAAAACCCCATCCCGATCTCGTCCCATCCCAAACGGGATCGGGACGGGACGGGATCAGCGGCATCCAAAAAATTTGAAGCAACATCGAAAAAATTTGAAGCAAGCATCATAGAACACTGCAGTGATTTATTGTCAATTCGTTATGCAGTATCATAGACATAGAAATATAGAATAGAACACTTCATTATGCAGTATCAGCTGGAATTTGGATACAAAGAGTGCTGCCATTGTTAAGAGCACTAGTATGTAATGAATAAAACTGGGGACCATGAACATGTTTTGGTTCTATATGGAGACAGCCTCAAATACCTGACATTACTTTGAGAGAAGCTCAAATACCTGACATGTTTCAATTTACTGAACTGATATCAGTTTCAAGTCCAGTGCTTGTATGCATTTAAAGCTTGAAAATAAATCTTGAAGATTCCCAACATCTGAGACATCAAAATTAATGAAAGAATGCATGGGCAAATAACGAGAACTCTGCACCCTCTGGCTAAAGTATTCTGTGCTGGAAGTCAGGGAAAAATGACAGTCACTCTCATCCAATCTGCTAAAATATTGATCTATAAGTTCATGCACAAGATTATGCATGTTACATGTTATTTTTCTTCCATCTTCATCTTTATCTATTTCCTGAAAGAAGCACCTACGTAACAATGCATTGAAAATCTCATTTTCGACATCTTCCAACTCCATTCTTCCTTTTGGTTGTACAAAGCCATTGGCCATCCATAAACAAATTAATTCTTCTCTTTTAATTTTATAATGAACTGGAAAGAAGGAACAATACGTAAGGCATTGCTTCAAGTCTGATGGCAACTGACAGTAGCCCAATATAACTGCCTGCATAGTTTGGGAAGGTATAATCCAACTATAGTTGTGGCACCTATATTCCAAATTTGACTGTTTCTAACATGAAACCACTCAATTTCCGTATTCTTGAACCGCAGAGAGGCACCTAGAACTTTTATGGAGAGGGGTATACCTTCACACCTTCTTACGATGTCCTGCCCAATTCTCACCAAGGCTGGTCTACCTTCACTCTGCAGGCCAAACGCATATTGCCTAAATAATGACCAACCATCATCCTCAGATAGAGGTTGTAAATCATAAGGAAATGTGCCAAGGGAGGATGATTCTGATATGATTGGAGCAGTGACAACTATCGAGCTTCCTTTGACTCCTTTTCTCAACATGGCGATCAATTTGTTCCAGTCAGACATCACGTAGTCCTTAACATCATTATCCAATACTAGGAGAAATCTCTTCTGATTACCTCCTCTCTTTTGAATGCTTTGGGCCTGGCATTAATGGTTCATACAACAATTCTAAAATAAAAAATTAAATAAAAATATTAATAATTAATATTAATAAATTAGTTCGGGACGGGACGGGATTGGCGGGATTGAAAATCTCCATCCCATCCCATCCCATTCTAGATCGGGACGGGACGGGATCGGGATGAAATTATTCAATCCCATTAAGACCCGGAAAAATCGGGACGGGACGGGACGGGATCGGGACGGGAACGGGATCGCGGGATGGGATGCCCACCCCTAATCAGAGCTGCCTGCAGTTCTAGTTCCAAGTCTGACATTGATTTCTGACTATCCACACTGACACATTCCAAAGTATTGACATTCAACATTTTTTTTCATGTTTCATCGACCTTTTGGACCTATGATCACATCTTCTGTTTGCAGACCTGCGACCTCTGGATGGACCTCAACGGGTCCCTGCATCAATCCCATACTCTGATTGTTTTGCATTACAACTACGTCCAACGCCTTCTTCTCTAACACCTCCACGACTTTCACAACCTCCACAGCCTCATTCGCTTCTTGAATTTTCTCTTCCGCATCCAACTGACCAGATTTCGTATTAATAGAAAGTTCATTTTTGCTCATCTCTTCCTGTCTCAATGCCTGTATGGCTTTATTTACACCACTTAGCAAATACCAGAGACCCTAGCAATCAACTTTGAATTTTTTTTAACAAACTCGCCTGCAAACTACTAACAAAATTAACATCCACTTCATTTTTTTCTCCAACCGAGTGATTCTCCAAATCATTTTATGCATCTTTGTTACCACCCATAATAAACAAACTAGTAATAAGACCTAAAGGGGGAGGTGAGTTATGCATGTGTACCTCTTTTAGAGCTTTTTTATTTTCCACAGGCACCTCTGCGTGAGCAAAAACTGCCTTGTCATCCTCTAAATTGTCCAAGGCTGCAAACAGGTTTGAGACTTCCATATTTTCGTACTCACCATTGGCACCTCTCCCTTTACTAGTTGACTCAAGATCTCCTACCCTTTAGAATCCTTCGCTCAACTGACATGTTAGTCTGAACTTTACCTGCTCATTCTGTATCACCTACTGGTATATTTTTCACAACAGACCTATAGACTTGTTTCACACTCTGTTCTACCTTCTTCTGGTTCTCGATGGCCATGGCATTTCCTTTCCCCTCCGTCAAATTCACCTAGTTGTTAAGATTCATATAGCTTTTTATTATTATTAATTTTTATATTTTAATTTTGGTAATTTCTACAAATTCAATTTCATTTCTTATTTGGTGCACCTACAAAGATAATTTAACAAGAAATACATCGCAGTACTTTTTATATCATTCTCCATTTCTCCCTTGATGAAATTATTATTAGGTTTCATGTCCACGATGTTTGTGATGAAGGTTCTTTGTTTGAATAAATTTTTGCATGTTTGGTTCTTGGTTATGTAAGTTTTCATATTTGTTCTAACTTACTTGATTTATGAAATTTAGTGAGTATCGAAAGGAATAAAAGAAAATGTTTCATTATTTAAAGGGGTTTTACTTATGGTGGTTGTTTCCTTTCTTCTGCACACTGTTCTTTCTATGTTGAGCAAGGCATTCATGTGTCAAATAACCAGTTTCAGTTCGAGAGTAGGAGGAAAAGTAATTATAGTTTTGGACAGATTGTATGATTGTTCGTCAGATAAAGGTCATTAGTATTGTCTCTGATTGTACCCATCACCAAACTCTCTTTTAACTTTTTCCAAATTCAGCAAGTGTTGTATGTGAATTTTGAATTAACTTACATTGATCATTTGTGTATCATAGGATAGTATGTATTATTGATCAATTGCTCCCTCTCTCACAAACTCACAATGATCTGACAGGATTACTTGAGAATACAAATGTTGATTAAGGACTTGAAAGAAATCAGGAAGCAAGAAAACAATACCAACACTTCAAATATATTTGCAAAGTACATAATTCAACGATCAGATTCAATGTATTTAATGTATTAAAATGCTAATTCAAAGTCTAGTACTTGGTAGTTTAGCATGTGACAGATAACATTTCCTACTGTTTTTTCACCTAAATGATGATTAATTAATATTTGAATCGTCTTTTCTAAATCCCTACTGGTTTTTGACCTTTTGGTAGTCTAGTACTTGCTTGTTATGGTGAGAATAGAGTGATTTGGACTACCAAAGATTACATACTAGCTCTAATGCACCGACTCTTCGGAAAACCCCCGTATCGCGTGTCAAATACGTGTCGGACACGAATACGCATTCGATACGCGCTCGACACGTATTTGACACGTGGTCATCGGTCACAATACATTGACAGGCTCTAACACGGCCTAGACACAGCTCGGACACGGTCCAGACACTGCTTTATAATACAATAATTACTCTCTTCGATCGATCCCAAATCAAATCCTAAAAACAGAACGGCTGAGAATCAAAGAGAGGGAGACGACGTCGATCGACACTCGACAGAGAGTCAGAGAGAGAGGGAGAGATCCATCGATAGAGGGAGGGAGATCGATCAATAGATGGAGACGACACGATTCGACAGAGAGAGAGGGAGATCGATCGACAGATATAAAGAGGGAGAGATCCATCGATGTCGTCCTCGGGTAGCCTTCTATTTTTTTTCCTGCGATTTCTTTTCTCAGTCTTCTCTCATTGTTGCTCGATGTAAGCCTATTTTACTTGCTCAGTATGATAGTATTAGTATGCATATATGAGATTGAAGATTTCGTATGCGATTTATGCAATTTTACTTGCTCAGTATGCGATTTATGATCCATTTTTTTACTGTTTGTGTGCATACTGCACTGCATAAACCCCATTTTTTTTAAGTCAGATGCTTCCTTTATTTGGTCAATGGTCTTGAATGAGTATTCCTGCATCATTATATTTCATGATTTGTTTCTTTTAGGACAAGTATCTGAAGATGATCTTTGGAAGCATGTGACAATAATAAGAAGACCAAATGAAGGTGGGGGAAATCTTAGATGGCGGTGTAACTTCTGTCAAAGAGTATACGGGATCTCATACTAGATTGAAGGACCACCTGTTGAAGATAACAGGCCATGGGATAGCTATTTGTGCCAAAATCTCTCCCCTACAACTTAGAGAGGTGCAACAATTTGTTGAACAAGCTACATTGAGAGCAGAAAGTTCAAGGCCGCGAAGTGTTCCTTTACCTCTTTCAGTGGGTTCAAGTAGTCACCCGTACCCAGGTTCAAGTGCTGGGGTTAGTCATTCAGTTCCACTTTCATACAATGAACAAAGGAAGAGGAGAGCCACTAATAATCCTATTGCAAATGTTTTCAATATGAGTGAGCGACAAGAGTATGATGCTTTGATTGCAAGGTCGTTCTACTCAGTTGCATTGCCATTCAACCTTGCAAGGAATCTATATTTTCAGGAGGCTTTCACCTATGCAACGAATAAAGCAAAGTCCATTAGTGGTTACAAGATCCCTGGGTATAATGCATTGAGGACGACATTGCTTCAAAATCAAAGGGGCAACATTCAGAGGTCTTTGGAGGCAACAAAGTTGACATGCGTTACTAAATCGGCAACCATTGTTTGTGATGGGTGGACTGATGCTCAAAGGAGGCCTCTCTTTAATTTCATAGTGATTAATGAGGGTGGTCCAGTGTTCTTGAAGGCTGTGAACTGTGAAGGGGAGTACAAAGACAAGTTCTTCATTGCCGGCATGATCAAGGAAGTCGTACATGACGTTGGGCCAAGTAATGTGGTCCAAGTCATAACCGACAATGCTCCAGTTTGTAAGGCTGCAGGTTTACTTGTTGAGAGCCAATATCCGGAGGTGTTTTGGACACCTTGTGTAGTCCACACTCTCAACCTTGCCTTGAAGAACATATGCGCTCCAAAGAACACGCCTGCAAAGGAAAATGCCTACAGTTTGTGTAGTTGGATTATTGGTGTTGTTGGGGATGGGGTGCTAATCAAGAACTTTATCATGAACCATTCCATGAGGTTGCATATGTTTAATGATTAATTGAGATTGAAGTTGCTTTCCATAGCAGATACACGCTTTGCTTCAAGCATAATTATGCTCAAGAGGTAGAAAGACATTAAAAGTAACCTCCAGAGTATGGTGATTGGAGATAAGTGGGATTCCTATAGGGAATATGATGTTGAGAAAGCACAGCTTGTGAAAGGAAACTATTGGATGACTTGTGGTGGGACAAAGTGGACTATGTACTTCGTTTCACAGAACCTATTTATTCAATGTTGCGGAGGGCTGATACAGATAAGGCTTGTCTTCACTTGGTGTATGAGATGTGGGATGTTATGATTGAGAAAGTGAAACAAGCTATTTACCACCATGAAGGAAAGGAAAATAGTGAGGAGTCAAAGTTTTTTTCAGTGGTCCATCATATACTGGTAGATCGATGGAATAAAAGCAACACACCACTGCATTGCTTAGCACATTCCTTGAATCCAAGGTAAATAATTACATTGTTTTTAACATTTTGGGTTATGCACTTAATGTTTATATATTAATTTATGATTGACATTGCTTATATATAGGTATTATAGCAGAAAATGGCTTGAAGGGGCTCCTAATCGTGTTTCGCCACACAAAGATCTTGAGATTACAAAGGAGAGGGATAAGTGTTTCAAGAGATACTTTCCTAATATTGAGGAAAGAAGATTGGTTTTTACAGATTATGCTAGGTTTTCAACGGGTTCTGGACAAATTGCAAAAAGTCATGCTCTATAGAATAGAGCATACCTATTACCTGATGTGTGGTGGGCTTCTCATGGTGCTTGTGCACCATTACTCCAGAATATACCTTTGAAGTTACTTGGGCAGCCTTGTTCTTCCTCATGTTGTGAGAGGAATTGGAGCACATAAAACAACATCCACTCATTAAAAAGGAACAAATTGACCCCACAACGAGCTGAAGATTTAGTGTTTGAGCATTCCAACCTTCGTCTTTTGTCAAGAAGAAAACAAGAGTACAAAGAAGGTGAGACAAGGATGTGGGAGTCCATACACACGAGTCAACCTTATTCGTCTCTCCTCCAAGGCTTCATTCTAATAATTTCATAGCTAAGCTACGAAGTAAAAAACTAGTCTGCATAAATTTACACTCTTCACCTTCTCAATGGAAGGCCAAGTACCATGTGCACTTATCTCCAATGGCCTAGAATAAACCAACACAAAATTTTTGTTCTCATAAATAAACCTATATATTTCTTTGACCAATCTGCCAAGACGAATTAAACAGAAATATATCCTTGATTTCATATAAGTCTTTCATCAGTGGAGATACACTGCATTTAACCACTTGTCTACTCAGAGGGACACCCTGTTTCAAATATTTCTTTATCATAAATACCTCTCACAAAGAATTAACATTTTGCATATTCCACAAAGCTTTAATTCTAAAGGCTTTAATAACCAACAAGAAATCTTTCAATCCTAAGCCTCCTTCCCTGACAAGGCATGCAACCTTATCCCAACCAACCCACTTTTTTTTCAATCTACCTTCACAGTCTCCCCAAAAGAAATCTGCTATAATTTTCCGGATCCTAGACAAATTTTTGTAGGGAACATGCATAGCACTAAGAATATAGACCAGGACAGAGCTCAACATATTTTTAATCAAAACCAATCTGCCTCTCGGGAAATAAGTGTAGCCTTCCATCCATCCACTTGTCTCTGAACTTTGAGAACCAACTTTTCGAAATATGCTATCTTACATCAACCTTGAGAGACCATACCCAAAAATATTTCATAATAACTCTTTTATATTGAAATCCCGATATGGGATTTGACTGCCACATTAATTCTTTCAGTTTCCGCCTTATCATCTAGCATAAAAGAGCTTTTATGATCATTAATTTTCAGACCTAAGACTGAAAAATATTTCTACAAAAATTTCATACAACCTAGCAGAGACATTTTCCTTCCATTCAAGAAGACCAGGGTATCATCAGCATAAAGTAGATGTGTGACAAACACACATGCCCTCGGAGTATAATAGTAACAAATCTCTCCCTTCTGGAAAAGTCTTGGCAAGCCTCTATTGAGGACTTATAACACAATAATAAATAAAAAAGGGTTGAGAGGATCTCCCTGCCTCAATCCTCTAGTAGACTTGAAATGCCCATTGAACGTTCATTGTAAAAGAACTAAGAAGCCACAATTAGTAATACAGTTAGATATCACATGGAAAACATTGTGATTGCAACCAAACCTCCTACGAACTGAAATATGAAATGGCCATTCCAGTCTATCATAGGCTTTGTCCATGTCAATTTTGAGCACCACATTTCCACTAAAGAATTTTTTCCAATGTCCATAATCCGCTCCTGCACAAGACCAATATTTTCTATAATTTACCTCCCTCTAACAAAAACACCTTGTTCCTATGACACCATCTCAGGAAACAATAAAGCCAACCTATTGCACAGTATTTTACTTTATATTTTAAAAATGACATTGCAAAGGTTAATCGGTCTAAAGTCCAAAAAAGAACTTGGGGAGGCCACTTTTGGGATTAGGGCGATTAGATTAACAAAGAAGGCTCCTAGCAAGGCGTCACCTCTAAAAAACTGAATGGTTGCTTCCCAAATATTCGTACCAACTGTATCCCAGTAAGACTGAAAGAAACCTGAAGTAAACCCATCTAAGCCAGGGGCACTATTCTTCAGAATATTGAATGTAGCGTGTTTTACCTCTTCTAATGGAGGAAGAAATGACAGTAGGAATACAATCAAGGAAGTTCTGATCATCCACCAGCTTATCCTGAGAAGAGAGTAAAGTCTTGAAGAACCCATTTGCTTCACGCAAAATTTCCCTAGCAACCGTGATTTCTGAACGAGAGGGAAGCATAATCTTTTCAATCCTCATGGGCTTTTGTTTAGCCTTGACCGATGCAAAGAAATATTTAGTGCACGCATCACCTTCCTTAAGTTCCTTCTCACCTGATTTCTGTATCCAAAATAATTCTTCCTGTTTCAAAGCTAACTTGTATTTTGCTTGGCAATGGTTCAGGTTACTATGTGCATTCACATCCTAATTGGCGTTGACATTTGGTCCATTGCCTCCACCATCCTTCCAACCAGAAAGTAAAATAACTTTAATTTCACTGTTGCATTAATATTCATCTTCTAGTGATCTTAGTCTACTGAAAACATTACTAAAGACCTCTTTATTCCATATAATAAGCTTCTTACGAAGCATTTTTAGTTTCACTTCAATCTTATCAAGAGCTCGCAAACTCCCCAAATCAACAATCCAGACAAAATTCACTAGATTATCGAATGTATAGTAAGTACTTCACATATTAAGAAATCTAAATGGAAAAATACATGCTCGCGCCTGAATAGGCATGGACACCTGCATAATCACATGATATGAAAATGAACAATGTAAATGCTCCACTCTAACATTTGGCATCTAGGATCTACATTAACCAAAATTTTGTCAAGCCTTGCCTAAATCTGGTCTCTTCCATGCCTATTATTGCACGAAGTCATCTGCAGGCTCGAAAATCCGCAATACTATAAGCCACAATTCCCAATACAATCTGCAAACTCAGCCATGCTAGACATAGAAGGCGAATGGCCTCCTATTTTCTCCTGCCCGCTTATATTCGTATTAAAATTCCCCTCAACAGCCAACATTACGCCAAAATGACCATTTCGCAACACAATCAAAATTTATTTGTATCATTTTCGGCATGTTGCAATATTTGTAATAATTTAGTTTAGTAGCTATTGTTTTTGTATGATACAACCACTAACATTTGCCAACCCTCTCAAAGTCTCTCGTGATACAATCATTATCATCAGTTTGTTTGGCTAAAAAAAATCTCAAACTCTGGATTGTAATATATTGATGATTTGTTGTCGATTATTGTAATATATTGAAAGTTTCTGATAATGAATATATTATTAGTAAATTTTGCTACAATGTTCTTGAAATTATAGATTTTATGTTTTACACTGTGGATTTATCAGAAAGGAAGTTTACTATGAGTGCAAAATTGGGTGTTGCCAAGATAATGACACTAAGACGATTAAGAGATGCCTTGAACTAACTTTAGTGTAGGTATTTGATTCTTCTTTTCACTATATTTGGGTCTCATGGATGAGTTTTAGATGCTATGGATAATGTCGAACAATGTGATATAAGTTCTGATAATGTACATATGACCTAAAGAAATTGATAGATGATTTTGGTTAGATGGGTTCTCACAGTGAAAAATAGATGCAAGTTGTGGTTGTTAGAATTCTAATTAGTTGCTGAGAAGCTAATGAAGATGAACAAATGAGAGTATTCTAACAAGTATTTGTTGGGTGGTATAGGGATGTTCTAAATTGACGCATGTTGTGTAGTTTGTCACATAATCCACCCCACTAAGCCTAATTTGCAAGAACATACAACTAGGCACAACCAAAGTCTCACCATCAAATCAAATCATGGCAAAAGTAAACGATGCCTAGCTGGTTGGTAAGCTACCCGCCAAAAATGTGCCTTACTGGCTGACTGCCTACGATTGCAAAACATGAGGGATGTTAGGGCACATTATGACATTATATTCATAGTTTGATTTAAACAATTATACAAATTTTCCGGTTCCAAGAAATTTTATTTTACTGTATGATATTGATATATGTGATGTCATAACCCTTTGTTTGGTGCTCACAAGTGATGTATTGCTTATTTTCTTTTTGTAGATACAAAAGTAAGGGTTGAACAAGTTTGATCCTATCTCTATTGTCTTTGAAAACGAACCCACAAGTAAGTTTCTTTAACTGTTTGTATATGTCCAATTTGTAGATGTGTACATTTGTAGATTTTTAATGAACTATATTTGTAGTTTTTACTAAAAGAATATTGTGATATTGCCTATATTTAATGGATACTTATTGGAATAATTATTACTCTTGCGCAAATGGTGCTATTACTCTTACTCGTCGACTAAGAGTAATAGCCTTCATAAAGTTAGTGGACTTTATGAATTGCGCAAATGGATTGAAGACCATGGCTTAAAGCGGGGATTCAGTGACTAATGCTCCAAGACCAAATGTTGAGTTTATGATTTCACTTCTAGGCTTGTTTGATTTTTTTTTCAGACTGTTGTTATTGGTGGTGAATGTGAAAGAGCAAAAATATTCCCTGAACCGTACTTGAAAGATCTCAAGAACCTTAATGCATCGCCCAATCACACTTTAGTGTTTGAGGTTAGCTTTTACCACTGGGTCATGTAGTTTGCAGAAGCTTCTCAAGTAACTTTTAATCTCTGATGATTCTCTTATTTTTCTTGATAAAGGATTACCCCACGGGCATAAAAACAAGGGTTGCAGCTGGGATGCCAGTGGTGGGTATAATAACAAGGAACCCTCAACACTCACTAATGGAAGCAGACGCCACCTTTCTTATAAAGGCATACGATGATCAAAAATTGTGGAAAGCGTTGGAGGAGCTAGATAAAGCAATTGTGGGAGCAAAAGTTGATGGTTAATACGGTATGCTTGAGGTAGTTTTTGAAAGAATTTGTGGAAATTTTGAAGATATACTTATTACATCTGGCTGGCTTATAGAAGCATAATTAGGCTATTTTTAGTACCATATTTCTATATATATTTTAGGCTATTACTTGTTAATTATGCTACTAGTTGCTATTTTCGTGTTTGTGTAGGTTTCCATTTACAAGATTTCCCCATAATGCAATTACAGGACTTCCCATACGGTTGAAGGATTCTTCTGGTTTACTTGTTTGATGAAATCTGTGCTTGGTTCATGATCAGGTTTTGGTTGTCGTAACTGTTTCTCAGGTTGCTTTATAATACCTTTTACATTCTTTCGATATAAATGATGTTCTGTATACAGTGGAATCAATGTCTGTTGCTGAAGAATGTACATTTCTTTTATCTGAATTATATATAAAGTAGATGTTGTGATTTTGATTGCGGTAAAAGTAGTTTATCCATCATCTATAATAGCTTTCACTATACTCGAGTAAGTTTGGAACCGTAGGAACCGAACCGTTTCAAACGGTTCGAGTTAGGTTCGGTCCCAATGTTTAAAATGAGGGAATCCGGACCTGACCGAATCCGTAAATTTTAAACGGTTCGAGTTAGGTTCCTCAAAATTTGGAACCGATCAGGACCGTGACTACCCCTACCTTTATATGCGACTTAGAGAATATATTTGGGGTTCATCATTTTCACTTAAACAACTGTCTGTCAAATACATATGGTCAAAATCAGAGTATTGATAATATAAAAGAAAAAACTTTAATGAAATACCTCCTTAGTAGGGTCTAACAAAAAACCGACCAAATCGAATAAACTGATCGAACCAATCAAAATCCAATTGATCGGTTTAGTTTAAGTTCGGTTTGGTTTTAAAAATTCAAAACCAAAGTGGTTGGTTCAGTTTTCGGTTTCTATGTAATTTTAACCGACTAAACCGAATATATATAATAAATAATATATATTTTATATAAAAATAATATAATATGTTTAAAATAGTCGGTCGGTCGGTTTGGTTTTATTTCGATTTTAGTCTGGTTTTAGTCGGTTACAGTTTGCATAAAGTAGAATCGATTCGGTTTCGGTTCTAAAATTTTGAAACCGACCAAAATCGGTTCGGTTCACAATTTAGGTAAAAAAACTGAACCGACGGTTTGGTTTTCAACCCTACTCCTTAGGGACTTTTCCAGTTAAGTTGAGGCTCAATGGGGTTTTGTAAAATGAAGTTTTGAGCAAGTCCAACACACTAAAAGTGAATTTAGGCCAAGATTGCTAATACAATAAAGGTAGACATTAAAGTGGGGAATTGCAAATCAAGAACACTAAACTATATAGTGGGTTGCAGTTTGCACACCCCAGAATTTGGCGACATACTTCACCATGAGAAAACGTCGCGGCATTGTGCACTTCTATTGACTATATCGCAAACATGAAATACAACGTACAAAGACAACCAATAAAAGAGCTCACATTTTTCTTCAATTCCCACAATGTCGTCAAATTAATTGTCCACTCTCAAACATGGAAAAAAATATTTCTACTTCCCGAGTAGGTTGTGCTAGGAATAATAGGGGTATGCGTGGTTCGATTTGGACAATTTCTTAGTAAAATTGATAACCGTGCCAAATTATATCGATTTAGGGTCTTATAAACTAAGCCAATTAACCTATAAGATAAAACCAAATCGAGCCGAGTTTTAAATCTCTTAACCAAAAATCAAACTAAGATTTTCATGTTATTAACTTACTTAACCAAACTGCATCGACAAATAAATCATCTCATTCATTTTATTAAATGAAACTTTCATTTAATTATTAAATGTTAATCTCATAGTTTAGAAATTTGACTTTTGCAAAGAAAAAATAAATCCAACCGTAACTCCTGAATGGTTCATAAAAATAGTATATTTTAAACAAATTAATATGAAACCCAAAATTGAGTGGAGCCCTAATTTAATATGGAGAAATTTTTCCATTCAACAAAATCTAAGTTTATGAAATCCTAAATCGAACCCTAGATCCCGTTGAAGTTGTAATACACCAAATCCATTTAAACCAATTCCCTTTATCGAATGCATGAATCAGTTTGTAGTTAAAACCATGTAAATGCTTAAAGAGATAGAAAAAAGAAAAGGGGCGGGGAAAGGGGATGAGAACTTGTTGCGTGTTTCACGCAGGCACGGATCTAGGGGGTCGTGGCGCTGACTTTTGATATATATATATATATATGTTCGATCCTATAATGCCACGGACGCCATCTCGCCCCTCTCCCTCCTCTCTCCATCTGTTCTCTGTGATATCGACGACTCCGCCCCGCTCCTTTCTTCTTTTCGGCTCTCGATATCTGTTTATTGCAAGATCGACAACCGCCCCACCTCCTCTCTTCGTCTTTCATTTTCTCACCATTACCACTAGTCATCAGCAATCCCAACCTTTTTTTTGTTTGCCTTGAGGAATAAAGTTTTTTTTAGTATTTTCTCTGAATGAATTCGTATATTGAGGTCATGTTTTGTTTTTATTCATAGGATTTTATGGAGATACATGAAAAATGTGTTCCATTAGTTTTTTTTTAAGATACATGTTTGTATCTCGATATTCATTTGTGGGTAGTTTGACAGCTAATGCATGTTGACTGCTAGTCCTGAGGGAGACTGCAGTAGTGATTAATGTTGGGGGTATCCTCTAATTAATGACTTCTATAGAAAAAATAGCAAATAACCCAATTTTTTGTAAACATATAATTTTACATTTGAAATTAATTCTTTCCCCTTAACTTTATACACAATATTTATTTGTTCCCCCACATATTTATCTTTTATGCTCCTACAAAGTAGCTTGCTGGATTCATTTTTCTCCCCCATAGATTAGATGGAGTTTTGTTTAGCAATTGGTGTTTTGTATATATTTATGTATTGTTCAAATTTTAATTAAAATTATGTTAATGTAATTTGATGATACATCGAAACGTCCTGTCATTTACGCCGTACACGTGTCATGATGATCTCAAGGAATAACAGGCCCAAGAGTCAGTCTAGCACTGATCCAGCCCAAGCGGTATTAAGCCCATGAAGTGCAATCCGCCAACCGGACCCGAATTATTGTGTCCTGCTAAGCCCACACGACTCATAGCCATCCCTAATACTCGTTAGACCTATTAAGGCAAGTATCTCAGGATCAGTTTTGGATGGGCAAACTAGCAATACTTTGTCTCCAACTAGGAAGTAAATACTAGAGTACATGTTGTACGTGGAAACTTTCGGGTATGGACAACACTCCAATAGGGAATTATCTCCCGCGTATCTAGGAGCACAAGTCTAACAGGGAGACTTCCCTTTACAAGACGACTCCTAAGTAGAGAAATATCTTCAAGAAGATTTAGTTCCCTAAACTACGCACCGATGACCTGGTCGAACCAGGACTCTAGCACTATAAATAAGACAAGATGTTGGTGAATAAAGGTACGCTACAAATTCCCTATTTACAACTTTAAGCCTTCCTCAGAGCCCTGTTTGACTTAAGCATCGAAGTGTCATCAGCCAACACAAAGGTGGTCTGTGGTTCACGATTGTTCCTTGTGCAGGTCAGTCGGTCAAGGTCAAACAGGGAGCAGAAATCGGCTTCATTAGTTTGGCGTCATCCATGGGGACGATAGAGTTCCTAGCAAAACATTGACATCATCTCTCTTGAGAGTTTAAGAAGACAGTAACAACCATATTCCGTAACAATGGAGACTAGGGGACCCATCGAACGCTCGAACTGGCACTGTACTTATACTTCTCGCGGTACTGGTAACCAACGGGAACAGGCTCGCACCCCCTTGCCAGCGGCGGCGACAACGAACCCTAGGATGGATCTATTTTCATCCTGGCTACAACAAATCAAGAAAGCGGTGGAGATCCTCACTCAGCAGAACCCTCCACCCGCTGATAGAGATCAGAAGCAGCACATACCTCAATCTCCAGAGACAACAAAGAGCAGGCGCAGGAGAGCCAAACCCCCGCCAGTTTTCACTGGATTAGAGGTAGCGGTGTGGTCAACGTACAAAGATCCAACATTCAAGGCCGACACACCCGCCACGCATAACCCCATCCACCCAGGGGCTCACAACCCAGATGTGTTGTACAACCTTTTTGTTCCCTCGTTCATGGACCACATCATGAACAAAGCTCTACCAAAGAAGTTCAACCCCCCAAAGCTTGAATTCTACGATGGGACCGGTGACCCGTTTGATCACTTATCAGCACGTGATGGCGTTCAAAGAAGGTTTTGAATCAGTGTTGTGTAGGACGTTCCCTACCAGCCTGAAGAAGTCAGCGCTGACCTGGTTCCATAGCCTCCTACCAAAGTCAATCGACGCGTTCAAGACACTGGCCAAAACGTTGTTTACACGTTTTGTCAGCAGCGGATCAGGAAGGGCTCGCACTATATATTCTCCCTGAGGCAGAAACCAAATAAGACACTAAGGGAATACGTCACACGCTTCATTGATGAGTTGACGCTCATTGATGGTTGTAGCGAGGATACATCTGTTACGACTTTTATTGTGGGGCTAAGGAGGGGAACGTTTTACTACTTCCTCACCCTGGAACCCCCATTGATATGGCAAACCTCTTGAAGAATGCCCAGAGATACATCACTTTGGATGAAATGATAGCGGCCAAGAAGGAAACTAAAACAGAAAAGAAACCCCCCGGTTCTAGAGACAAAAGAGAGGGAAAGAAACAAGAAGACCAATATAGGAATAAACGGAAGCGTAGCGACAACAAGTCGGACTCTGGTCGTGCCAAGCTAGAAAAATCTTCCAACTATGTCGGATCCAGGACCATAACCCTCCTCAACTCTAGCTTGACCGACGTCCTCAATTCTATGAATAATTGGGAGGATCTAAAATGGCCCTAAAAGCAACGCAGAGACCCCTCCAAACGTGACAACAAGTATTGCTCATTCCACAAGGAGGGTGGCCACGACACCAACGAATGTAAGAGTCTCCGTAACGAGATCGAGTATTGGATCCGAAAGGGCAAGCTGAAGGAGTATTCGGGCTCGAAAAAAAAGGAGGACCAAACCGGAGAAATAGGATAGGCGGTAAAAGAAATCGAAAAGGAGGCTCCAGGCATTATATATGTCCTTTATGGAGTCGGATCAGAAGGGGAGCAGTCAAACAAGTCTCGAAAGTGGACACTCTTTGAGATGCAGACACAACCCACCAGCTAGGACCGATACGTGTATTACTCACGAGTACAAAATCTAATCTCGACTTTGACTTTCACAGATAAGGACCTCAAAGGCGAGCGCGCACCGCACAATGACACTCTCGTCATTTCGGTCTCTAATGCGATGTGGGAAGTAAATAAGGCCCTGGTAGACACGAGAAACTCCCTCATTGTCTTATTCTATAACGCATTCCGCAGCATGGATCTCAAGGAAGAGAACTTAACACCCTTCAGCCACCTGTTGATAGGGTTTAGCGAAGAAAAATGCTTCCCCATCGGAAAAATATAGATAGCAGTGGTGGCAGGAGAGCCACAACTGGGGAAGGTCTTGTTCCAAGACTTCGTGGTGGTAGACGCACCGTCTACCTATAACCTTATCTTGGGAAGGCCCTGGCTTCACTAGATGGAAGCAGTGGTCTCCATCCTTTATCAGTGCGTCAAGTATACCGCCAACTACTCATAGGGAACTATTCGCGGAGACCAACCAACGACTCGAGGTTGCAACTAGACAAGTTGATCAGGAACCAGACTCATAAATTGGGAAAGGGTCACTCCTCCCAGATGGGTACAACGACCTAGCAATAGTGGCTCAACTTAGCGATGGAAAACAATCCAGCATTACTGGCGCAATCCGCTCTCAAGTCCTAGGAACGTCTGGCTAAGCGGAGAAGTCACAAATGGGAGCATGATCCCACAACTGTCCGCCGGTGCGAGAGAATCCTCCCACACAAGGTTTACTCTTTAGTAACCTTAATGGCGTCGGCGAAGCTTGACAATTCGCCGAAAGCACTTATGATCCAAGCAAGGGCCATGCAAATTTACTTCAAGGCCGAATCAAATTGTCTCTGCCGAGAGTCAATCTATCCAGTTGTTTAGCTTTTTTTCCCAGTAGTCAGTTTAGAGGTTTAATTCTTAAGAAGTTATGTGATGTGGACTCATTTTAGAAATAAAGAGAGAATTATATAAACACGCTCTATTGATTTACTGGAAAGATGTTACAACATTTGCCCATATGACAGTACAAAAGATTACAAACTACAAGCATCCAAATCCGATGCGATGTAGGGTGAAGATTCGTTCAAACAGTCCTATTTCAGAAGATCACTTAGAAGTGAAAGCAAAAGTACCCAAGGTAGACTATGGTACAAACTAGGAATTTTGCTCTGCGATTTTTCTGGAGAATATAATTTACGAGCAAGAGCAAATGTACAAAAAGAAATATGAAATAGCGCACTCAATTCAATACTTCGTCGGACTTACCTCGCAAGGAAGACTTGAGGTGACAATGAGCAAATTACAATGTCTCAATGAACCAATCGAGTGCTCACCCAGAGTGGGTGACAATGCATAATAGCAAGTCTTCTCAAGACTCATCACTGCAAATGTCAAAACATTCAAAAACTCAAAATAAAGAAACACTTTGTAAGCCTTTGGAAAACCAAAGCATATTCATTAAGTAAAAGCATCTGAAGAGTGTGCTTTGCAGAAGGTAATAACTACAATTGTGAAGAAATGTCATTATATAGACGTAAGGGCTTACCAAACGGGTGCGTCAGCATTAAATATAAACATTGAATACCGTATGGGAAACAATGAGGCAACGATTCCCATAAAACAGCACAGGTCCACATTCAATTAATTAATGACGCTGCATACAACCCCATTATTTGGGGGGAGTAACCGATACCCTACCGTTTCGTAATCTGTGCTGCAATCTACGCAGCACATATGGCACCAGATCCTGCAACATGGCCTAGTTTTTTCATAAGGGCCCAAAAATGCAGCCACTAGCTTGGCCCACTATCCAGGTGGCACTCTACCACGTGTACTGACGCAAATAGTAAAGGCCCTAGCCACTCTTGACACACGAAACACACCTACACATCACTAGCTAATTTAAGGTACCAACTCTTTTCAAATAACTTTCATTGAAATTAGTGGAAATCAGCCTGCACAATGCAATGCAATCCAATTTCGAAAGCAGGCTCTCACGCTCGTAATAGACGGAGCCCCAACCTAGCCAGGTAAGCTTAATCAGTTTCGACTGATGATGACAACTTCTAGTTCACCCTGACGCTTAGTTCGCTGGGCGCGAATGTCGATGGCTTAAAAGTGAGAGTCTTGTCAGCGCTCTCACGCCTGATGATGATGACTCACCAAGGATCATCAACCCTCATGCGGACGATGATCGTCGAACCCGATCAGGTAATCTTAGTCAGTGACGCCATCTTCTGATCAACTCCCAAACCTGTAACTCGCTTTGCGCGGGTGTAGATGGTTGGAAGGTGGGAGCTTAGTTAGTACCAACTGATGTCGACAGCTTGCCACGGGACCACTGTTCTTCTACAAACCATAATCGTTGAATTTGCAACTCCCAAACATATATCTCATTTTCACGCAGGTCTAGATGGTTTGGAAGGTGGGAGCTTAGAAAATTCTGACTGATGTTGACGGCTTGCTACGGAACCATTGCTCTTCTACAAACCATGGTCGCAAAATTTTCAACTCTCAAACCTTTAGCTCGCTTCGCGCGGGTGTAGATGGTTTGGAAGGTGGGAGCTTAGTCAGTTCCGACTGATGTCAATGTCTTTCCATGGGACCACTGCTTTTCTACAGACCATGGTCGCCGAACTTACTCATCCCACGTCCGTAGCTTGTTTTGCGTGGGTGTAGATGGCTTGGAAGGTGGGAGCCTAGTCAATTCCGACTGATGTCTTTCCACAGGACCACTGCTCTTTTACAGACCATGGTCGTTTAATTTGATTACAGCTCAATCAGCATCTTCACGCCCGCATGAGCTGACATCCCATTATCGGTAATGGCTGCTTGAGCCGACCCAAAAACTAATCCACTAAGCGTGGACGAATGCTACACGGTAGACCAGCCTGAAACTACGAAACCTAACTTAGGCTAAGCGCCCTTGCTTAACTACAGACGACAATGCATGTGCTCGACTATAATAATTCACTCATGCCAAAAATCGGAATCGATTGTTCAATATATAATCTGACCCTCCAACGACCCACATCAACAACGAGCTACAGTCTGGGTAAAGTAACATACTACCAAACCATCCATTTCATACAGAATAATCACTACTGTGTATAACTATGTGATGGCAACTATAAGACCTCTTGGAGGTACAGTTAAAAATTACTCGCGGCATGAACGTTCGAGCTCTCGAAAACGAATAGACCACGCAGCTCCCCGCTAACCCAACAAAACCTAGGTCAAAACAAAACGAAAAAGCGAAGTGGAAAACATGCAACAGGGGTACTTGATAGAACATGTGTACGAAGTTTACTCAAAAGAAACATGTTTTCATTAACAATCTAATGTTTACATTAACACTCTAATGTTTACACTAACAGTCTAAACAGAAAGTACAGATGTACAAAATTTACTCATCATCAGGAGAAGGTACAACTATGGGATAACTAAGTTTAATAGAAGAAGAAACAGGAGTTGCGTTCGTGCACGCCTCAACATGAGCGCCATGATCTGGATCACCCTCTTCCTCCAATAAGCTCAGAGATCTCTCCAAAATTCGTGAAGGACACCTTTTTGTAGTAAGAAAGGTCCCATTCCGGATGCTCTTTTTTCATCAACGCCAGCAGTTCGAGCCTTCCATGCATGATCTTGCGGAATTCAAATGTGCCATTCGCCTTGAGAAGCTCTTCCTCGCGCGTCTTTGCTTCAGCAAGCTCACGCTCCAGTAGCTCCAAGTTGCCTATCAATGCGTCAGTCTAGGACAACTCAGTGTTCAAGTTGTCTTTAACTGCGATAAGCTCATTCTGTACTCGAAGGAGCAGCTCTCCAGCTTTTCTCGCTTCCTGAGCGTTGTATTCATCGTCAGCCTCTAGCTATTGTCTCTAGATGGCCTACTCAGATTCTATCCTGGTATTCTCTTCAGTAAGAGACCGCGACTCAGAACGCACTTTAGCCGCAGTTTCCTGCGCAACTTCTAAGCCATGGCGGATTAGGTTCATCTTTTCTCTGGATTTGTCCCTTGCGAACACCGCCTCTGCTAAATTAGACTTAAGGGCTTCCAAACGGACCCTCTGGGTCTCAACATCAACGGCTGATTATTCCAGCCTCCTCTCTTCAAGCTTCTTTCTCAGTGATTTGATTTCAAAAAGTGCTTCAGATTACGACTTCTGCATATTAGAGAAGATGTTTTCCATGGGGTACACCCTCTCACAGGCCGCCTCAACTTCTATCCCAGTGACAACCATTTGGCTCAGATGTGACATCCCCAACATGAGATGTTTTAGTCCTTTATCCATACGCCCTCCCAGTGTATTCTCCTCTGGCTTTAGAGCACAGTTCACCAACCAGTTATAATGTCTGTTGATATGCTTCCACAAAACATAATCAATGTCAACCTCGTGGTGCCAATGTCAACCTCCTGGTGCTAGGACTGGTTGCTCATTTTTATTACATCCGGAGCAAACAAACTCATCCGCGTGTCTGGATGAAGTTCTCCCAGATGCGAAATTATGTCGGCACTGCCCTTTGTAGTCTTCACCGCACCTGACACACTCATCCACTGCCTTCCCCTTGTCACCGGCAGATGACCCTTTCTTGTGAGTCGATTCGGTAGAATCCGAAGGGAGAGAAGGAAGCGAATTGTCCATCAGACCCTCCATTATCTCGATATACGGTCTAGAGCAGGATGGAGGGAAATGCAGAATGCAAGAAAGAGGGTTCATGCTGCAATGACCACTGTCAAATGATCCACCATCAGACGAGAAAACTCAGGGGCCACAGACCTTTATCCAGACCTTCCAATAACACAGGCATGGATTGGTCAGTATCAGTAGAGGCCACCACAACAGCCAGCATCAGTTTCTTATTCAAAACTTCTGCCTGCTTGGTACTCAGCTACGACATGTCATCAACCCTTGCGAGCCGAAAGTGGTCCTTCTCCAAATCAGAAATAGTAACAGAGGCTTAACTCGAGGGTTACGCCCCTCAGATGCTACAACTTCCACCTCGGCGGATAGGTCGGAATCGCTGTCCTCCCTCAACGGAGCATACCGTTTGGAAATAGGCTCGGTCCCAGTGCGAGACCTCTTCGAGCCTATGAAGGAAGGAAGTGTCTTCGAAAGCTCTTATGTGTCCGATGGGCTAGGAACCTTGATTTTAGAGGCCTTCCTCTTATTGTGAGGAACTCCACCTTCAGACTGAACCTTCGGCATTCTGAAAATAGTGGGAGCCACGTTTCAATGGGCCCATAGCCCGCTATGACTAAAATTGGAATTGCAAATTACATCCTCCACTCTCATCTAAGGCATGTCACGGAATGCCTTCACAGCGGCTTCCTCCTCTGAGGAAAGAGGAGTAGTGGAAAACCACCTTACAAAGAACACCCGTAACGATCAGGATATAATCAGCACAAACGGAAACCAATTACAAAATTATACTTACGAAGTGTCCTGAATTCCCCTCAAGTGGACGACCATTGAACTTGAAATACTTCGGGTCTGAATGAGACAGAAAGCAGTTCTCTGCTAGAATTTGAAATCATTCGGCAATTTTCTGAAGCAAGCAAGCGAATTCATCTCACACACGACACGATTGTTTAGTCGATGAGAAGTTAATAATTGTATCACCCTCGAAGTCACTTAGACACCAGCGTCCTTTGCCCTGATCAATATAAGGAGAACAATCATATACCCATTCGGTACCAACTGGGCAAGAGGGATACTAATGGAGATTTTATCAACCTAAATTAATAGGCTAATTTAACCCACTTGTAATAACCGCAAGTGCACGGTGCCTAACTGGTAGACAACGGCAAGTACGGGTCGATCCCACGAGGAAAGTGGATGCAATTGAATTTAATAATTTAATTAAACTAATTTGTAGGAAATGGGGTTACAACATTTTTAAAACTAAACTAAAAATAAATTAAAAATAAGAAAAATAAAATAAAATAAAAGATAGATGAGATTGATTTTGTGGGTTTGGACTCACCAATGAGTTAGCAAAAATATTGAAATCTAAATTACTGAAAATTTAAACGAGAAGCTTTAGGGATGAGAATCCCTTGCTTACACCGAATATGTGATCGTTAAAATCCAATTCAAATTATATCATGTTTCTATCAAACATTAACAAATTATTTCAAGCAAATACGCTCTTACCAAGTATTAAGTGTCTTTTTAGGGCACACTTAATCAAAGTTTAAGCTTAATATTTTTAGCACTGCTTTGAATATTGATAAAGGGTAATTCTAACTACCAAACATATCAAGTTTAATTTCTCAAACATGAAGGGTGAAAGCAATTTATCAAAAATTCAGAAATAAATTGTAATTAACAATTAAGCACACAATTCAGTAAAATAAATCAAAATGAATTATGCAATCCCTTTGGTTTGACGCAAACTCGATGTGGTGGTACTCAGCAGATCAGCAGGTTGTTCGAACACGAATCCCGAGAAACATGTTCCCAAAACGCTCTGTGGTGGTACAGAGCAGAACCGGGGGTGTGAATAGCCAAAAACAGTTTGACTCGGTCTCCCACCTTCAGAATCGTGCCTCTGCGACTCCGCCTTCATCTCCAGCGAGCAGCGGCGCTGCTCTGCCTTCCTCCGTGCTCCTCGCGAGCGTCCTCGTCCTCCAACTGTCTCCAGAACCTGCAAAAGAAGAGAGAATGTGAGGAAACGGCGAGAAAACTCAAAAACAGAAAGAGAGATCTGAAAAGGAGGCTCCCCTGTTTTCGCTGTCGTGGTGGTTGTGTGTCGCGGATGAGCCGCTCTGTGATGGTGGCCGTGAGGGAGGGAGACAAGAAGGAGATCGAGACGAAGAGAGGCCGAGATAGCGGCTGTGAGAGATGCTCTGGCTCTGTGGCGAGGCGGAACAGAGTCGCGGTGATGGCGGCTCTGTTTCGCGGTGGTTGTGGTGGCTCGCGATGTGGTGTTCGGAGGTGATGGTCGTTGATGGATGATGGAAAGGGATAGGGACAGGGACGGTGATGGAGGTGGTGCTGACGCGAAACAGGGTTGTCACGCCCCTGTTTCGTGGTGGTGGCGGTTGTGCTGTCCGGAGGTGGTGGTGGTGCTCGGGTGATGGTGGTGGCGAGGTGACTGTGGCGGTGATTGCTGAGTGAGTGAGAGATGGATGAGTGGTGATGGCGATGAGAATCAAAGTGAATAGGGATGAAATAAAGGGGAGATTCATCAAGGTATAAATGAGAGAATATTCTCTAGGGGTAGGATTGGATTTGGGTTTATGGGTAGGTTTTGGGTTTAGGTTTGTGACCATCTGCTTTGTACCACCACTAGAATCGACCAATTGTCATTCCTTAAATTGTCGCCTTAATACGATTTCATCGTTCACGCTCAAATTCCTACAAAGAAATGAAAACAAAATAATTACTATAAAATATAATAATCGAAACACTAACATGTATAAATTAAGGGATATATTATGTAATAATTATGTGAATATCAAATACCCCCAAACCTATATTTTGCTAGTCCTCGAGCAAAACAATAAAAATAAAATTCTAACTCACTTTCGCAGGAATCATCGGTTGCACTTACCTTAAAAGTGCAACAAGGCTTTGAACCCCTAGATTACCTCTAGTGGACGAGTTATAGTCTCGTGAGGGTTTCCAGAAATGTTACCCTCAAACATTACTGACTCGACAAAACTTGGTCAAACAGTGTTCATTTTAAAACTTTAAGAAATGCAGGAAACCAACAGTGTCATTTTAGTGTATTAACAAATCTCCAAATAATTTAATATTCTCCAAAGGTTAGAAAAAATTCATAATCATCCTCAACTCAATGTGTGTGTGTGGATAGCACTGTCAACATAACTTTTCATTTCAGAGTAAAACAATGACTAAATTTCCTGTAGAAAGTTTGTTTTGACTTCAAACCTCTCATGTCACTCACAATAAAACACTCAGAGATTTGGTATTTCACTCAGTTTATATGTGAGGAAAAGAGTAAATAATGGAAAACAATCATCTCACATATAGTAATATGAAGAACGGACTTTTCAATAATGGAATGAACATCATCTCAAGGACAGGAATATCAATTACTTTTGAGAATGTTGAATCAAACACCATAGGTCTTGGTTATTAAATCTCCACATCTATGGAACCAACCTTTACCTAAGATCAACTAGGACTTTGTTGGGTTGTAACGGGGCTTGAGTAATGGTTAATAAGGAATGTCAAAATTTTCTAGGAATGTATACACCCATTCACGAACAATTGGGGTTATCAAGAATAAACCAATGTTGCGCACCATCAATTTTTTCTTCATTCTCACATCTTTATCCTCATTGAAGAATCATTTTTTTTTTTACTATTTTTCTTTTCTTCAACCTTTTTTTTTTTTTTTTTTTTTTTACATAGAGGATTTATGAAATATCTCGTATTTTGCTCTTTAATGCCCTTTTTACACCAAGTATATCCATCCATACACATTCCTAGAAAAGTTGGGTAAAGGTTAATGGGTTAACAAATAAAAGTTATTCTAAGGCTCAAAAGACTACAAAAAGGTTAATGTTATGGGTAAGTTAAAAGGCTAGTCAATGGTCTAAAGATAAAAATGCCTAGATCATTTCCTAATTTCGGGTCAGTATTATGACATCTCAATTGAATAAGCCAAGAAGTTCTAGTGTAATAATTCAATTTTGATGTCATTCCCAAAGCAATTGATCAGAAAAATGAGAATAATGAGATCATCAACGAGATAATACGGACTCAAGAAAAATCAGAGTTTATGTATAACCCTCAGAAAAATAGAAAGGCTCAAAACTTTCAGGGTTAAGTCTCCACTATTATTCTAAGGTATTCTAGTATATATTTCACTCATCAACTTCAAGTTATGCTAACATGGCTCATGGTGCAAAGATAATCGAGTTAAAAAATCTTATGAACTAGATCTAGCTTAAGGATCATGCTAAACTTTCAGTCTTTATCAATAGACCAATATGTCAAGTTGGCTTGCATTTTCTTGAGCAAAATCCATTTTCATAATCGCAAAAGGCCAAGTTTTCTTGACAGAAAAAGCTTTTTTTTTAAAGAACAAGAGCAGAAGAAAACACTACGAAGAATTCACCGACTCATGAACCCTACCCCCAAACCTAATCCAAACATTGTCCTCAATGTTTTACAAAATAATTTTGACAAATGAATGAAATAAGTACATGAGAGGCGGTTAGAACAGTATTACCGCGGTGAAGATTTTACCAATTTCCAAGAAGTCATCCATCAATGAGGCTCACAAACATAAGAATCATGGAGTTTTCATTAGAAATCGATAAAATGCAGACTCGACACTAACAAAGAAAACTAAAAAAAAGCAAGTTGTAAGTCAAAAACTGTTATGGAGCTAACGAGTATGAGTGAAACACAACTAAATAGGGTACTCGAAAATCAATCCAGACTAACAACAAAGACACACAACTAAAGCTAGGCTGCCTCCCAGTAGCGCTTGGTTTAACGTCATCAGCCCGACAAATATTCTTCCTAAAAAAATGGTGTATCGAAAAGTAGAAAGGAAGAACATTACAAACACTTAGTCCATGGTCGTATATCAACAACCTGAACAGTTGAGGATCAGTCCACCAAAATATAACAATCACATGGGGCACCAAATACACTAGGACATTCCAAAAGTGACCAGTAGTCATACACAACAGATGATCCTTGCGAGCTCCAAAAAGGGAACATCCTATGTCTGGTTCCAAATCAGAAGATTGGATAATTTTCACAACAGGATGGTGAAAACTGAAATCCTCACTACAACATAAGGGATCGGTGAAAGTAGCCATAGTAAATGGGAATGTGAAGCAAGTAGATGAGACGATGGATATATCAGGTGGTACAGGCTCATCACATGAATTACATAGAGATATTGGTCTAGACAACTCATCACCTGAAAATGCATACATGAGGGTGTCAGGTAATTGTTTAAGGTCAAGCTCAGGTGGCTCAACTGATGGGACTAGTTTTGACTCACTGAGTGGAAAATGCTTCACTTTAGACTTTCATTTATAACTAGGATCCACAATGGGGACTGAGTCAAGCAAATCATTGACTTCCCTAATGGAATCATCAACATCAAAGTCTAAACTAAAATGAGTCAAACAAGCCTCTAAATGGTCATGTGTATCATGAAAACAGTCAAGGGGGGACTCTAAAAAATGTTCACAGTTTGATTCGATGCATGAGTCACTAGGAAGGCATGAGTCAACATGGGAAGGAGATGTCTGTAGTGTCTCAGAATCTACAGGTTCATCAATAAATGAGGCTTTATCAGCCTTCTTATGAGAGGAGGATGCAACCTGTGTAAAATTGGGTGAGGATATAATAACACTTATGTCAGACATTCCTACTTGATTGTCAACCAGTTTTCCACTCCTAAGGGTAGTAATGGATTGGGCATCTTCACTGTCCAGCTCAGATGTGCCCCTAATTTCAAATTGACCATTTGGGTTAGAAATAGGTTGGTTAGGGAATTTTTCTGACTCTATCTCAAGAAGTGACTCGGCTATCTGACTCAAAGTCATCTCAAGTTTCTTGATAGCTTGAGCATTTTGTTGATAAATAACTGTCAATTCTGTGATATCCTGAGAATTTTGCTCAATTATTTCTCTTGTTCGCTCTATAAAAATGTTCATGATATCCTGTAACTCATTATCAGGAATGAAAGCTTGAGGAGTCTGAGAAGTGTCTAGAGGGTCTTCATGGTATTGACCATGAGCCCATGAGAAGTCAGGATGATAGGCTAGACCTGAGTTGTAATAATCTAAATATGGATCATAATCAGGTCGTCGCATGTCATAAAATGAATTGACTTGCTCGGAAAAATAGGCTGGATAATCCCTTGTGTTCATTTTTTTTTTGAAAGCATTAACTCTAAAAATATACACAGGCTCACAGGCAATCAGCAACCAATAAATGCACAAGAAACATGCATCCCTAAGCAATCAACGTTTTTGAGATCAATTATCTTTTTATCTTTGGGGGACAATTATTTCTTATGTAATCTTTATTACAGAGCAATGAGTGCTACAAGATGATCCTAAGAGTGTATACTTTACACCACAAAGTTCAAAATCAGTAGGCTAGAGTTTTATTTCAAAGAAACCAGATTATTGCACAATGAGATGCGATGAAATCAATGAAATAAATGGGTGCGGGGATTCTGTAAATTTTCAAACTCTCACACCGAATAATTCAGTTCGCTCGCTCTCTATTTCTCTCATCTTATCATTTTTTCCATGAGGTAGGCACAGTTACTATTCTTGTCCTTCTCTCAGCTTTCTTTAACTTTTTATCCATTTATTGACTAAGGGGTCGAAGAAATCAATCATTCTTCCTCTTTTGTTGAAATTGATTGAATCAAATATCCTTCTTCATTGGGCATCTCTTACAATCCTTTGTTAACACTCGGGATCTTCAGACAAAGCCAAGCTCTCTGGGTTTCTTCAATTGCTTCATGTGTTAAGCACAGTTAAGTTATTATGGGTTTCTTCTCTCTCTCTCTTTTGTCCTTTGAGCATGAAATGATTCAATTTTTTGTCTGGGTACTGGTAATTTTGTTTGTTATTGACGAACATTTGATTATTTTGTTTGTTGGAAATTGGAAATTGGAAATTGGAAATTTTGTTTATTTTGTGTGAATTGTTGAAGATGGATGATGGGGTTCTTTTCATTTGTTTGAATATTCATTTTGGTGACAGTGTTGGAGAAACGGATGCATCTAAGGGTTAGGATTTTGATGATTTATGTACTCAGGACAAATTTTCAGTGAATTTTCATTTATCTTTGGTGCCATCGATTAATCAAGTTGAAGTATGAGTTTTAGAACAATCACAGTAAGTGTCTATAGATGATGCCTTCGTGGCTTTCCAAATTGAGTCATTGAACAATGCCAACTGCAGTGGTAATGTCCAGAAGTAGTTGCTTTTATTCTTTTTGCGGCTCATAATTTTGTGCAGAAACCTGTGGAATGAGAGTCCATCTCTCGTCCGCTCGTGCTTGGGTGCATTGCTGAATTTAGAAACTTGGCTTTCCAGATCAATACAACTTCCCGTTTAGAAACCCCCACTAGAAGAAAGTTGCATATCAGTATGTGCAGTGAGAAATCATTATTTTTGACCTGCAATTTGTGAAATTCCTAGATGTCTTGTGTTGATTTGTCAATGGTTTTAGTGGAATGACAATGGTATCAACAAGTTGAGTAAATTGGTCAGTTAGTCACTGTAACCAAAACGTCAGAATGAGGTTATATGTTTGTGGCAAATTGATATTCAATTACTTACATTGAATTTTAACTCTGTTATCTTTTGAAATTTTCAGGTTTTTTACTAAAGGAATGTAAGATGACATGGGTAACTGACTAACTGTAGAGATTGCAAGAGTTCTATACTAAAATGGTCGATCTGTGCTGTGCCACAAGCTTTTCAGATGCATTAGTGCTTTGAACAGATGCAAACTTTTTATGTAAATGTTTGTCGAGTTGTAGTTGAAAGAAGAATGAAAATCCCGATGGAAGAAACGCAAGTTCAATTTGTGCCTTCAAATTTTCCTGAGGCCGTATCTTCTCAAGTTGTAAGAGCTGATCCAAACGTTCCTGGAAATTCTATGAGCCAGGGATTTGGTTTTCCAGGTGTGAAGAAGCGAGGCCATGGAAGTCGTTCTTGGATACGGATTGATCAAAATGGAGATTCAAGTGTTTCAGAACTTGATAAGACCACTATAATGAGGAATTGCTCATTACCTGCTAGAGATCTTCGGCTTTTGGATCCTATGTTCATTTATCCATCAACAATATTAGGCCGTGAGAAAGCAATTGTGGTCAATCTTGAACAGATACGATGCATTATAACAGCTGATGAGGTTATTCTCATGAATTCTTTGGATAGTTGTGTTATGCAATATGAATCAGAATTGTGCAAGCGCCTTCGAATGAAAAGGGATCAAAGCGGTAATGATACTAACCATATTTTATATTTCCATACTGGATTGAAATGCACTAAGAGTATAATGCAGAATAGGCATGTTTGTACATGTTGATTTTCGGTTGACTATTACATACATCAACTTGTCTATACATAAAACGTGAACTCAAAAGCATCATTGTTGTATTTGTTAAAGATGTAGCGATGAATAATTATATTGAGGTCAGCTTGAAGTAAGATATTTTTGTGTGAGCATTTCTTTTATAATGTTGGTGAAAACCCCCATATGATATTTCTTCAACATCATGGACATCCTTAAAGACCCTTTGTTGGAGGGATGTAAAACCAGTGAAACCGCCACACATTGATAGTTGATTGAAGTAAAGAAGATAGACTAATAGACAACTAAGAGGAAAAATCAAAAGCAAGCCAAGTCACAAAAGTGGTTTAGGCTTTTCTCTCTGTTATCTTTATGTATCTGTTATGTTGTCCGTTATTGAGGGGCGTAGGAGAGAGATTGGGAACAAGGTTGAGACCTAAGGAAGGAGAAGAAGGGAATATTGTTATACCATTATGATTATCATTTTAGGGTGTGTTTGATTGCATGGAATCCTATGCTATGGGAATTCATGAGGGGACCCCTATATTTTAAACTAATTTGAGGTATAACTCCACATGCATTATTTAATTTTGTTATCAATGGTGGGAATGGAAGTCTCATGCAGGCACGGATCTACTAGGGGTCAAGTGGGGGCACTTGCCCCCACTGATTTTTAAATATTTTTTTGTTATTTGCGATTTTCAGACGCTCCGATGCGGGTGACGCCATTCCGTCCCACCCCTTCTTCTCTTCCTCCATTCTATGTGACGCCGACGATCCTGTTCCGCCCCCTTTTTTCTACCCCTCTATCTATTTACTTCGAGTGACAACCACTCCACCTCCTCCTCTTTATCTCCATATCTTTCTGCTTGATTTATTTTCCTTTTCCACCATTGCCACTAGCAACCTCAACCTCTCGTCTACTTTAAGAAATAAAATAGTTATTTTTTTAGTATTTTCTCGAGATGAATTCTTATATCGAGGTCTAGTTTTTTATTTTATTCATAGGATTTTTCTGGAGATGCATGAAAATTTTGACCCATTAATTTTTTCTCAAAATACAAGCTTGTATCTCGAGATTCATCCATAAGTTATTGCTTGAAAGGCATCTTGTTAATCAACGTGAGCCTTTTGATAGTCAACACACGTTGATTGCTAATTCTGAGGGAGACTGCAACAATGATTAATGTCGGGGTAACCTTTAATTAGTTATTTTTTATATGGCACAAATAACAAAAAAAAAATTATGAACATATAATTTACATTTGAAATTAATTTTTGTCCTTTAATTTTATATACCAATTTGAATTGGCCTCTATATATCTATTTTTTGCGCTTCTACAAAATAGCTTGTTGGATCTATTTTCTTCCCCCATAAATTAAATGGAGTTTTGTTTTGTAATTGGTGTTTTGTATAGTTATTTATGTATTATTCAAATTAAAAAAATTTATTAAGTAATTAATTATTATATTATTATTAATTAACTATGATTCGTCACTTCGCCCCCCTTCAAGGAATGGGATTCCCATGTTCATGGGACTTCCATTCCCACCATTGCTCACAAAATCAAATGGTGGATGTGGAGTGATATATCAATTTAGCGTAAAATGTAGGGGTCCCCTCATGAATTTTCATGGCATAGGATTCTATGCAACCAAACACACCCTTAGTGAAATGAAATTCCATAGCTCTTCCAACATGGACCATAGCCCAACCTTGGGTGTTTTGTGTGAACTTTATGTATTTGCTTGCTCTATTGCTGCATACTATTAGTTAATGTTCATTAATTCAAAATTTATATTATCATTGTATGGTGGTTTTATGGGTTCTACATTAATCCAAGGAAGTGTCGTGAAGAGTGACCACTAGGTATTTAAATAAATACATGTCTAGGATTTGTCACCAACACGTACTGGTAGGTGTCTTAGGCATGTAGGGTGTAAACTCAAGGGAAAAAGCTCCACGGAAAATAGTGGGGGAGAGATAGATTTGTGCCAAAAAAGGAAGAGAGAAAGAGGATAAAACGTTTGACCTTCTACAACACTTTCGAATTCAGGGCGCGCTTGAGCTTGCTTTGGAACTCACATGTATGTCTCTCAATGCTCAGGTATGCAAAGTTTTTTTTAGTGAAAAACATTTTGTGTTATTCACCGAACAACCTATTTCTCATAATTCATGTGCTGGGGAGGACACTACTTTCATAGATATTCATCGGAAAAAAAAAGAGTCAAACACATCCTTAGATGGAAAACAATTCAAGACCATTTTTTTGAAATTACCGATATAGACTAAATCTCTGTCTTTCTTTATACTTTTTTATCCTTGACATGTTAACACAATTGCATGAAGCATGGTTAATGGTTATCAAAATCTCTATTTGGAATGACTCGCCTTCGAGGCTTACAGCTTGTACTGATTCAACTCAGATGATCTGCCTTTCGAATTCAGGGCACTTGAGCTTGCTTTGGAACTCACATGTATGTCTCTCGATGCTCAGGTATGCAAAAAAAAATTTAGTGAAAAACATTTTGTGTTATTCACCGAACAACCTATTTCTCATAATTCATATCCAAGCTAAGTTTAAAACGTACCTGAAAGTGAAAACCATTTTTTAACAACCCATATCTTGAAAACCCACTATAGCTGTTTTTTATCATTGTGAACTGACCACTGCCAGTGCAAACAAGGACACTTTCTGTAAATTCTTGCGATCTCATTTTCTGTTAATTCAGTTCTTTTTTCCTTTCAAAGCTATTACTTGCATATTATTATATATCTTTGCGTTTAGTTTTTATCAGTTATTTTTATGTTAAGTTATACTATACCCCTATCTGTATACAATCCTAGGTCATTCATCCCAAGAAATGATTGGAAGAAATTTTCAGTTTGTGGGGTTTGTTGCGGGCTTAATCGACCTAAATAAATAGGCCAATTTGATCCACTTGTAATAACCGTAAGTGTACGGTGTCTAACTGGTAGACAACGGCAAGTACGGGTCGATTCCACGAGAAAAGTGGATGCAATTGAATTTTAAAATTTATCTAAACTAATTTGGAGAAAATGGGGTTACAGTGTTTTTAAAACTAAACTAAAAATAAATTAAAAATAAGAAAAATAAAATAAAAGGAAAAGATGAATGAGATGGATTTTGTGGGGTTCAGACTCACCGATGAGTTAGCAAATATATTTAAATCTAAATTACTGAAATTATAAACGAGAAGCTTTAGGGATGAGGATCCCTAGCTTACACCGAAGATGTGATCATTAAAATCCAAATCCAATCATATCAAGTTTCTGTCAAACATGAACAATATATCTCAAGCAAATAAACTCCTACCAAGCATTAAATGTCTTTTTAGGGCACACTTAATCAAAGTTCAAGCTCAATATTTGTTAGCACATGCTTTGAATATTGATAAAATGTGAATCTAACTATTAAACATATCAAGTTTTAATCGAACATGAAAGGTGAAAGCAATTTATCAAATTTCTGAAATAAAATTATAATTAACAATTAAGCATTTAAGTCAGTAAAATAAATTATACAACCCTTTTAGTTTGTCGCCGCCTCGGTGCGGTGGTACTCAGCAGATTGCAAACAGCGCCAGGTCCAGTGGGGTGGTACATCAGATTTCCAGGATGTCAATAATGACAAGCCATGCCCAGCCGAGGTGCTCTTATGCGCTACTGGGTGCCAATATCGCTTTTCTCTTTTTTCTTCGATTTGAACAGAGAGATGACAGGAAACCAAAGCCGAAGCAGGAGCGCTGTTGAGAGAGAGACCGGAGGATCCGGTGATGCTCAGGGCACCCGACCGAGATTGGAGGATGGAGGGGATCCTCCGGTTCTGGTTTGTGGCGTTGTGACTGCCCCGCGAGAGAGAGAGACCGGCAGGATGGCGTTAATGCAGGAGGACTGTTGGACGTGCTGGGCTGTCCGATGATGATGGTTGGGCTCCGGCAGGGTTGGTGATGACAGAGGTTATTCCGGAGGTGTTCTGGACGGTGCCAGTGGAACGTTGATGAAGCGAGAGATACATGGATGCTGGAGAGCGATCCGGCCAGCTGCTGCGCGTGCTGTCTGGCGTGTGTGTTGGCGCAAGAACTGTTCGGTGGTGGTAGTGGTTATGGCGTTGACAGGGAAGGTGGCGGAGGGACAAATGGTCTGGACGAAGAGGGAGTGAGAGATGGATGGTGATGAGATGGGTGTGATGAAAATCATTTTGTGAAGTAAAGAGGATTTGTTTTTCGCTATTGAGGCTTGATTCCCTTCTCCTCCTCCCATTTTTCTCAATTATTTCCCTTGTATTTATAGATAACTAGAAAAATGAATATGGACAACTTAAAGGGGAGGATTCAATGAGTGATTTAAGGCCTAAATCAAACCAGAATATTGGATAATTAAGAGAATATGCTTTGGGTTTGATTGGGCTTGGCAATGGGTTTGGGTTGATGGATCTGGTTTTGGGTTTAAGCCAAGGGCTCAGGTTATTTTCACCTCCACTTCCACTGAAGTCACCGTCTGAGATTTGTTCATTGCATTTTTCTCTGATTTCTTCATTACAGCTCCACATTCTACAAAAACACAAAAATTTAATAATTAATCTAAAATAAGATAAAAATAAGGATTAACAAAAATATAATAAGAGGTAATAATGTTAAATTATGTGATTATCAAATACCCCCAAACCTATATTTTGTTAGTCCTCGAGCAAAACAAAGAAAAGAAAACCACAAATAAAACTCTAACTCACTTTCGCAGGAATCATCGATTGCACTTACCTTTGAAAACGTGCAACAAGGCTTTGAACCCCTAGATTACTTCTAGGGGACGAGTTATAGTCTCGTGAGGGTTTCCAGAAAATGTTACCCGCAAATATGACCGACTCAACAAAACTTGGTCAAACAGTGTTCATTTTAAAACTTCAAGATATGCAAGAAACCAACAGTATCATTTTAGTGTATCAACCAATCTCCAAATAATTTAATATTCTCCAAATATTAGAAAAAATTCACCATCATCCTCAACTCAATGTGTGTGTGTGGATAACACTATCAACATAACTTTTCATTTCAGAGTAAAACAATGACTAAATCTCTTGTAGAAAGTTTGTTTTGACTTCAAACCTCTCATGTCACTCACAATAAAATACTCAGAGATTTGGTATTTCACTCATTTTATATGCGAGGAAAAGAATAAATAATGGAAAACAATCATCTCACATATAGTAATATGAAGAACGGACTTTTCAAGAATGGAATGAACATGATCTCATGGAAAAGAATATCAATTACTTTTGGGAATGTTGAATCAAACACCATAGGTCTTGGTTATTAAATCTCCACATCTACGGAACCAACCTTTACCTAAGATCAACTAGGACTTTGTTGGGTTGTAACGGGGCTTGGGTAATGGTTAATAAGGAATGTCAAAGGATTCTAACAAAAATTTCTAGGAATGTATACACTCATTCACGAACAATTAGGGTTGTCAAGAATAAACCAATGTTGTGCACCATCAATTTTTTCTTCATTCTCACATCTTTATCCTCATTGAAGAATCATTTTTTTTTCACATAGAGGATTTATGAAATATCTCATATTTTGCTCTTTAATGCCCTTTTTACACCAAGTATATTCATCCATACACATTCCCAGAAAAGTTGGGTAAAGGTTAATGGTTTAACAAATAAAAGTTATTCTAAGGCTCAAAAGGATACAAAAAGGTTAATGTTATGGGTAAATTAAAATGCTAGTTAATGGTTTAAAGAAAGAAAATGAAAAAAATGCCTAGATCATTTCCTAAATTCGGGTCAGTATTATGACATCTCAATTGAATAAGCCAAGAAGTTCTAGTGTAATAAATCAATTTTGATGTTATTCCCAAAACAATTGATCAAAAAAATGAGAATAATGAGATCATCAACGAGATAATACGGACTCAAGAAAAATCAGAGTTTATGTATAACCCTCGGAAAAATAGAAAGGTTCAAAACTTTCAAGGTTAAGTCTCCACTATTATTCTAAAGTTTTCTAGTATATACTTCACTCATCAACTTCAAGTTATGCTAACATGGCTCATGGTGCAAAGATAATTGAGTTGAAAAAATCTTATGAACTAGATCTAACTTAAGGATTATACTAAACTTTCAGTCTTTATCAATATACCAATATGTCAAGTTGGCTTGCATTTTCTTGAGCATAAAACATTTAAAATCAATTTTCATAATCGCAAAAGACCAAGTTTTCTTGACAGAAAAGCACAATTTTTTTTTTTTTAAGAATAAGAAAAGAAAACACTGCGAAAAATTCACCGACTCATGAATCCTACCTCCAAACCTAATCCAAATATTGTCCTCAATGTTTAACAAAATAATTCTTACAAATGAATGAAATAAGTACATGAGAGGAGATTAGAACAGTATTACCGCGGTGAAGATTTTACCAATTTTCACAAGTAATCCACCGATGAGAGCTCAGAGACAAAAGAATTGTGGATTAGTTAATAGAAATAGATAAAATACACACTCAACATGCACTCTTACAACAAAAGGTAGGCTGCCTCCCAGTAGCGCTTGGTTTAACGTCATCACCTCGACAAAACCCAAAAGATCCTCAATTCTGATACACAGGGTCCTCTAATAGAATCACATCAACCTCGACTTAATGACTCATTCAATGGTAAATATTCGCTAGATGACTCTACCAGAAGTCTAGATAAATGGTCAACTACAACGTTTTTCGAACCTTTCTTGTCCCGAATTTCAATATCAAACTCTTGTAGCAATAGGACCCATCGAATTAAGCGAGGTTTAGCATCTTTTTTAGAGAAAAGATACTTTAACGCCGCATGATCAGTAAAAATAATTACTTTGGATCCTATAAGGTAAGACCGAAATTTGTCTAGAGTAAAGACTACAGCTAATAACTCTTTCTCAGTGGTGGAGTAATTAAGCTGTGCGTCTTGTAGAGTTCTACTAGCGTAATAAATGACATGTGGCTTTTTGTCCAATCGTTGTCTTAGGACAGCTCCGAGTGCAAAGTCGGAAGCATCACACATAAGCTCAAAGGGAAAGTTCTAATTAGGAGATTGGATGATTGGAGCTGAAGTCAATAATTGTTTAAGCTTCTCAAAAGCTTTCAAACAATCTTCATCAAAAACAAAAACCGCGTCTTTAGCAAGTAAATTGCATAAAGGACGAGCAATTTTGCTAAAGTCTTTGATGAATCTCCGATAAAATCCAGCATGGCCTAGAAAAGATCTAATTTCCTTAACCATCTTTGGAGGCGGAAGACTCGAAATTAAATCAATTTTGGCTTTGTCGACTTCAATTCCCTTGTGTGAAATTACATGTCCAAGAACAATGCCCTGTCGTACCATAAAATGACATTTCTCCCAATTTAAGACAAGATTTTTCTCCACACATCTATTTAACACTAAAGTTAAATGATGTAGACATTCATCAAATGAATCACCAAATACTGAGAAATCATACATAAACACCTCGAGGAACCTCTCAACCATATCGAAAAAAACACTAAGCATGCACCGCTGAAAAGTAGCGGGTGCGTTACACAATCCAAAGGGCATCCTCCGATATGCGAAAGTACCAAAGGGAATAGTGAATGTGGTCTTCTCTTGATCCTCGGGTGCAATGGAGATTTGGTTATAACCGGAATACCCATCAAGAAAACAATAGTAATCATGTCCGGCTAACCTTTCAAGCATCTGATCAATGAAAGGAAGAGGAAAGTGATCATTCCTTGTGACCAAGTTCAACTTACGGTAATCAATACATACTCGCCACCCCGTGGTCATGCGGGTTGGTACTAATTCATTCTTGTCATTCTTGATTACCATTACCCCTGACTTCTTTGGGACAACTTGAACATGACTGACCCAAGGACTATCCGAAATTGGGTAGATTATACCCACATCCAACAATTTGAGCACTTCGGCTCGGACAACTTCCTTTAGATTAGGATTAAGTCTACGTTGCATTCCACGCGATACTTTGGCATTATCTTCGATATGAATGCGATGCATGCAAACGATTGGACTTATTCCTTTAATATCCGCGATAGTCCACCCAAGTGTTGTTTTATGTTCTTTTAAAACATCTAACAATTTTCCTTCCTGTTCTCCAGTCAATGCAGATGAAATAATAACAGGTAAGGTATTGTCAACACCTAAAAATGCATACTTGAGGTTGTCAGGTAATACTTTTAGGTCGAGCTTGGGTGGTTTTTCAACGGAAGGGACTTGTTTTGACTCACTGAGTGGAAGAGGTTCCACCCTAGGCTTCCATTTATAACTGGTTTCCATTATAGGGGTAGAGTCAAGCAAAGCATTGATTTTCCTGATGGAATCATTAATATCGAAATCTAAATTAAAATGAGTCAAACAAGCCTCTAAAGGATCATTAAACTGAGGAAATGAATGTTCTGCCAAACTCTCAATCATGTTAACCTCAAAGGAATCCTCAGACTCGGGAGGTTGTTGACTTACATTGAATACGTTGAGTTCGACGGTCATGTTACCAAATGATAATTTCATGATTATTTCGGCAGTTAATGATAGCATTGGATGTGGCCAAAAATGGATGACCCAAAATAACTGGAATGTGACTAGAGAGATTGTGAACATGTTGTGTGTCAAGGACTATGAAGTCCACAGGGAAATAAAATTTGTCAACCTTAATGATCACATCCTCTATCACACCGCGAGGGACTCGGACAGATTTGTCTGCCAATTGCAGTGTCACTTGAGTTGGTTTCAACTCACCAAGACCCAATTGCACATATACTGAATATGGCAATAGATTAACACTCGCCCCTAAATCTAACAGTGTCTTCCCAATCATATGATCACCAATCACACATGAAATAGTCGGGCAACCAGGATCTCTGTACTTAGGTGGGGTTTTGTGTTGAAGGATGGAGCTGACTTGCTCAGTTAGGAAGGCTCTTTTGTGCACATTCAGTTTTCATTTTGTGTACGCAAATCCTTCAAAAACTTGGCATAAAAGGGAACTTGCTTAATGGCCTCGAGTAATGGAATATTGATTTGAACTTGTTTAAAATTTTCCATTATATCGTTGGCATTTGTTCATTTCTTCGCCGGAACTAACCGCAATGGAAATGATGCTCTAGGCATATAGGATGCCTTGGTGGGATCAGAGTCAAGATGATGATCCTCTTGAGAAGATAAGGCTTTATCAGCCTCCTTCTCAGATGGAGGTGTGACTTGCTTTGGCGTAGATTGGGATTCAGGATCAATCAAATTAGGCATTCTAATTTGGTTGTCAACTTGTTTTCCACTCCTAAGGGTGATGATAGATTTGACATCTTCATTGCGTGGCTGCGATGCACTGCCTATTTCTAATTGGCCCTTAGGATTTTGAATGGGTTGATCAGGGAATCTTTCTGCTTCTCTTTCAGGAAAGGATTTTGCTATTTGACTCACAGTCATCTCAAGCTTTTGGATGGTTTGAGAGTGTTGTTGAGAAGTAGTTCTTAGTTCGGTGATAGCCTGAGAGTTCTGTTCGAGCATGGTTCCTGTTCTCTGCATAAATTGGTTCATTGTATCCTGTAAACTCTGAGTGTTAGAGGGAGGTACATCTTGATTGAATTGAGGCCTATTAGCAGGAATTGGAGCTCGAGGAGCTTGAGGGATAACAACTAGGCCTCCTTGATGTTGACCATGGGCCCATGAGAGATTAGGGTGTTTAGCTAAACCTGGATTGTAAAAATTTGAGTGTGGATTATAACCAGATTGCCTAAAGGTATTGAATGCATTGACTTGCTCAGCAAAATAAGCAGGGTACTCATTTTTCAAGTGACAGTCTGATGTTGAATGACTAGAACTTGAACATGCAGCACAAACCTTGGATGGAACATTGGTTTGGACTGATGGCCGAGACTTTTCCAGATATGCATCAATCTTCTGTGCCATTGTCATTACAACTGCTTCCAACCTTGAAGGAGGAAGATGAGGAGTAGATGATGTATCCTTTACTTCATACAAACCACCCTTTCGCCTATCCGAGTCTTTTCTTGAATAATCCCTTTGTTAAGAATTTTCAGAAATAGCTTCAAAAAATTCCCAAATCTCATTAACATTCATCTTCATAAGTGACCCACCACTAGTGGCGTCAATCATTCGATGGTTTTGAGGGGTTAACGCGTCTTGAAAGTATTGAACCAAGCGCTACTTTTCAAAGCCGTGATGGGGACACCTAGCAATGAGTTCATTGAATCTTTCCCAACATTCATAGAAATGCTCACCCTCTTTCTGTTGAAAATTAGATATATCTCTTCGGATGACATTTGTTTTATGAATAGGAAAATATTTTGTCAAAAATTTTCCTGATAGGGCATCCCAAGTGTCGATGGTTCCAGTTTCTAAGGAGTTTAACCATGACTTCGCCCTATCTTTTAAAGAAAAAGGGAACAGCCTAAAACGAACTGAATCATCAGAAAAATTGGGATATTTCAGAGTAGCACAAATGTCAAGAAACTCTTTGACATGAAGATAGGGATCCTCTTTTTCTAGACCATAAAAGGAAGGCAAAAGGTGGATAATTGATGGTTTTAGCTCAAAGCTACTTGCAGTGGTCTCAGGTAAGACAATGCAAGATGGGGTGTTATTGGAACGTGGAGAGAAATAATCCTTAAATGCTCTCTCCCCAGCCATTTCAGTGGTCTCACTCGACAAGGAGAACGATTCTAGAAGGTCAATGGGGACTTCAGACAACTCTACAGGATCCTCTCGAATTAGTCTACCTCTCGAATCCCGTTCCCAAAGACGCATAAACAGGTCTACACCAAGTGAGGTTTGAAATGTTTACTAAAAAAATCACGCACAGACTCAAACACAATCAACAACCAATTTATGCACAAGAAAAAATGCCTCCCTAAGCGATCAGTGTTTTTGAGATTAATTATCTTTTTATCTTTGGGGGACAGATTATTTCTTATGTAATCTTTATATCAGCGCAATGGGTGCTACAAGATGATCCTAAGAGTGTATACTTTACACCACAAAGTTCAAAATCAGTAGGCTGGAGTTTTGTTTCAAAGAAACCGGATTATCGCACAAGAGAATGAGGTCACAATGGTCCAATTAAGTACTTCCTTGTGCTACCGCTATGTAAACCAATAGATGTGAGAACGATGTGATGTTAAATGTACACTTGAGGCTTGTGTTCCTAACTCAAAACTGTTAGTTACACCAATTTTTCTTGTGGATCGTAGCTTACTTATGACTCGGCGTACCGGGTAAATTACCCTTGTGGCAGTGGCCTCACGGAGTTCATTGAATGATTAAACCCATCGTCACTTTTAGCTTTGGTCAACACAAAAATTATTGGATTCACCTTGGTCTTGGTTGTCCTATGAACACCGTACCTAAAATATGGCTCTATCTAACTTGCTAACTGATTTTAATTATGTTTGGCTATTGGTTGCACACAGCTGGAGTGATGAGGTGGGGATATCAAGTCCCACCAGTTTCTATTTAGAAGCTGGGTCTGCTTATTATGAATTACTAAAGTTTAGCATCCACAATTACAGAAATTAAACAACCAATCACATAATTTCAAACAATTACACAAAGAACCCAGGTCGCTAATACATTGCGTGTGATAGAAGTACTTACAGTGTGCGTATTCCGTTCTGCACAAAAAGTTAGCACAATTAAAAAAATGTCCGACTTCTTTTTATCCGTTTCAATCAGCACACAAGCATATGCAATCAAATTACTGGTCTTGGTCTTAGAAGTCGGATTTCTAAATCATAAAAAAAATTATTGGGTAACAATTAAAATTGTTTCCCTGTAATTTATTTTGACTTGGAAAATTTTGGTTTTTTTTAGGTGATTAAAAATGGAAAACAATAGATTTTACAAATTATTACACCACACACTCGTAAAACGAAGTGAAAATAAAATTAAAACTCCTCTCACAAAATAAAAATATTAAAATTAAAATTTCCTTGAGGTTTGCAGGATTGTCCAATTTCTTCGAGAAGCGTGTATTCTGCAAAATCAAAGAAATAACACGAAATGAGTGTAAAAAGAACCAAACAAAATAACAATAAAATTTTGTTAGTTTTTTTTTCTGAATTTTTTTTTTAAATTAGTGAAAATAAATTTTAAATTCAATTACACCGCTACCTTCCCCGGCAACGGCGCCAAAAATTTGTTGCGGGCTTAACTGGTAGACAACGGCAAGTACGGGTCGATCCCACGAGGAAAGTGGATGCAATTGAATTTTAGAATTTATCTAAACTAATTTGGAGAAAATGGGGTTACAGTGTTTTTAAAACTAAACTAAAAATAAATTAAAAATAAGAAAAATAAAATAAAAGGAAAAGATGGATGAGATGGATTTTGTGGGGTTTGGACTCACCGATGAGTTAGCGAATATATTTAAATCTAAATTACTGAAATTATAAACGAGAAGCTTTAGGGATGAGGATCCCTAGCTTACACCGAAGATGTGATCATTAAAATCCAATTCCAATCATATCAAGTTTCTGTCAAACATGAACAATTTATCTCAAGCAAATAAACTCTTACCAAGCATTAAGTGTCTTTTTAGGGCACACTTAATCAAAGTTCAAGCTCAATATTTGTTAGCACATGCTTTGAATATTGATAAAATGTGAATCTAACTACCAAACATATCAAGTTTTAATCGAACATGAAAGGTGAAAGCAATTTATCAAATTTCTGAAATAAAATTGTAATTAACAATTAAGCATTTAAGTCAGTAAAATAAATTAAAATAAATTATACAACCCTTTTGGTTTGTCGTCGCCTCGGTGCGGTGGTACTCAGCAGATTAGCAGATTGCAAACAGCGCCAGGTCCAGTGGGGTGGTACATCATATTTCTAGGATGTCAATAACGACAGACCATGCCCAGTCGGGGTGCTCTTATGCGCTACTGGGTGCCAGTATCGCTTTTCTCTTTCTTCTTCGATTTGAACAGGGAGATGGCGGGAAACCAAAGCCGAAGTAGGAACGTTGTTGAAAGAGAGACCGGAGGATCCGGTGATGCTCAGGGCACCCGACCAAGATTGGAGGATGGAGGGGATCCTCCGGTTCTGGTTTGTGGCGTTGTGACTGCCCCGCGAGAGAGAGAGACCGGCAGGATGGCGTTGATGCAGGAGGACTGTTGGACGTGCTGGGCTGTCCGGTGATGATGGTTGGGCTCCGGCAGGGTTGGTGATGACAGAGTGGTTACTCCGGAGGTGTTCTGGATGGTGTCGGTGGAACGTTGATGAAGCGAGAGATACCTGGATGCCGGAGAGCGATCCGGCCAGCTGTTGCGCGTGCTGTCTGGCGTGTTTGTTGGCGCAAGAACTGTCCGGTGGTGGTAGTGGTTATGGCGTTGACAGGGAAGGTGGCGGAGGGACAGATAGTCTGGACAGAAAGGGAGTGAGAGATGGATGGTGATGAGATGGGTGAGATGAAAATCACTTTGTGAAGTAAAGAGGATTTGTTTTTGGCTATTGAGGCTTGATTCCCTTCTCCTCCTCCCCTTTTTCTCATTTATTTCCCTTGTATTTATAAATAACTAGAAAAATGAATATGGACAACTTAAAGGGGAGGATTCAATGAGTGATTTAAGGCCTAAATCAAACCAGAATATTGGATAATTAAGAGAATATGCTTTGGGTTTGATTGGGCTTGGCAATGGGTTTGGGTTGATGGATTTGGTTTTGGGTTTAAGCCAAGGGCTCAGGTTATTTTCACCTCCACTTCCACTGAAGTCACCGTCTGAGATTTGTTGATTGCATTTTTCTCTGATTTCTTCATTACAACTCCACATTCTACAAAAACACAAAAATTTAATAATTAATCTAAAATAAGATAAAAATAAGGATTAACAAAAATATAATAAGAGGTAATAATGTTATAATTATGTGATTATCAGGGTGATCTGTTTGAAAATTTGGATCTTGTCTGAGTGATACGTCAACCTTACTGAACTCTCTTGTCGTCTTATCACCCTTACAAAGCCATAACTCTAACTTAATTATAAAAAGTTAACACCTGCTTGGTTGTCCATTTATTGCAAGACTAATAAGGGAAAGTTCATTAATTGAGGGAAGAATGAAAGACGATGGCCTTCAAACAATATCACCATGCCCAAGTAAGCTGGTTTCCTAACAGGAAAGGAAGAGATGGTCTGGTCAAATCTTGTATCATCAATAATTTACAGGAATAACCAGAACTTGTAGCAGAAATAGCTGTTGAAATCCTCGCATTCAATAAAGCAAGGGAATAATTGAATGTTAGGCAAGTCTTGAAGCATAGATTCATCACATTTTGGCATGATTGAAAAAAGGCAAGTGGCATTGTGGAAAACCATCATCTAGTATCAGAAACGAGCACTTCTACCTGTCGAGGAAGTGGGCGAGGAAAACAGCGAGGGAGGGAGAGAGGGGGCCGTCCATCCCCCTCGGGATGCGCGCCATCTTTTTTCATGCGCGCATCCCGAGGGGGATGGACGGCCCCCTCTCTCGCTGTTTTCCTCGCCCACTTCCTCGACATTTAGAATTTTCGATCAGAAACAGTCCACCCCCTGGCCCCCAGATCCATTTGCTACAATTGTAAGATAATCATTTATGAAGAACATGTCACAGACGTTTGGGGACACTTTGTGGTAAAGCATCAGTAGGGAGAAAGATAACTAGCTTAAAGAGGGAAAGAGGACCAGTTTCTCAGTTAATCGGCATGCGATCTTACAAGAAAAGAGAGGAAACAGGTTAAGAAACGAAGCTTTAAAGAGAGCCGGAGCGAATGGAAAGGAAAACTGATATTGCTGCAACTAGTCATGTGGTTCTGATAAAGACGAGCATTAGGGGTGTGCATGGCAGCATGGGTCGGTTCAGCATGGTTTTGAGTGAAAACTGATAGCCAACCAAATTTTATCGGTTTAATTTTGTTGTCAACCAAACCGAACGGAACTTACCTTAAACCTAGCCTAACCACAACTGCAACCAAAAAACCGAAATTTCAACCTAAAACTGACCATAACCGAGCCGAATGACATTTTCCAAGGAGTTTTTCTTTTTGAAAATATTTTTTACAAATAATTCTAGGTTTGGTTCCGTTCAGTTGGTTTTGAACTGTTGTATACCTAATGGAACCGAAAACCGAGCCGAAGGGATTGGTTTAGATAGATGGATAACCGAACTGAGCCGATTGCTTTCAAAAGTCGAACCAAATCAATTCGGTTCGATTTTGTTCGGTTGGTTACTTTGGTTTCCTTGTTTTTTGCCACATCCCGAATGATGATGTTGGGCTGAAGGATCCACCAGAGGAAATGACCCGAATCCTCACCAAAAAAAATATAAAAAACCTTTCCAGAAATTGCCTCCTTAAGCAGGAGATCACATAGTTGCAGATGTATAAACTACACGTATATCTGACTGTCAGAGTACGATAAGAAGAGAGATAAATGACTTGAATTTCTTGAAGGATGAACTTCTACTGATTGCAAGCCAAAGTAGGATAATATACATAATCTTGATTGTCTAGGGGTATGATGCCTTCTAACATCATTAAACAAAAAGATTTCAAAAATGTTTTAAGATTTATCAATTTGGTTAGATTCTACCATGTAAATTTGTACGCTTAGGTATTCGGGAACTTATCTGAAGAATGTGATTTGCATAACTACTATCCAAAGTAACCTACCACAATGTAGAAGCAATTTCAATGTGGAGGTTTGTCAAAATAGCCACAAATAACTCTTGCACCTTGTGGCGCTAGCCATTCAGCTACAAAGTTTGTTTCTCTGAAATACTATGCAGTTTAACCTTTGAGAAATCCGTTCAACAGAATTTGCATTTCTTGATTAGAGGGTAAGAATTTCTCTCCTTTCTTGCTCCTTTGGCTAATCCCTGGAAACCACTTATGAAGTAGTGTTGTAAAAGAAATCTCATCATTTAAGTTGAATAATTATTTATCACTTTCGGACACCGGCTTTTATGGAGTTAGAAATCTTGTTATTAGCCGAGTATTTTATTTTATTTTTAATTTTTTTGGTGGGATCTATATGATGAGGGGTTCATCACAAGAATTCTGGCTATCTTCATTTATTGAAGATTTATGCTATGTATAATTTGAGCCCCCAACACATGGTTAAATAGTTGGAATAAAGAATGTCAGCAGGTTATGATAATACATATGAATCATATGTGATCTCATATAGGTTTACACTTTCATATTGGTTTCGCAGGTAACAGAACTTGAAATGGAGATATATCCAGTCCTAGATGAGCTAACATCATCAATTAGCACTCTCAACCTAGAACGTGTGCGTAGGTTCAAAGGACATCTTCTTGCATTAAATCGCCGAGTTCAGAAGGTATAGCTAAAAAGCACGTGTCCTTTCAAGTGATGTTCCCTTTTAACACATTTTTGCTTCATTTTATGTAATTCTATCTGCTTGGCAGGTCCGAGACGAAATAGAACAGCTCATGGATGATGATGGTGACATGGCTGAAATGTACCTAACGGAAAAGAAACAGAGAATGGAAGCTTACTCAGCAACCAATCAGCATCTCCAGAGTCTTTCATTTGGGTCTGGTGTGGGGGCAAAATCTGCGCCAGTTTCACCGATGAGTTCAGTCAATGGGTCTCAGAGACTCGAAAGAGACTTCAGTTTTATTCATTCAAGCAAGCATGGAAGTGGTACAGGTTCTGGTGAAGGGTACAACATTGAAATGCTCGAAATGTTACTTGAGGCGTACTTTGTGGTCATTGATAACACCCTCATCAAACTTCTATCTGTAAGACACTTCTCTTGTGAAAATATTTATATGTTCCGAGTGTTTGCAGTGCTTCATATTGTGGTCATTGAAGGTCAGTCTTTTTTGGTTGTTGCAGCTCAAAGAGTACATAGACGACACTGAGGATCTAATCAATATTAAACTGGTGAGACCCTTTTCGTGTGAGAATTATGATGGTCACATTTGAAACCTTATTTTCTTACACTCCACGTTTCTGCTTGAACAGGGAAATGTTCGAAACCAGCTGATACAATTCGAGTTACTTCTGACTGCAGCTACTTTTGTGGCTACCATCTTTGCAGTTGTTTCTGGAGTCTTTGGAATGAATTTCAAGCCAAAAATTCTTACCTATCCAAATGGCTTTTGTTGGACCTTGATTATAACTGGAACTGCATGTGGGCTCATATACTTATCATTCTTGTTGTATTTTAAGCATAAGAGAATACTACCCCCATGAAGTGTGAACAAAGCTGCCTTCTCAATAATCTCAATATTCTTAGAGAGAGACCTTTTTTTTCTTTTTCTTTTTTGTGTAGTAGTAGTAGTAGTTGAAATGAAATTAGAAGGAAACAAATTTTATTTGTTGAGACTTGGCTGTTGTAAAGAAACCGAGAAAAAGTTTTAGGTATAAAGGCCGCTGTTCTTAGCACTGCATAATTTGATGCAAAATCTTGAAACCATAAAGATAAGGGAGGAGTGTCGATGAATAAATTGCCGTTACAAAACTAGAAGGACATGAGTGATGGCACTCAAAATTTCTCCCATCTCTCTCCTCTCCTCTCCAGCTGTTTTAACTATTTCCTCTGGGATTTTCTCTTTCAGTCCTAAAGCAACTATTTATCTAATTGTCTGGTTTTTATTGAAGTAATTGGTAACCTGTGAAATTTTCTCCAATCTAAAAACCGAGAGCTTGTAGAAGCTATTCAAACCACAGGAAACCCAATTAATTTCAGGTTTTTTTCAATTGGTTTCTGCCATTTTTTTTTCACAAGTTTATCATATTTATTCTTTAGTTATAATCTGTGAGGATTAGTAGCTTATATAAAAAAGAAGAGAATTAGCACCATAGATAACACTGAATCCCTTTGCTCGAATTCAAACTTTATTCAAAACAATTGAATTATTCTCCAAAATTGCTTGTTTTCAGAGGTGATCCAAATCTTTGAATTAGACAAAGGGAAACAGAATTTCTGCCAAATTTTATTAATCTTAAATCACTTAAACATATACTAAATTCTGTAAAGAAAATATTTGGAAAATTGTATTATTATTATTTTTTCCTTGATCGAAGACAAACTTATATAAGCTAATTTCTACCTAACTTTTTTTTTTTTTTTAATTAAACCTCCAGCGGGGAGGGGCAACTATGGAATGCCAGACCTTTATTACTTATAAAAAAAAATTGATTTACAATCAAAACGGGGGTACAGAAAACTTTTCTTATATAAACTAAGTTCTACCTAATCTTGTGGAAACAGAAAACTTAAAACTTGTTATACAAAATAGAGTCTTATTCTGAATTTTCTATTATAACTTTCCTATTCTGAATTTCTTATTCTGGTACTTATTCTGACTTTCCTTTTTGTAGAGGTGAATCAATCTTGAACTTGGGTTTAGTTGTGTTGAATGCAAACCCTACATATTCTAACATGACCCCGCAAGCTGAACATGTAATCGCAAATGAAATGTGCAGCTTGGAAGAAACTTTGAAGTCAAATTTGGAGAAGATGAGTGAATGCGAAATCAAGACTGTCGAGTGAAGCTGCTAATGGTTCAATTCGAGTCAGCATGACTGCCGCATTCTGATAATTCTGGTAGAAGAAATCATGATTGTTGAGTGAATAGCTAATGGTTCGACTCAAGTCAGCATGCATGACTATCCAATTCTGATAATTTTGGTATGAAGAAAACATAACTATCGAGTGAACAGTTAATAGTTCGAAGGCTGAAAATTTTGTAATTTTTTTAGTTGTGGTGGTACTGACTAGAAGTCCGGGTGAAAATAGCGGAAAATTCAAAAATCTGTTCTCCCTTTTTTCGTCCATCTTCATCCTTGCGATTTCTTCTTCTTCGTTGTTGTTTTATTTCATTGTGCGAACTCAATTTCACTGATAGAGACTGCGAAGGGAGCTGTGGCGAGGTGCTCGACAACGGTGGTGGTCGTCAGCGAGGTACTGTGACTACCGGTGATGTGGTTGCAAGGTGAAGAATAGGCGAGAGGAAGATGGTGAGATGATGTCGTGATGGTGGCTGCAGGGGCGGATCTACCCTTTGGCTAAGGGGGTCAATTGCCCCCCTTATCTTTTTGAAAAATTTCACTAAATTACTTATATTTTTTTATATTGCCCCCTTTTAAAAGTTTAGGTTGCCCCCTTGTATACAATCTTGACTTCCGACTCCACTATAAATTAAATTATGGGTTATTTTAAAAGTTTAGGTTGCCCCCTTTGTATACAATATCTGCTACCAATATGTCCGCGTTTCAGGGTCCAGTATAGGCAACTGCTATACGAAAAGATGAAGGAGGAGGTGGTTTGGGGTTAATTTAGAGAGAGAAAGGGAATGGAAGTGGCGATTGGGGTTGATATCTTTGGCGAAGCTGAGTGAATTGGGAGTGAAAGAGGAGTGAGATGAGAGGCAGAGTTGAGAGATTACAAAGTGAGAGAGGGTTTGTGAGGGAGAGAAGGAGAAGAGGAGAGAGTTTGCTAGGAGTTTAAAAATTATAATCTTCGTTCGGTTCAAAAAACCACGTTCAGTGATAAATTGGTTTTTTCAAACTTTTTTTTTGCCCCCCTTTGTCTGCAATCCCGGCTCCGCCCCTGGGTGGCTGCCAGCGAGATGGAGATTCGAGGGCTAAGTAGAGTGATTAGGCGTGAAGCAATGTTTTGTGAATTTGATGGAGAGTATTGTTATGATGATTGGTTTTGCTGGAACTGCGATTTGAAGATCTGATCATCATCTCGAAATTAGAGAGATCATAACATGAAGATTGGTGAGATGGGTCGTGGTGGTTGAGACGCTATATGTCGATGCATGCTGGTGTGACGGTGGTTGTGTCAGTGGCTTTCGATCGGTGCTTGTGGCATTCAGTGGTTGGTTGTCGAGATGATGAAGAGTATGGTGGAGGTTCGAACAGGACTGGGATTGCTTATGTGATGTGAGGCGAACTAATTTTTGTTGTTTTGAGAAGATGCGTGATTGTGTAGCTGTGTAGTTGTTATGGTGCTCTTGAACGAAACAGAAAAGAATTTGTTTGTTGTATGAGTCGACGGAAGCTACGATGAGGGCCGTTGATGCCATCGAAGATGGTGGTGATGTTCTGATTCAGTAAGATGAAAAAGATGGTGTTGGATTTCGGCCTTGAAGATGAAGGCGAAGTTGTAGTGATTGGTTGATTAAAATTTCTTGATGTTTTCATGGTGATGTTCATTGATTGAATTGCGTAGCAAGAATACTCCTCACCTCTTGTGTCTACAGTCAAACTGCATAGTCGTCAGCGGCGGGGAAGAGCTTGAGTCTCCAAAGTCTTAGGTCATTAGAAAAAGTTGTTATGATACCATGTAAGGAAAATATTTAGAGAATTGTATTATTGTTGTTTTTTTTTTCTTGATCGAATAAAAGCTTATATAAGCTAACTTCTATCTAACATTGTGAAAACATGAAACTTAAACCTTGTTATACAAAATATAGTCTTATTCTGACTTTCATATTCTAACTTTTCTATTCTGACTTTACTTCTTTAACTATTATAACTTTTCTATTCTAACATTCATATTTTTGTACTTATTCTTACTTTCCTTCTTTAGAGGTAAATCAATCTTGGACTTGGTTGTGTTGAGTGCAAGCCCTACATGCTCTAACAATTCTAAAAATGTAGTCTGGAAACATCCTACAGTAATTGAACTACCTGAAACATCCTCAATGCATCTTTTTTAACTAACACCCCTACAATCCTATCACCATAACTCAGCACCTGCATCTGTGCCTGTACAAATCTGTCTTGAATTCTGATACATTAAGCTACCCATGAAACCGGGATCTCATAGGTAAGCATGGAAATATTTTCTGCCATACAAGTTTTGAAGAAGGAAACAATTTTGATGAACATATCACATGCATCATAAATGTTTCCAACCAGCAACTCTTATCATGGAACACCATTTCCATATAGCAAAGGCGCGTTACATGTCAGCATTAACTGTCCTCATGAGCATCATTAGAAAAATCAATGCCCTCACAAACTTCATAACATAAAGTATACATAGCATGTCGATCCACTAGATTTTCATGTGTATACACTTGATCCAATAACATGTCACTTTGCCCCCGAAAGATCATACTCAGGTTCCTTTTGTAGCAAAGAAACTTGTATTTAAGAAAATAAACACTGAGCATAAAAAGTTTCAGAGTTGAAAATTTTCTTATCAAGTTACCCTTTTTGTGTTGCTATGTTAAATGCATAAATTAAGTGGAAAAAAAAAAAACGCGGGTGCTTTCTTATGTATGAAAAAAAAAGTTTGAAACAAATCATCTAAGATTCTAAGTAAACATTTGAAAATTGAAGGTGTGATAGCAAATGTGGTTACACGGTACAAAGAACAATCGTGAATGTTCTAAGCTAGAATTGCCACTTCAATTTAAAAACTGCCATCATAACTCATAATTAAGACATGTCATTGTTGGGAGATTTGGGAAGAACTGGAACTTAAGAAAGACTAATTTTATTAATCTCTCAAAAGTCTCTTACAACTTCACACCCTTACTATGCTCACAACACTCACTACTACACTTGAGCTTGTTTTCTTCTTGATACCTACACCTCACAACCTCTCCCCTATTTATAGTAGTTCTAAGGAGGTGGGAGGATTCTAGAGAAGCAATCTCAACCACACATTTTTTCTTCTCTAGAACTCTCTCAAATGTCTAGAGTATTATAAGGGTGTAGAATTCTCTAGACATTGAACCATCTAGAGAATACCCATGATCTTCTAGATAATGGGTTTGGGCTTTAGGCTTTAAACATTTGGGCAAGTTAGTGATGATTTTCAACACTCCCCCTCATCACTAACTCCGTTGAAGATCATGCCAAGTTGGCTCCGGAAGTCTTCGAACTTTGTCGTGCCAAGTCCCTTAGTGAATATATCTGCTACTTGGTTATCTGTCTTGGTTGTTTGCATTTCTATCTCTCCTTGAAGTACCTTCTCTCTAATGAAGTGGTAGTGAACCTCTACGTGCTTTGTCCTTGCATGGAACACTGAATTTTCAGCTAAGCGTATTGCAGACTGATTATCAATGCAATGGTACTGCATAATCGACTGGCTGGTAAAGGTCCTTCATTAGTTGTACTAGCCAAGTACTTTCATGTGCTGCCATAGCTGCTGCTCTGTACTCCGCTTCTGTAGTTGAGAGAGATATTGTTGGTTGTCTCTTGCTACACCAAGTGACTGCTCCTGAACCAAGACTAAACACGTATCCTGTAGTCGATCTCCTTGTGTCATGATCTTCAGCATAATCCGCATCGCAGTAGCCAACCATTTTGCATTCCTCATATTTCTTGTATAGAATTTCAATGTCAGTGGTACCTTTCACATACCTTAAGATTCTGCGAACTGCTTCGAGATGAGGCTTCTTCGGCTTCTGCATGAACCGGCTTGCTATTCCAACTGCGTAGGCTATGTCTGGCCTTGTGAGGGTTAGGTAGATTAGGCTCCCGACAAGCTGGCGATGCATTGTTGTATCTTCCAAGTCTTTTCCTTTATCAGCACATAACTTAGCATTGGTCTCCATCGGTGTTGAGGTTGGTTTACACTCAAGCATCTCGTACTTCTTCAATAAATCTCGAGCATATTTCTGCTGTCAAAGAAATAAGCCTCTTTCACTTCGTTCTATCTCAAGCCCTAGGAAGTGTCTTAATTCTCCTAACTCCTTCATTTGGAAGCGGACCGCCAGGTTTCTTCGTACTCTTTGAATCTCTTTTGTATCATTTCCAGTGACAATCAGATCATCTACGTATACTAGCACTATTGCTAGTTTTCCTTCCTGGGATTTGATAAATAGGCTGGAGTCTGAATGTGCAACTGAGTAACCGCTTTGAACTAAGAACTCCGCTATCTTCCCGTACCAAGCCATTGGTGCTTGCTTCAGTCCGTACAACGCCTTTTTTAGCTTGCAAACATAGTTTTGTTGGGTTTTACACTCAAACCCCCTCGGTTGTTCCATACATATTTCTCGGTCAATTTCACCGTGCAGGAACGCGTTTTTCACATCCATTTGCCATAGTTTCCAAGATTTATTTGCTGCTAGTGAAAGTAGAACCCTGACCGTAGTAATCTTGGCTACTGGACTGAATGTTTCATCGTAGTCCAGTCCATATTGCTGTGAGAACCCTCGAGCTACCAATCGAGCCTTGTACCGTTCTATCGAGCCATCAGAACGAGTCTTTATTTTGTAGACCCATTTACATGATATGGGCTTTACATCCTTTGGTTTTGGTACCAAGTCCCAAGTTTGATTTTGCTCCAGGGCTTGGATTTCTTCTTCCATTGCATTTCTCCATTCCAGACTCTGAGATGCTTCTTCAAATGTTGTGGGCTCCTTAATGTTGTGTTCTTCAGTCACAACATTTGCATACTTTGGATTGGGCTTGCGTTGTCTAGTTGTCCTTCTTAACTGTTGGCCCACATCTTCTTCACTTTCTTGAACTTCTTCTGGTGTTCTTTTATATATACCAGTCTGTCATGGGCTTGAAGATGTACTTGGTGTTTTGGGTGAGCTTGGTCGTACTCCTTCTTCATCATTTGCAGGTGATGACTCATTTTCCTGCATTTCCTCTTGTAGACTTTTGGAGTCTGGCAGAAGTAGTTGTTGTGTAGACCACCACGATGAAGCTTCATCAAACACCACGTTCCTTGATGTATTACACCGCCCGATTGTAGGATTGCAACATTTCCACCCTTTTCTTTGACTGTCGTAAACCACAAAGATGCAACGAATAGCCTTCTTATCGAACTTACTTCTTAGGTGATCAGGCACGAACACGTAGCACACACATCCGAATACTCGGAAGTGACTCATCGTAGGCTTGGTATGCCATAACTTCGGGAACGGTGAAAGGAAATCTAGTTTTGCTTGTGGCAGCCTGTTGATAACATGGGCTGCAGTCTTCATACACTTGGCCCAAAAACGACTCGGTACATTCTTCGCATGCAGCATACTTCGACATATCTCTGCCAAATATCGGTTCTTCCTTTCAGCTATGCCATTTTGTTGAGGGGTGCCTGGACATGTTAGTTGCCTCCAGATTTTACACTCTTTCAGGAAGTTGGTAAATTCATTCGAAGTGTATTCTCCACCATTATCGGTACGCAGGCATTTGATATTCTTTCCTACTTTGCATTCGATGTCCTCCTTAAATGCCTTAAATATGTCGAGAACTTCTGATTTTTCCTTCAGAAAGTAAACCCACACGTACCTTGAAAAGTCATCAATAAAGGTCGCCATGTATCGCATTCCACTGACTGATGGTTGCTTCACCCAGCCGAACACATCTGAGTGGATGAGTTGCAATGGTTCATTGGCCCTAAACTTTGACTCCTGATAGGGAAGTTGATGAGCTTTTCCGTACTGGCACCCAACACAGACTGTTCCTCCTCGTACGTCCAGGTGAGGTAGACCCTTCAACATTGACTTAGTCATCATTATCTTCAACTTATGATAGCTAACATGCCCTAGCCTTGCATGCCACAAGTCAGTAGTTTCACTGCATCGAGTCTTATCCACATATGTTGATTCCGCAGACATCACGTAGATAGACTCCAACTTTCTTCCCGTCATGATGGGTGTACCTTAACATCTTTCGGCCCGAACACCACATACTTGCCAGTTGCTATTAATTGTGATACTGACAATAAGTTTTTCTTCATACGTGGAACGTGATAGACATTCTGCAATTGAACTTGATTAGGGGTGAAACATGGAGTGAATGTAGCCTCCCCAGTGTGAGCAATCAGCAATCTCGTGTTATCGACAGTTATCACGACCCGGTCTCCTTTGTATTCACATAAGCTTGACATATTCTCCTTGTCTCCAGTCATATGGTTAGTTAAATTAACCTATTTATTTCACTCAGTTTATTTAGGTTAGTTTCGTAGATGTGGAGGTTAAATAAATAAGAACTATGGTGTATGATTTAACATTCTCAAAAGTAATTGATATTCCTATCCATGAGATCATATTCATTCCATTCTTGAAAAGTCCGTTCTTCATATTACTATATGTGAGATGATTGTTTTCCATTATTTACTCTTTTCCTCACATATAAACTGAGTGAAATAACAAATCTCTGAGTGTTTTATTGTGAGTGACATGAGAGGTTTGAAGTCAAAACAAACTTTCTAAAGGAGATTTAGTAATTGTTTTACTCTGAAATAAAAAGTTATGTTGATATGGCCATGCACGCACACAATTCGAGTTGGGAATAATTGATGAAATTTATTTAACCTTTGGGTAATATTAAATTATTTGGAGATTTGTTGATACACTAAAATGACACTGTTGGTTTCCTGCATTTCTTGAAGTTTTAAAATGAACACTGTTTGACCAAGTTTTGATTGAGTCAGTAATGTTTGTGGGTAACATTTCTGGAAACCCTCACGAGACTATAACTCGTCCACTAGAGGTAATCTAGGGGTTTAAAGTCTTGTTGCACGTTTAAAGTAAGTGCAACCGATGATTCCTGCGAAAGTGAGTTTTTTTTTTTTTTTTTTTTTTTTTTTTTTTGAAAGCACTAACTCTAAAAATATACACAGACTCACACGCAATCAGCAACCAATAAATGCACAAGAAACATGCCTCCCTAAGCAATCAACGTTTTTGAGATCAATTATCTTTTTATCTTTTGGGGACAATTATTTCTTATGTAATCTTTATGACACAGCAATGGGTGCTACAAGTTGATCCTAAGAGTGTACACTTTACACCCAAAGTTCAAAATCAGTAGGCTAGAGTTTTGTTTCAAAGAAACCGGATTATCGCACAAGAGAAGGAGGTCACAATGGTCCAATTAAGTACTTCCTTGTGCTACCGCTCTGTAAGCCAATAGATGTGAAAACGATGTGATGTTAAATGCACACTTGAGGCTTGTGTTCCTAACCAAAAACTGTTGGTTAAACCAATTCTTCTTGTGGATCGTAGCTTACTTATGACTCGGCGTACCGGGTAAATTACCCTTGTGGCAGTGGCCTCTCGGAGTTCATTGAATGATTAAACCCATCGTCACTTTTAGCAGCGATCAACACAAAAATTATTGGATTCACCTTAGTCTTGGTTGTCCTATGAACACCGTACCTAAAAAATGGCTCTATCTAACTTGCTAATTGATTTTAATTATGTTTGGCTATTGGTTGCACACAGTTGGAGTGATGAGGTGGGGATATCAAGTCCCACCAGTTTCTATTTAGAAGTCGGGTCTGCTTATTATGAATTACTAAAGTTTAGCATCCACAATTACAGAAATTAAACAACCAATCACACAATTTCAAACAATTACACAAAGCACCCGGTCGCTAATACATTGCGTGTGATAGAAATACTTACAGTGTGCGTATTCCAATCTGTACGAAAAGTTAGCACAATTCAAAAAAAAATGTCCGACTTCTTTTTATCCGTTTCAATCAACACACAAGCACATGCAAATAAATTTACTGGTCTTGGTCGTAGAAGTCGGATTTCTAAATCATAAAAAATTATTGGGTAACAATTAAAATTGTTTCCCTATAATTTTTTTGACTTAGAAAATTTTTGGTTTTTTTTTTTGTGATTAAACAAAATGAAAAACAGTAAAATTTAAAAATTATTACACCACACACTCGTAGAACGAGGTGAAAATAAAATTAAAACTCTCCTCACAAAATAAAAAAAATTAAAATTTGCTTGATGTTTTGCAGGATCGTCCAATATCCTCGAGAAGCGTCCAATATCCTCGAGAAGCGTGTAATCTGCAAAATCAAACACAAAATGAGTGTAAAAAGAACAAAATAAAAATAAAAATAAATTTTTTATTTTGTTTTTTTTATTTTTAATTTTTAATTTTTTTTTTGAATTTTTATGATTTTTTTTTTTTATAATTAGTGAAAATAAATCTTAAATTCAATTACACCGCAACCTTCCCCGGCAACGGCGCCAAAAACTTGATGCAAATTTAACTAACCTAAATAAATAGGTTAATTTAACCTACTTGTAATAACTGCAAGTGCACAGTGTCTAACTGGTAGACAAGGGCAAGTACAGGTCGATCCCACAAGGACTGTGGTTGCAATTAAATTTCAGAGTTGATTTAAACTAATTTTAATGGGGTTACAACAATTAAAATATCTAAACTAAAAATCAAATTAAAAAAAAAACAAAATATAAAGTTTTAAGGAATATGAGAAGGGAAACCAAGGCATTGACTCACCACAAGTTCTTTGAGATTTGTGTAATCCAAATTATTATTTTCAAGAATTAACATGACTAACCTAAAGATTAATCTAAGTTCGCAATTGATTTCAGCAAAAATATAAACCCCTAGCATTGCGTGTCTTAGTTTATTTTAACTAATTCTAAACCCCTAGCATTGCGTGTCTTTTTACGGCACACACAATCACAGATTCAGATTAATTGATTAAATCAGGCTTTGAATGTCAATAAAGGGTACTTCTAACTACCGACTAGTCTAGATAATTAATCAGGATATAATCGGTGAAAGTAAATTATTGAGAATCAGAAATCAAATGTGTTTAACGTTCAAGCATAAAGAAAACAATAAATTTAAATACAACAAACTCTAGGAAACTCTGTGGTTTCATCGTAGCCTTGGCGAAGGGTTTAGCTCTCCATGGTAGCGGTGGTCACAGCATCATTGGAGGTGGAAATCATCTTTGCACGGACGCAAATCCCGAGAAAAAGGACTACACAAGCTCTGTGGTGGTACAGAGCAGAAACCGGGATGTCAATAGCGTAAAACAGAATTTTGAATCTTTCCCGCGCCTCTGCTACAGTACGCGTCGTTCTCAGCCGAACAACGCCTGTTCCGCCGCTGTTCTTCGCTCCTCGCGAGCTTCCTCACCTCCGACCTGGTTCTGAACCTGCAAAAGAGAGAGAGGGTGAAGAAAGAATGAGATAAAACAAAGAAAAGGAAGGAGTATGCGAAACAGGGAGGTCTCTGTCGCGAACTTTGTCTCGCGTGGTGGTGGTGGTGGTCGCATGGTCTGTTCGCGACGGTGGTCGTGAGAGAGGGATGCAGGAAGGAGGTCGAGACGAAGAGAAGCCGAGAGAAGAGGAGAAGAATCTGTGGCGAGGCGGAACAGAGTCGTGGTGAGGCTCTGTTTCGCGACGGCGGCGGCTGATGGCGTGGTCGCGTGGTCTGTTCGTAACGGTGGTCGTGAGAGAGAGAGAAACAGTGAGAAAGAGAGAGGTAAACAGGAAGGAGGCCGAGAGAGGGGAGACACAGGGGCTGCGGTTCGTGAAGGAGGAGAAACAGGGACTGTTGTGTGCGCGAGGTGGCTGTGGTGGTGCTCGGGTGATGGCGGAGAACGTGGTGCTCGATGGTGGTGGTGGCTGTGTGACGTGATGACGTGAAACAGGGTTGTCACGCCCCCTGTTTCAGTGGGATGAAGGAGGAGGTGGTTGTTGGCTGGGAGAACGAGAGAGACGACGAGATGAAGGGTGATGGCGGGATTATCGCTGCCGGCTCTCCTATCGAGCGAGGATTGCCGGCAGGGTGGAGTGGTGTGGTGGCTGAAAAAGAGAGGAGGGGAGAAAGAACGTAGAAAAGGAGAGATGACCTTTCTCTAAGATGAGGGGAGCTAAATATGGTTCTATTATCTTGGGCTTGGGTTTTTAGGTTAGCATTTTTGGATATGGGCTTAGGTTAAATTAGGTGGACCTAGGTTTACTAGGGTTAGGTTTAGATATGTGACTCTTCAGCTTTTACCACCACTAGAATCGACCAATTGTCATTCCTTAAATTGTCGCCTTAATATCAATTCATCGTTAACGCTCAAATTCCTGCCAAGACATGAAAACGAAATAATTATTATAAATTATAATAATCGAAACACTAACATATATAAATTAAGGGATATATTATGTAATAATTACGTGAATATCAGTTATCGACAGTTATCACGACCCGGTCTCCTTTGTATTCACATAAGCTTGACATATTCTCCTTGTCTCCAGTCATATGGTTGGAGCAGCCTGAGTCAACAATCCAATCCTTACTGTAGTTGACTTGCACATCTTGATCTTCAGCGGCCATGGCTACCTCATCTTTGGAGAAGTCAATTTCTTCATCTAAAAGATCATCACGAACAGGCTGGGTAGTTGCAAAGGATACTTGGAAGTCCCATTCTTCTTCACTGTTTTCTTGGTGATTGTGAGACATCACCAAGTTTCCTTCAGCTATCTTCTTCTTTGACCAACAGTCTTTTGCATAGTGGCCTTTCTTGCCACAGTTGTAGCAACCGTCCTTTCTTCGGTCGTTGTTGTTTCTGCCTTGCTGAACTCCCCCTTTCTTGTAGCTCCTCTCCTGGGACTTCTTGGGCCTGCTATCTTCTTTTTTATTTGATCTTACAAAATTCTTCTTTTTATACCCGCCCTTTATTTTGTTGAAGAGCGCCTCCTCTTCCTCATTTTTCAGAGAGACACCTGCCATTTGCTTAGCCAAACTTTCTTGATTGGCCAACAGACTTTCAAACTCCACAATAGAAGGTTGAGTTGGCCAACCACGAATGGCAGTAACAATCCCGGTATATTCAGGTTTTAGACCATGGATTATTATTCTTTTCATCCTATCTTCGGCAACTTTGGAGGCAGGGTCTAACTCTGAAATTTCACGACATAAAATTTTAATTTTTAGAAAATAGTCTCTAATAGACATACCTCCTTGCTTGGAGTTCATCAACTCATTCTCCAAGAACTGTAGGCGTGCATCATTCGTTCTTGAAAACAGGGATGCAAATGTATCCCAAGCTCCTTTGGGTGTGTCAGCATCTTCTATATACTGAAGCATTTCATCCTCGATCGTAGTCTTGAGCACATAAAGCGCCTTCCCTGCTTTGATCTCCCACTTCTTGAATTCGACAACATTCTCCTTTGGTGGTGGTGTAGTCTCACTACCACCAACAATCTACCACAAGTCCCGCCCTTGCAAGTAGGACTTTATCCTTGTTTGCCAACTCTTGTAATTATGGTAGTTAAGCTTTGTAAGCCCACCAGTTGTGCCAACGAGATCTCCCATCATGACAAGGTACAACCTCCTTTGTGCTACCGAGTAAGCTTGGTCTTACACCAATCTGCTTCACAGTCCCGAACTGTGCACGAACGATCTCCGACTAGACAGTGTTTTACCAAAAGTGAGAATAGTACCCTATGTATGAATAGGGTGAGCTGGCTCTGATACCAAATTGTTGGGAGATTTGGGAAGAACTGGAACTTAAGAAAGACTAATTTTATTAATCTCTCAAAAGTCTCTTACAACTTCACACCCTTACTATGCTCACAACACTCACTACTACACTTGAGCTTGTTTTCTTATTGATACCTACACCTCACAACCTCTCCCCTATTTATAGTAGTTCTAAGGAGGTGGGAGGATTCTAGAGAAGCAATCTCAACCACACATTTTTGCTTCTCTAGAACTCTCTCAAATGTCTAGAGTATTATAAGGGTGTAGAATTCTCTAGACATTGAACCATCTAGAAAATACCCATGATCTTCTAGATAATGGGTTTGGGCTTTAGGCTTTAAACATTTGGGCTAGTTAGTGATGATTTTCAACAGTCATTTCCAAAAGCCTCCTTGAGAGGCTTGTTCGAGGCCCAATGATCAACTATAGCGAGTTGTATCAATATACAACACTCCTCAATTATGTTGAGCTGGCACTAACGAGCTTGAACCTACTCACCAAATCTAATGAGCCTAACCTTTTAGTTGTCTGCTTGTTATCTCAACTGATTGAGAATAAATATGAACAACAAAAAAAGATTGAGCCAACCAAGTAAAGAGTCTACTGAAATGAAAAAAAAAAAAAACACACACACACACACACACCTTCAAATTTATCTCTACTTGCCAAAAAAATAATAAACATCACTAAAATAGGTGCCTTTTGAAGATGTTCCTAAATCTCTATACCAAAGCATAAAGGAATTGCAGTGCAAAAACTAACAAAAGCCCACTTGAAATGTCGAAGGATGACTGTCAAAATCACGATTACGATTCAAGGTTTTTTTTTTCGTTGTATTACTTATTTTTGTTTTTCATAGAGGTATCTGAATGTCTTCAAATCCAACTTTGAGTTAAGCTTAATGAATTATACTCCTAACTTAGTTTTGTTTTTTCAAAGCGAGAATTGGAATCAAAAGTGAGGAAAAACAGGAGGTTTTGCTAAAGCGTAAAACGAGAATTGGGTTTTTTTTTTTTTTTTTTTTTACAAAAGATATTAGGTGATGAGATTTATTATAAAGGAATACAAATTTTTACAATTGAGATTGGTGCCAATTTTCAAATACTCCGAAGTCCAAATATAGATCTTCATTTTTTTAATAGTTGTTTTCAAAGCAAGGATTGTGATTTCGTTTTTCGAGGTCATTTCGGTATCCTAATTTTAAGAAATATTTTGGTGTGTAAAGAAGAAACGTAAAAATTTCAAGGATACATACAAAAATGTATAATGAATTTCGATGGTATATGAAAATGTGAAAAAAAAAATATAGATACAAGTAAATAAATCAATTAAACATATTGAACGAAACCCAAATACCAAGAAATGAAACAAACATGAAATCAATATATAATTAGAAAATCAGGGGGTGATTTCAAAAATCAATATAGAAGTATAAGAAAATGATAATTAGAAAACAAGGGGTGATTTTAAAAATAAATAAATAATTAGAAGAATAGATAATATGAAAAAAATTCAAAATTTAAAAAGAAAAACTCCAAAATTTTCAAAAAAAAAAATGTATTGGTAGTTGGGTTTTGTATTTTTACGGAAAAAAGAAATTTACGAAAAAAAATGTGAAATTTACAAAATAAAAAATTCCGAAATTAACAAAAAAATCTTGAAATTTTTCTAAAAAACCCTGGAAAAATAATGTAACTTTTAAATTTGCCTTTTTTCTTTTCGTTATTTAAAAAAAATGAAATTTTTGTTGAAATTTCGCGAGATTTCGCGAAATCATATTCCTTGTTTCAAAGTACAAATATACAACGATATTGCTAATTAGCTACCAAGTACACTAATAGAGGAAATTTTCTATCATCTCAAAATTTTTAGATTGTTTACTTATTATTTTTTTATTCTTACTTTAATAGGTGATTGATGAAATTATAATTAATATAGTGCAAATTATATAGTAAAATTTATTCCAAGTTATCATTAATATAAAATTATAACCTTAATTTGCTATTTAAAAGCTTAGATATAAGTAATATGCATTTATTTGTATTTTATAAACTATTTATTAGATTTTTTATTTTTTTAATATTATTTTGATCGCTTTACGTTCATAAAGCTCTTGTTTCGCTTCTTTTTTTGCTTAAAGCAGTCAGATAGGTCTTCGCTTCAACGGCTTGACCACCTTGGTTTTTTCTTTGCAAAGATATACTAGTAGGGTATTCTTTATATTCCACAATGTTTGTAATGTGTTCAGCATCCCGAAGTCAACAACGTGACATTTATACGAGTCCACATGACATGATTCACTTGCTTCCAAAAAAAGAAAAAACGCTGCAGAAAAATTAGGGATTGCTTGTTGTTATTGGAGTTTATGTTTATCTATTGTGGCAGATGATTATCCATCTGTAACAACTAGATATGATAAGTATGTAGTTAGCTAAGCTTATCAATAGGGTAGTTGTATTCCCTATAATTAATCTTGGTATCACATTCCTTGTACAATTCTACCAACTAGATAGGATAAGTATGTAGTTAGCTAAGCTTATCAATAGGGTAGTTGTATTCCTTGTAATTTTGGTATCAATTTCCTTGTACAACTCTATCCCAATACTTGTACGAAGTCTATTTAAACTCTCATTCTATCAATGAAATAGACACAATACTAAAACTTCACATGGTATCAGAGCTTCAAACAGTTCTTTGATTTTTTTCTTAGAAGCATTTCTCTTCTTCACAAATCCCAATAAAAAATGGAAAACTCTAGTAAAACTTCTTCATTGGCAAACTCCGTATCCACTCTTTGTTGTCATGTTTTCACTTCCAAATATTCTTAGATTGTAGATACTGGTGCTACCGGCCATATGATCTTTGATCGTAGTTTGTTTCATTCATCTATTACAACTTCTGATATCCTACTTGTTAAACTTTCAAATAACATGCTTGCACCTGTTACTCATATTGGTACTATCCAACTAACTCCTCTTATTCAGCTATACAATATATTATGTATTCCGTCTTTTAGCTTTAATCTCATTTCGGTTCTCGACTTTTTTCTGTCTTATTCACTAATACCTCTTATGTTTTCCAGGACCTTTCCTAGAAGATGACGATTGGCGTGGCTGAAGTACATGGTGGTCTCTATCGTTTTCATGCATTTCCCATTTCTAGCAGTAAGCAATCAATAAATCTTGGTATTAGTCCATAAGTAAATCTAGTTCATTTTGATGTTTGACATTGGCGATTAGGCCACATTTCCCCAAGTAGGTTGAACCTTTTTATCAAAAGATGTTGCTAAAATTTCTATTGATTCTTCTTATCATTGTAATATTTGTCCACATGCTAAGCAAACTCGATTGTCATTTCGATCGAGTGAAATCAAATCTATTGCACCATTTGATTTAATTCATTGTGATATTTGGGGTGGTTACTTCACACCCTCGTCATCAGGAGCACGATATTTCCTCACTATCGTTGATGATTATTCACGATGAACATGGGTTTTCCTTATGCGTTTCAAATCCGAAACTCAAGCTTTGTTTCGACAATTTTTTGCTTAGGTTCGAACTCAATTTAATTGCAAAGTAAAAAAAATTGCAATCTGATAATGGATCTGAATTTCATTCCCTTCGATCTTTTTTCCAAGATAATGGTGTTGTTCATCAATATAGTTGCGTTGTGACACCACAACAAAATAGTGTCGTTAAACGCAAACATCGTGTCATCGTCACATTCTAGAAAAGGCACGAGCTTTATGCTTTCAAGCAACCCTTCCAATTTCCTTTTGGGGTTAATGTATTTTAACTTTGTTTACCTTATTAATCACATCCCAACCCCCATGTTATCGATCAAAACTCCACATGAACTATTGTTTAGAAAGAAAAAATAAACTACTAGAATATGGTCATTTATGGGTTTTTGGTTGTTTATGTTATGCATCTACATTATCTCATTCCCATGATAAGTTTGATCATCGAGCTCGAAAATGTGTTTTCATTGGGTATCCCTATGGCAAAAAAGGTTATCGTGTTTTCAATCTTAAAAATAAAAAGTTATTTACTAGCTGTGATGTCATATTCCATGAAAACTTTCTACCATTTTCCAATCATAAATCAACCATAACTTTTTCATCTTCTTATCATGTGTTGTCATTACCCATCCCTGACTTACCTTATTCTTCCACCAATGATTCATCTCCCACTAATGAAGTACCTTCAACTTCTATTATCTCTACTAATCAACCTACAGATATCACTACACATACATATGTCTCTCCAGATGTCAATCCACATCCAACATCTTCAATTGATGCAGTAAGTGGCAGTCCATTACCTTCTGCTCCTTGTGTATTCAATCGCACTCGACAACCACCATCCTACCTACGTGATTACTACTATTCTAGTGCCATTGTACCATGTCACTCCGCGTCACATTCAACGGAGGTCCAACAAAAGGTATTTGCCACCCTTTATCAAACTACTTATGTTATAATAAACTTTCTCCATCTCACCAACATTTTGTCTCAGTTGTGTCTTCTATTCCAAAACCCACTTATTTTTCACAGGCTGTGCGCGATCCGAAATGGTGTGAGGCTATGGCAAATGAAATTCGAGCCCTTAAAAAAACTAATACATGGACACTTACTACCTTGCCTACTCATAAAAAGGCAATTGGTTGTAAACGGGTTTACAAAGTCAAATATCGTTTTGATGGTTCTATTGAACGATACAAAGCGTGACATGTTGCAAAAGGATTCAATCAAAAGGAAGGCTTGGAGTATCATGATACGTTTGCTTCCGTGGTGAAACTTGAAACTTGTTACTGTTCGGTATGTCATTGCCCTTGCTTCAGTTTGAAATTGGCATATTCACCAACTTTATGTCCAAAATGCGTTCTTACATGGTGATTTGAATGAGGAAGTATATATGCAACTTCCACCCGACTTTTCTAAACATGGGGAGTAGCGAATATGTCGCCTAAATAAATATCTATATGGTTTAAAGTAGGCCTCACGTCAATGGTTTGCGAAATTCTCTTATGCACTCAAGGATGCTGGTTTTATACAATCAAAGGTTGATTATTCCCTTTTTACTAAATGTTCCCATTGGGAGTTTACAATGGTCCTTGTCTATGTGGACGACATCCTCATCACTGGCAGTAATGCATCGGCAATCCGTGATCTGAAAACATTCCTACACAAGCAATTTCATATCAAAGACCTTGGTTTGTTGAAGTATTTCTTGGGTATCGAATTTGCATGAACAAAGGCAGACATTTCCATGTCACAAAAAAAATATACGCTTGAAATTTTAGAAGATATGAGATTACTTGGAGCTAAACCAGTTTCTTTCCCCAGAGAGCAAAACACAAGGCTAAAAGGGTGCACTCTTATCTGATCCAAGCACTTATTGACGATTAATTGGAAGTCTCCTTTATCTTACTATTACTAGAATAGACATAGTCTATTCAGTTAATCTTCTAAGTCAGTTCATGAATCAACCACGTAAAACCCATATTCAGGCTACTTTTCACGTACTTCGCAATTTGAAGAATTTTCCTGGACAAGGACTTTTCATGTCTGCTACTAGTTCGTTGGATCTGAAGATTTTTTCGACTCTAATTAGGCAAGTTGTCCTATTACTCGTCGTTCCACGACTAGTTATCGAACAAGGAAGAGGGTCAGGTGAGAGGAAAGCACAAATGAATAATAAGTATATATTTCTTTTTATCAATAAAACAAAGCATCCTAAGGGGGGACACTACAAAGCTAGTGACTGAGGAGGTTAGCTAGCTAGCCAACCAACAAAAAAATTACAAGAAGAAGTAGCTAGGTCAATTAAAAATATACATATGGAAAGGCTTTGATGGAGTTTGTGAGATGAGGAAAGTATTTCTCAATTTTCCCTTGAAGATCCTATGGCTTCTTTCTTTCCAAAGAATCCCTACAGTAGAAAAAGGACTTCGTCCCACAACCAAGCACCTTTAATTGAAAGACCTCTCCTACCCTAAGCTGCTACAAACTGAAAGTGGTTGGAAGCACCTAAGGGGCGAGTGTTAGCTTCATTGCATATTGAAGCCAATAGTAAATACATAAATCACGCGTGAATAATAAATAGTTATTTATCTTATAAAGTTTTATTTAGATGAATAAATCACGAGTGAAAAGCTTTGTAACTACTTACTTGCCTCACACACTACAAAAAAAAGTAAATTCAGCAACAACATTTTACCGTTGCTAATTATCAAAAAACCGTAGCTAAAATGAATCAACAACAGCTCAACGACCGTCGCAATACCGTAGCTATTTCAATTGTCGCTATTTGAATCAGCAATGGTAAACTTTTCCGTAGCTAATTGGCAACGGCTAAAAACCGTCGCTAAGTCAAAAAAATTTGTCGCTAAAGCTGTTTAAAATGTTTGAGACAGAAGCAATGGCGACGGCTTTTAAAATGTTTGAGACAGCTAAGGCTGTCGCAAAATGAAAAATAGCGAGGGAATTTGTCGTGGCTATTTAGCGACGGCCTTGAGGCCGTCGCTAAGTTGCAAATAAAATTGACAAAACAGCCACGGTATTTGCCGTGGCTATTTAGCGACGGCTCCGAAGCCGTCGCTAAGCTGCAAATCAAATTGACAAAACAACCACGGTATTTGTCGTGGCTATTTAGCGACGGCTCCGAAGCCGTCACTAAGCTGCAAATCAAATTGACAAAACAACCACGGTATTTGCCGTGGCTATTTAGCGACGACTTCGAAGCCGTCGCTAAGCTGCAAATCAAATTGACAAATCTGTGACGGTATTTGCCGTGGCTAACACTAAGTTATTGTATCTAATTAAATTACTAATGAAAATTAATTTTTTATAATGAAATTTGTTCTTTCTATAAATTTTCAGATTTCTCATTGCATTTTTTTTTGTCATTCAGAAGAAACATTTCAAACCTGAACACAATTATATTAATTTTCGTATAATCAATAACTTGTCCATTACAAAAAATACAATCCCAAACAACTTCAAATTGAAATTATAATATATATATATTATATATAAAATTTAAATTTGAGATATAACTCACTTAAACTTAAATAACTAAATAAATTATAGTGACCGTCTATGGAGCATACAATACATACAACAATTCATGTGATCTTCCACACCATATCGGTCATCCCACAAAATGTGTTCTACTTCAAAATTTCATAGCTTCCACTTCAAAACCAATATCAATTTAGCAGCACCTAAACCTGTAAAATTTGAAAGAGCAGTGCATGAGAAACGTATTGAATACTTAAGCTATGTAATACAAATCTCATAAAGTTGCACATTCAAATGGACACTCTAAGTTACAAATCAGATGTCTTTTTACATTACTAATCAGCATCTTATTAGATAGAATAAAATATTCTTTTCTATTTTGAGTTTGCGCATTTGAAGGATCGACAAAGGTAAGCGGAACATATTCTCCGATGGCGGCGAATACCATTGAAAGTTTGTTTGCACTAATTAAGTTCTTGATCTCACTCTAGAATCTACCTCTTATATCGCAAATAATGAAGTATATAACTCCACACATATCTTGAATAAACACAATCAAAGAAGAGGTCGCAACTAGGTCTGCCCCTGTTTGTAAAACACCACCTCCATTACCAGAAAAGAGAAAAGACTTTGGAAGCTTGAGCATTTTGACAAGCCAATCCATAACAATGCTATCTAGCTCAGTTGCAGCTGGAGAAGACATCCAATTGAAACCAACAACATTAAACCCATGCAGTATTGACCATTTCACCAAGGAAGCCCGCAACGCTCCCACTAGAATGTAAGTATGCAAAGTAGTTTGGACTTTGCCAATGGGTAATGCCAGGAATTATCTGTGTTAGGGCATCTTCAAGAATGGTTTGTATGGATTCAGGATTGTTTGGGGCGGAATCAGGGAGAAGTTTACGAAGATAACCAGGTTCAACTTGGCTTTGGAATGGGTATTTCTCAACTTGTTGATAATAATCAGCTAGGGAGTCAATCATCATGTGACCTTGCCTCTTGAACTCCTCTGGGTCTAAAGTGTTTTGAGCACATTGTGAGATGCTTTCGAGATCTTTTACATTGAGACTACTCATTATATTGCATTGAGATGAAATCACTGCTTCTGCTGCTACTGTAACTGCTCTGTAAAGTCAGACTAAACTTGAAAGTAACCTATTGATTTGAATTGTCGGTGGCACTCCCAATAATAATATAAATGACGACTAATTTACTTACGGAGTGTGTTAATCACCCCTGCCTTATTTACTTACAGAGTGTGTTTAATCACCCCTGCTGACCTTCGCCGCAAAGTATACAATCTGGACTCTCTCATGAATGACTGACCAATATGAAACGGATCAAGAAAATTATCTTATGCTAATCTAGTATGGTACCTAGTACTTAACTATAAATTGTAGGGGTGGGCAAAAACCGATTTAAATTCGGTTAACCGACCGAACCGATTTTCAAATTCGGTTCGGTAATCGAACCGAAATATGAGTAGAAAGAAAATAATTTAAACCGAACCGAACCGATTATAAACGGTTCAAAATCGGTTTACGATTTTGAACCGACCGATTTATAACCGAACCGACCGATTAATTAAATATATATAAATAACTAAATAAAAAGTAGGTGTCAATACTTGATTAGTGCAACAAATGCATTGCAATACACCCTGTTGCACTAAATCACCCCATTCTCTCAAAGTTTTCAATTTTGGGCTAAAAATTGAGTCTATAAAAAAATTGGACATGTTTTAATGAAAGTCTTTCAAATGCTTGAGCCTGAAATTTCGGTCCAACCGAACCGAACCGATCCGAAATTCGGTTCAACCGAATTCATCGGTTTACAAATACAAAATTCGGTTTCGGTTTGGGTTTTGGGCAAACCGAATTAAATCGGTTTGGGCTCAAAACCGAACCGAACCGACATTGCCCACCCCTAATAAATTGATACCTAACTATAACTTGACAGCAATTCAACTCGTCACAGTGCATCCCACATGCATAAGCCAGTATTTAGAAAGTGAAAATTGAGGTCGACACTACAAAAAAAAAGGCTCAATAGCTACAAGAACTAGAAAAGGAATCAAAAAACCGTCGCTAATTAAAAGCTTAGCAACAGCAAAAAACCGTCACTAAATGTTTTCGTAGCTCTCAGTGCACAAAATTTTAAAAACTGTGATTGTGACGGCAAATAAGTTGTCGCTACGCTTTACAAATAAAAATCAATTAGCTACGGTATTTGCCGTCCCTAATGGATTTTGAAAAAAAAAATACATATATAAAAAAACATTTAGCCACGGCAAATGAGCCGTCGCTACGCTTTACAAATAAAAATCTATTAGCTACGGTTTTTTGCCGTCCCTAAAGGATTTTGAAAAAAAATACATATATAAAAAAACATTTAGCCACGGCAAAGGAGTTGTCGCTAAACTTTACAAATAAAAATCTATTAGCTACAGTATTTGCCGTCCCTAATGGATTTTAAAAAAATACATATATAAAAAAATATTTAGCCACGGTAAATGAGCCGTCGCTAAGCTTTACAAATAAAAATCTACTAGCTACGGCAAATGCACCGTTTCTAAGCTTTATAAATAAAAATCTATTAGCTACAGTATTTGCCGTCCCTAATGGATTTTGAAAAAAAAAATACATATATAAAAAACATATAGCCACGGCAAATGAGCCGTCGCTAAGCTTTACAAATAAATATCTATTAGCTACGGTATTAGCCGTCCCTATTGGATTTTGAAAAAAAAACATTTAGCCACGGCAAATGAGCCGTCGCTAAGCTTTACAAATAAAAATCTATTAGCTACGGTATTAGCCATCCCTAATGGATTTTGAAAAAATAATACATATATAAAACAACATTTAGCCACGACAAATGAGCTGTCGCTAAGCTTTACAAATAAAAATCTATTAGCTACGGTATTAGCCGTCCCTAATGGATTTTGAATAATATATATATATATATATATATATATATATATATATATATATATATATATATATATATATATATATATATATATATATATGTATGTATATATATACAAAAAAACATTTAGCCACGGCAAAAGAGTCGTCGCTAAGTTTTACAAATAAAAATCATTAGCTACAGTATTAGCCGTCCCTAATGGATTTAAAAAAATACATATATACAAAAAAAATATTTTTGCTCTTTTCTTTGTTTCTCTTCAGAATCAGAGAAGGGGAAGGAGAAGCCGAGAAAGGAGCTAAAGGAGGGAGGAAAAAAAGAAAAGAAGAAGAGGAGGAGGAGGGCAATTCAGGCGAAGAAGAAGGAGGATGGTGGTGCCGTGGTGGTACTCTCTGTCCCTTATTCAGGTGAAAGAGAAGCTTTAGTAATTCATAACCAATGCTAACATTTGTCGAATGTTAAAATTGCATACATTTGTGGAATGTTCTCTTTACCTTATATAATGGTGGTTGTTACTTTACTGCGTGACTTAAGCAGATGAGGCTCATCGAGGGGAAACGTTCTTTGTAATAGTTTCTTTGAAAGATAAGCTTTAGTAATTCTTTTAGCTACAGTTTCTTTGCTACAGTATAAGCCGTCCCTAATTGAAAAAAATATATACACAAAAAAATGAAGCTTTGGGCGCGAAGAAATCGCTCCCATCCTTGGGGGCTTTGTGAGAGATTTGGGGTTTTGTGGGAGAGAAAAATCACTGAGTTGTGAGATAGAAGAAATCGAAGAGAAGAAAACCCATCCTTCTTCATATTCTACATCTTCGTCTCCTCTCCCCATTTTTTTTTTGCTCTTTGCGGCTCTTCTCTGCGTATTCTTCTTCCTTCAGAGTCAGAGAAGAAAACCCAAAACCCATCATGGATTCAGATCAGAGAAAGCTCTTCATCGGAGGGATTTCATGGGAGACAACAGAGGAGAAGCTCGCGGAGCATTTCGACAATTATCAAGGAAGGATATATGTAGTCTTATCCTAGACAGTTTTATAATTTGTTAAAACTTTTCCACTATTATTTTGTGTTCTCTGAATTTAAACAACCTGTTTTTGCTCATTTTTTGTTTTGTTTCCTCCAATAATTTCCAGAAAGACGTGAAGATGATGAAGAAAATGAACGTGGATACTTATAGGTCTCCGTTTCTTGGTAAAAAATTATACCAAGTGAGTAGTAGGATAAACATAATTTTGATGTTGATGAATTGCTAATAGGGCAATTTCGAAAAGTTAAAAGTGTCCTTGAAGACTTTGTTACTATTATGAAGGGCCTCAATTTGTACGATTATTAGGTTAATAACAATAATTAGTTGGTGACAATTGTTTTTTGGCTTTAGATGGGAAAAAAAAGGGATAAAGTGAACCAATAAGGCATAAATTATTACAAGATTATGCAGAAGTTTGTTTCAAGGAGTTTGGTGACAGAGTGAAGCATTGGATCACCTTGAACATCAACAATATTTTGATATCCATATACATCAAAGTTTCGGTATTTTCACTTAAAAGAAGAAAACATATCAGTCAGGCATTAATGGTAGAGAATAAAGGATAAATAGGATTACTAACTATTTATCATTTTCTTTTTCTTTGATTGTTGCAGAAGCAACTCCCAAATTAGTCCACTTAGCATTGCCCATGTTAAAAACCACTTGCAGGTATGAGAATGATTTAGAATTTTTTTTTAATCATCTCCTGCATCTTACCCATATCCTCATTGATATTCTTACCACATTCCAGTCATTTTTTTACTATTTCTAACTAGTGGAAGTGCCTTCATTTTTCTGCAAGCTGAAAGATTGTTTGATTTCTATGAAACTTGGAGACGCTTTGAATTTGGAATGCGAGAAAAATTTATTAATAATGAAAAGTTGGTCAGTTTTAATCCTTTTTGGATTAAAACCTTTTTGGAATGGGAGAAAAAAACTTGAATTCGGATTTGTTGACGGTGAAAATTAAAATAATTGTTTTCAAGTTTGAAATGTTTCTTCTGAATGACAAAAAAAAAGGCAATAAGAAATCTGAAAATTAATAGAAATAACTAATTCCATTAAAAAAATTGAATTTTCATTAGTAATTATTTTAGCTACAGAAAATTAGTATTAACAACGGCAACGGTTTGAAGTCGTCGCTAAATTTGCAGCTTAGCAACGGTATCAAGCCGTCGCTAAATTAATTCATTTCCCTAGATGTGCAACTTAGCAACGGTTTCAAGCCGTCGCTAAATTTGCAACTTAGCAAAGGTTTTAAGTCGTTGCTAAAAGCTTTCGTAATTCATTCGCCTACAGAAAATTAGTATTAGCAACGGCAAATGCCGTCGCTAAATTTCCAACTTAGCAACGGTTTTAAGCCGTCGCTAAATTTCTAACTTAGCAACGGTTTCACACCGTCACTAAAAGCTTTAGTAATTCATTTGCCTACAAAAAATTAGTATTAGCAATTACAAATGCCATCGCTAAATATGCAACTTAGCAACGGTTTCGAGCTGTCGCTAAATTTGCAACTTAGCAACAGTTTGAAGCCGTCGCTAAATTTGAAACTTAGCAACAACATATTAGTCGTTGCTAAAAGCTTTATTAATTCATTTAGCTAAAGTAAATTAGTATTAGCAATGGAAAATGTCGTCGCTAAATTTGTAACTTAGCAACGGCATATTAGTCGTTGCTAAGTTTTACAAATAAAAACTGAAATTGTGATCTGTGTCATTCTCCTCAACTCAATCTTCACCACTGATAACAAATTCAATCCAACAGCCACATCCTCAAAAACTTGAAATTTCTCTAAATTTTCAAACTCCCACCCTCCACTCCTTTGTACAAATACCCCCAAACTCACCAATCTCATCTCTCTCTCTGTTATTTCTTCAAACTCACCAATCTCATCACAAATACCCCCAAACCCAAACTCACCAATCTCATCTCTCTCTCTCTCTCTGTTATTTCTTCAAACACACATTAAGCCTGTTCAATCCATCCTTCAATCTTCACCTCCAATGGCTCGTACGAAGCAAACTGCGAGGAAAAAATCGTCTCTCATTTGTCAACTTTGCCACAGCCTTTTGAACTAAAACTTTCTATTTCAAATTAGTTTGGCGACGGAATTTTCGCAACTTAGCGACGGTTTTTAGCTGTTGCCATTTAGCTACGGTAAATTATACCGTTGCTTATTCGAATGGCTACGGCAGTCTAGTTGTTGCTAATTCCTAATTGCTACGGTTTTTTGATATTTAGCAACAATAAACCGCTGTTGCTGAATTTGATTTTTTTTTGTAGTGCGATTTTGATTGTTAATTAATAAGAACGTTTCACTTCCTCCTTCCTTCACATTGAACAAAGACCAAGATCAATATGTACTTGTCGAACTGATGGCTTTGAAGTGGATTCTCCACACCAGATAAACAACTTCACCTTCTCTTAGTTCCTCATCAAACACCTCTATCTCTCTGTTCTCCAAAACAAACTATTCTTTCTTCCTAAACCAAGTTCTTTCAATTAGTGCAATCCAGCAGAATGGGTACTCTCAATGTTGAATGATTCAAAAGCATATCGCCATGTGTTCAGAACCCATTAGACGCAGAGGAGTTCAAGAGGCAAGGTCACATGATGATCGGCTTCCTAGCTGATTATTATCAAGAAGTTGAGAAATACCATGTTCAAAGCCAAGTTGAACCAGGTTATCTTCATAAACTTCTTCCAGACTTCGCTCCAAACAATCCTGAATCCATAGAAACCATTCAATTGGATGTCTTCAGTGTGGCATTTGCATACTCTTGATCTATCCTCAGTAAGTGAAGTACCCACTGCAAATCGAATCATGTATATGCCTCCAACGACTGCGTGTGTCATGTAAATGCGACTAGATGCATTGATGGACTCTAGCAATTTCTGAATGAGCTTATTGGTGTCTTCTAGCTCATGGTTTGTCCCTCCATTCACTGCCTTCTTGTTGTTTGGAGGTAGAAGTCGCAAACAAACCAATGTAAAGTTGGTAGGAACAACAATCTCAAACCTCTCATCCTTGAGAACAAGTCCTTCAAAGTTCTTGGCCATCTTCACATCATCCCTCAAAAAGCTCCTCAGGTTAGCAACGCCATAGGTCCGAAGAACCATCCATAGTTTCAAGGATCGAAACCGACGGCTTAGTGTTATTTACCAGTCTTTGTAATCAATGAAATTTACGTAAATTGGATGCATCAAATAGAGATTGCCAAATCTGAGAAAAATGAATGTATGAAGTCAACATCATATATCACCAAAATATAGACTCAACATTACAACAGATAAGAGACATTCCCCAAAATCCAGTTTATGAATAGGTTTGGCTCGGTTTCAACTTGAAACCACAAACCAAATCATATCAATTGGTTGAACAGAAATACAAATCCAATCCAACTGAAGTAAAATTTGCACAACAATATAAACCTAAGTGAGAGATTTGATTTTTACTCACCTTGAACCTTGAATAGAGCACAAAAACCCCAAATTTCTCCCACCTTGAAGTTGAAGAAGATGAAAAAGGAGATGCTCTTCCTAATTCGCACCCAAAGCTTGGATGAAGAAGGAGATGCTCTTCCTAATTCGCGGCCAAAGCTTGGATGAATAAGGACATGCTCTTCCAAAGCTCTGACCCAAATTCGCGCCCTAATTCCTCTCAGCTTGGATGAAGAAGGAGATGCTCAAAGCTACTCATCTCAGCTTGGATGAAGAAGGAGATGCTCAAACTTGGAAGAAGAAGGAGGAGATGCTCAAAGCGATTCGGGTATTTCTGTATTTTTCCTCTCAGCGGGTTTATTTTGTTTCTTCGCACCCAAAGCTTATGTTTTTATGTGTTTTTTTTCAAAAAAATCAATTAGGGAACTAGTTTTTTTTAAACTTAACTACAGCTATACGCCGTCGCAAATGATTTAATTAGCTAACATTGTTCATATAATCAATAGTTTGTCAATCACAAAAAATACAATCCCAAACCACTTTATACTCTATTTAATTATGATTATTTTTACTGAAATCTACAACGCCAAAGTCGATAATTTCTAAAGCGGGAAGTTTCTTGATGATTGACACAAATATTTCAGTTTACTGATGCTACTGATTAAATATAACAATATCAACATCTTAGGGTCTTGCCCTGGTTAAGGGGATCCTTCCATAAATTCTCAACAAGCAATTGACGCGCCTCAATAATAACCAATGGAATTCTGATGCAGAAGGATCTGAGTCAGATGATACTGAGTTGTCAGATAGCACGTTTTTGGCACTAAAATGTCTTGAATTAGTAGATCAGCACAAATATGGCAGGAAATCGTAATCTTTTTTTCTAATTTGGTAGTTTTGGGTGCGTTTTAGTATTTTGGCCATAACTTTGGCTACGAGTATCAAAATCGCGCAAACGACCCCCAATTTGGAAAGCTCTTTTCGACGTGCACGTCATGGTCAATGAGCTATGCTCGTAGCACATCTTTTCGATGCCAAAATCCACCTTTTCCCCTTTCGAATCCACAAATTTAGTAGTTGCTTTTCTCTTTTTAGTAATATTTCAATTATTGTTTAGGAAGCGAATATGAACCCAATTTGGGCAAGATTTCTGGCAGTTTATTTCTTTTATTACGTATTTTGTTTTAGCATGAGTATTGGGATTTTGCAATTTTTGGTAAAATTATAATAATCACGAGTTTTAGCTATAAAGCCCGGCTTGTGGGCTGATTTTAGATGGACCTTTGATTTGAGTAATTTGATTAAACATTAGAGTTATTTCCTTTGTGTTTTTGGGCTAATCTCTTGTATCCTTCCTTGTGAATTGTCTGTTGAACTAGTCCGCAGGATAATCACTATTCTGTCCGGCGTCAAATTCACACAAAGAACATCTAAATCCCTAACTTTCCAATATCAATGCATCCATTATTCCCCAAAATGAAAACTTTCCCCCATCCAAATCCCATCAATAACAAAAAATTAATTAGTTTTAGTCAAGTTTTCAAAATTTCCCTCTAATTGAACATCAGTTTGGCTCTAATCAAACAACTGATACTTAACCTTTGTAAATATCTGCACTTTCATCAAATCTAGAAACTCATACTCCAATCACTCAAATCCTCCACATGCATGTACAAACAAACATCATCACAACTACATTGAAACATCAATTAAGCTCTAATTCCCCAATTAATACTTAACTTTTCAATCTTATACTACAATCCATCCATCAAACATGTAAATACACATTCATGCATCAACATCAACATCAAACAACAACAAGAAACTCATTAGTAATTCAAACATAATCACTTCACAATTCAATCTCAAACAAGATTATTAGAACAGTTGAAAAACTATTAAAAAAACCCCTAAAATTAAAAGAGTTAGGGTTTCGAAATGTGACCTGAATTGCAAATTGTAGTTGCCGAAATGCTCCGTGAGCTTCTCCTCTGTTGTCTCCCATGAAATCCCTCTGATGAAGAGCTTTCCTTGATCTGAATCCATGATGGGTTTTGGGTTTTCTTCTCTGCTTCTGAAGGAAGAAGAGTACGCAGATAAGAGCCGCGAAGAGCGGAAAAAAAAATTGGGGAGAGGAGACGGAGATGAAGAATATGAAGAAGGATGGGTTTTCTTCTCTTCGATTTCTTCTTTCTCACAACTCAACGATTTCTTCTCTCCCACAAAAACCCCCAAATCTCTCACAAAAACCCCAAGGATGGGAGCGATTTCTTCGCGCCCACAACTTCATTTTTTTGTCTATATATATATTTCAATTAGGGACGGCTTATACCGTAGCAATTTCAATTTTTATTTGTAAAACTTAGCAACGGCTAATATGTCGTTGCTAAGTTACAAATTTAGTGACGACATTTGCCGTTGCAAATACTAATTTGTTGTAGCTAAATGAATTAATAAAGCTTTTAGCAACGGCTAATATGTTTGTTGCTAAGTTGCAAATTTAGCGATGGCATTTGCCGTTGCTAATACTAATTTTCTGTAGGTAAATGAATTACTAAAGCTTTTAGCGACGGCTTAAAACCGTTGCAAAGTTTGAAATTTAGCGACGGCTTAAAACCGTTGCTAAGTTGCAAATTTAGCAATGGCTTGAAACCGTTGCTAAGTTGCACATTTAGGGACGACATTTGTCGTTGCTAATACTTAATTTGTTGTAGCTAAATGAATTAATAAAGCTTTTAGCAACGGCAAATATGTTGTTGTTAAGTTGCAAATTTAGCGACGGCATTTTCCGTTGCTAATACTTAATTTGTTGTATCTAAATGAATTAATAAAGCTTTTAGCAACGACAAATATGTTGTTGCTAAGTTGCAAATTTAGCGACGACATTTGCCGTTGCTAATACTATTTTTTTGTAGGTAAATGAATTACTAAAGCTTTTAACGACGACTTAAAACCGTTGCTAAGTTGCAAATTTAGCAACGGCTTGAAACTGTTGCTAAGTTGCACATTTAGGGACGACATTTGCCGTTGCTAATACTTAATTTGTTGTAGGTAAATGAATTACTAAAGCTTTTAGCGACGGCTTGATACCGTTGCTAAGTTTCAAATTTAGCGACGACATTTGCCGTTGCTAATACTAATTTGCTGTAGCTAAAATAATTACTAATGAAAATTCAAAATTTTTTATGGAATTAGTTATTTCTATTAATTTTCAGATTTCTTATTGCTTTTTTTTTTGTCATTCAGAAGAAACATTTCAAACTTGAAAACAATTATGTTAATTTTCACCGTAAATGATTACCAATACATTAACCTTGTTCATATAATCAATAACTTGTCCATAGCAAAAAATACAATCCCAAACAACTTTAGATTCTATCAACCTCAAATTGAAATTATAAATATATATGATTCAGGGGGCTGCATAAGCAGAAAATTTACATGGATTTACAATCAAGGGCAGACTAAAACTGACCAATTTTGAATCAAGGTTTAACAAAAAAAACAACAAAAAGGATTTTGGAAAGACAAATCCGGATTCAAATTTTTTCTCCCATTCCAAATTCAAAGCGTCTGCAAGTTTCATAGAAATCAAACAATCTTTCGCTCTGCAGAAAAATGAAAGCACTTCAACTAGTTAGAAATAGTAAAAAAAATGACTGGAAGGCGGTAAGAATATCAATGAGGATATGGGTAAGATGCAGGAAATGATTAAAAAAAAATTCTAAATCATTCTCATACCTGCAAGTGGTTTTTAACATGGGCAATGCTAAGTCCTCTCACATTCATTAGTTGAATGACTAATTTGGGAGTTGCTTCTGCAACAATCAAACAAAAAAGAAAATGATAAAGAGTTACTAATCCTATTTATCCTTTATTCTCTACCATTAAGGCCTAACTGATATGTTTTCTTCTTTTAAGTGAAAATACTGAAACTTTGATGTATATGGATATCAAAATATTGTTGATGTTCATGAAAGAAATTCTAAAACTTACTTTCTTGTCCACCAATCCTTTCAACAACATGAACAAAATAAATATGAAGATCAGGAGTCCAACGTAGTATAAGCAAATTTGATTGAATATACTGCCTTACTAAAGTAGCCATTTGTTGCGGAGTCCCCAGCAGTACATTTTTCGATGAATTTAGAACAACTAGCAGGTGCATGGATCCCGAGGTTGTAAGCACAATTCGCAAAGGTCCATGGTTCGTTCAAGGTGATCCAATGCTTCACTCTGTCACCAAACTCCTTGAAACAAACCTCTGCATAATCTTGTAATAATTTATGCCTTCTTGGTTCACTCCATCCCTTATGTTCCCATCTAAAGCCAAAAAATAATTGTCATAAGACTAATTATTGTTCTTAACCTTATAATCGTACAAATTGAGGCCCTTCAGAATAGTAACCAAGTCTTTAATGACACTTTTAACTTTTCGAAATTGACCTATTAGCAATTCATCCACATCAAAATTATGCTTATACTACTACTCACTTGGTATAATTCTTGACCAAGAAACGGAGAACCTGTAAGTATCCACGTTCATTTTCTTCATTATCTTCACATCTTCCTAGAAATTAGCGAAGGAAACAAAACAAAAAATGAGCGAAAACAGGTTGTTCAAATTCAGAGAACACAAAATAATATAGGAAATATTTTAACAAATTATAAAACTGTCTAGGATAAGACTACATATATCCTTCCTTGATAATTGCTTTGTAAACAAATGAGTTGCACTAACTTAGCGAGAACTAATATACCGTGGCTAAATGTTTTTTCTCTATATATATATATATTTCAAAAAATCCATTAGGGACGGCCTATACCGTAGCTACCAATTTTTATTTGTAAAACTTAGCGACAGCTAATATACCGTGGCTAAATTATATATATATATATATTCAAAAAATTCATTAGGGACGGCTTATATCGTAGCTACCAATTTTTATTTGTAAAACTTAGCGACAGCTAATATACCGTGGCTAAATTTTTATTTTTTTAATTTTTATTTTCAAAAAATTTATTAGGGACGGTTTATACCGTAGCTACCAATTTTTATTTCTAAAACTTAGCGACAACTAATTTACCGTCGCAAATGATTTAATTAGCTACAACTTGTTATGCATTTAGCCACGCTTTTCCCGTCACAAGCACAATTTATTTGTAAAACTTAGCGACAGCTAAAATGCCGTCGCAAATGTTTTAATTAGCGAAGGTTTATTCTGATTTAGCCACGGTTTTCCGTCACAAGCACAGTTTTTATGATTTTTGCTTTCGACAGTTACTAAAAGAATTAGTGACGGTTTTTTGCCGTCGCAAATCTTTTAATTAGAGACGGAATAGTATTTGTAGCTATTGCATCTTTTTTTTTTGTAGTGACATCACAACTTAACATTCATTCATAATAAGTGTGATGGCATCTAATTGGATTTTAAGTTTTGGACTTATGGGTTTTTTTTTTCCGAGCTATTCATACTTATAGAGTTTTATTTAAATATTCATTTGCAAAAAGCTTATGCCTCATATCGTGCCTCCACATTTAAGAACCTTAATCTTGCTATATGTTACAGTAGTAACTATGGTTTTTCAAAATTCGGTTTGGTTTGGTTTTACCTTGAAAACCGAACCAAATCAGTCGGTTTAATAGAAATCCATAACATTAACCAAATCAGTCGGTTTAATAGAAATCGATAACATATCCAAATTCAACCGAACCGAAAGTGTAATTAAACTAAACCGAAACCAAACAAATATGAAAATTTGATCGACCAAAAACTGAACCAACCACAAAAACTAAGTTAAAACTGACCAAAACTGAAACGAAAATCAAATTGAAATTTACTTTATATTATGTAATTTAAAAAAGAACACAATTTTTTAGCCTACCTAACCATGTACCGGTTCAGTTCGATTTTCAGGGTTACTTTCACTTGAAAATCGAAAATCCAACTGAACATTTCAGTTTCAAAAGTGTTGCAAACTAAACAGAACCGAAATAAAAACCAAACCAAACTGGCCAGTTCAGATAATTAAGTCAGTTTGTTAGGTTTTTTGCTCAACCCTGGTAGGTACGAGTAGAAAATATACAAGAAGGGCGAGTGAAGTAAGCAAGTCATTTCTAATATCAGCCCCTTATTTCATCAGTCTCTCTTGTTCACTCATCTCACCACTCGGTAATATACTAGTTTAACTCCTTATGATCCAAAAGGCCCATAACATCTAAGATAATAAATATTTAAAACCTAGCCAATTTTATCTGTTAAGATTTATAATTGACATCATTTTCTTTCTTAGATGTATTTTCTACACAAAAAGATGAAACCAATATACCATTACAAGGGAAAAGAGGAAGAGAAAGGGGGAAATTAGGCAAAACTTTCAATTAGCGTACCTGACTAAGAAGTCCAGAGTGTCTACCACTCCCGCTTCCTTATTTTTGACATACCTGTCTGAACAAAAGCATTTGTGAAGATCAACAACCTCTTGAAAGGTAATAACAATGAATGATAAACCTTTGTAGTAAGAAATTCTAAGCAAAAGTACCGGCCTGCTCTATGATCTCATCGCTCCTTCATTGGATGGCATCAATAAAGGAAAAGAATGCTCTTAAAGTTGTAAAATCAAGAAGCCACTGTGGCATCAAGGGCTTGGCCAAACCACAATATGCGGGTTGTTAAAACCACAGTTAATTGTGAAGATTGGCCTCCTTGTGATTACAAATGTAAAATATATACAATAAATTATGAAAAACAAACAGATAAACAAAAAGTAGAATAATGTAAAAGTAACTAGAAATAATTTCCAGCAATAAATCCATCTTAATAATTTGATTCTAAAACATCAAAAGATTGATCGAACATTGTACAACAAAAGCTTCTAACAATGTCCTCGTCAAGACATAAAACAACACTCCTAGTAATATTGAAACCGGGAGAGCTGGCAAGGCCTTCTGATAAAATGCTAAGAGCATGAGAGTGATACCAAGACCAGCAATGATGGCAAGATAACAAGCATACACGGTCATAAAATCGTACATTGCAGCTCTACCAACCAGCACACTGTAGAAAATAAAATCACCCAATCCCAGCTTAATTGCGCCAGAGGAACCCAGCCCAATACTGTCAATTGGCAAATTTTCAGTTTCACTCTGAACATTTTCTTCAGGTCCATTTCTCTGATCAATTAGTGGTGCCCTCAGCTCAGAAGACACCACTGATATCCGGCCCTCTTCAGCATGAACCACTCTTCTCTCATCCTGGGGACCTCCAATAGATACCACATCTCCAAGAGTCAAACTCGAATTTGAGTCTGAGTTAGCGTTCATATTAGCATTTGAGCTTTCGGCAACATTAAAATCACCTTCCACCCTTCGTTTCCACAACTTCCTCCCTGCTAAACGACGTCTCGAACCCGAATCATCATAAGTAACGACAGGTCGGGCCTCATAAACCAGAGCCGGGATTTCTTCTTCTCGCGACATTGCAAGCTCCACAAGTAGCCTGAGAGGACCCCCAGGCAATAATACAGCAGCAAGATCATACAATGCCATGACAACCAAAAGTGCCCAAGTAGTCCATTCAGGCAATTGAGTAAACCAATAAGCAACCAACATCCCAATAACCACCAAATACCCTTGTGTGATCAAAATCGCCATTTTCGACATAAAAACAGAAATCACACCCACCACAGCAAAATTAAACAAAAGCACACAAAATGTGATACAATCAATAGGAATACTAAAATCCTTGAGCAAAAAGACTGCAACTTCACCACCCATGAATCCCAAAACAACAAAAGCAGAGAAACCCATGTAGATTTTGAGAAACTTAGTGCATCTACAATAGAAAAGAAGGACTAAAATGAAGGTAACAACAGTGATAACAGCAACAAATACCAGAGAATACAAAAGGGCTCCTTTGATTTTGTCCCAAGTTGAATCTGAGCTGGTCTCATCGTAAACTAAGGTAGCTATGGTTCTAAAAGATGAATTTGAATCAGATGTAGAGTTGGTGTCAAGTATGGTGACCAGAAGAACAACTAAGAACATACAAATGGAAACTGGGGTTATGATTCTGATGATTTCTTCACCCAGAGAGTCGAGGATGCTTCTGGGTTTTGGATTTTGGGCCATTGGGTATCTGAATTTGGATCAAAATTTCTGTTTTGGTAGAGTGATTGATTGATGATGGGGGTGAGATTTTGACTGGTCGTTTTTGTGTTGGGGAAGTTGAGAGATGGAACAAAAGAGGGAAATGTGATCTACTGATTCTACCCTACTGTGTGGAAAGCTTTTAGATGAACCCAATTTTGGCAAACCAAACTTTTAGGGTGGTGGATACCACTAAAATTGATGAGGGCTGCCACATGATATGAGCACCCAATAAATAGTTAATTTCACTCGATCCATAAAAAAAAAATATATATATATATATATAGTAGAAACGAAAAAGTAAAGATACAGAGTAATCAAAGCAAGAAGAAGTTCAACATACAATAACATGAAATGAGAAAAGAATGTTTATCAAACTATTTAATGACTCAAACCTAAATATGTATTTTGAAGAACAATATCGAAATGAGTTTAAACTTCAACATGTTATTTTTATTGTTAATTTGTAATTTTTCTCAAAATTTCAACTCAATCAAGTTCAAACAAATTATCAATTTTTTAAACTTAATAGTATCCTTTAATTTGCAAATGATAAGTGAGCATGGCTGTCAAAAGATATATATTTTTTGTTTTCCATCTATCTCTCAACTCGCTCAGTCTTATGCTACTTACTATTATAAATAGGCAGCGACAAAATGACATCACCAGTTTTTTTTATGAACACCACCACCCCTTACCTTCCATTTTCTACTTTATTTTTTTTCTTCACAAAAACAACACCACCCTGCCCGCCCCACCACCTATAGTCACACCACCAAAACCTGTCTCCAATGCCTGCACAACTACAACCCATCCACCAATGGCCGCACCACCGCTATTTTCTTCCTATTTTCCTTTGTTATATATATATATATATATATATATATATTTTTTTTTTTTTTCTCTTCTTCTTCTCCTTTGTTTTCTTCTCATTTTTTTCTTTTTTTTTCCTCCACCTATTTTCTTTGCTTTTTTTCCTTCTAATTTCTTCTTCCATTTCATTCTTTTCTTTTCCTAATCCTCTTTTTTTTAATCTTTTTTTTTTTTTCGTCTCATCTTCTCTTCTTTGTTTTTTCTTTTTCCTTCTCCCCTTTTTTTTTTTTTTTTCTTATTCTCTTATTTTTTTCTCTTTCATCCTTGCAAGAACCTTCGTGAGGGCAAAATAATTTGTTCCCCAATGAGGCTCATGCTAGTAGATAACCCCCACGCGCAGAGTTTACTGCCAGTGGAGGCTCCCTACCCGTAGGAGCTTCTGTGGGGGACAAATTTTTCTGCCCTTGCAAAGGTTTTTGTGGGTTGGGAATCTCCACAAGCACAGAAGGAGAAAAAAGGAAATAAGAGAAAGAAAGAGGAGAAAAAGAAGAGAAGGGAAGAAAAAAAAAGAATACAAGAAAAAGGAGGAGGAAAAAATGAGAAAAGAAAAAAGGAGAAAAAGACAAAAAAAAAAAAAAAACACAGAAGAGGAAAGAAAAGAAAAATAAAAATAAAAAGAAGAAGAAAAAATAATAAGAAAAAAAAACAGAGAAGATAAGAAGAAGAAAAACAAGAAAAAGATAAAGAAGAAGAAGAAAAAGAAAAAGAAAAACAAAGAAGGAAGAAGAAAAAGAAGAAAACATAAAGAGGATAAGCAGGTAGGGCTGGAAGGGACGAACGACGGTGGCCCGGTGAGGTCGGCGGTATAGGGAAAAGTTGGTGCGGCTGACAGTGGCGTGGTGGTGGACCGGTGGTTGTGTTTGATGGAGAAAAGAGGTGGTAGTATTTTTTATTTTATTTTATATTGACGGTATCTTTTAGTAGGTGGTGATGTCTTTTAAAAAAGTATGAAAATAGTGGTGTTCTTCCGCAGTGTTGGTGGTGTCTTTTAATCGCAGTCTTATAAATATATCTTCACTTCCATAAACCTACCTTCCCTCTGATCAAAACTGTTACCTAGTCGAAGAGAAACTAGAAGCAAATCGTTCTTCGTCGAACCGAACCTCTCGTAGGTACTCTCTAACCCTAAACCCATTTTGGAATGTCTCTTTTACTCTCTTGCATGATTTGGTGATTTGGGTTTATTGTGGTTTCAGACTATGGGTTCTATTGATTCTGTGATTGAATCGGTGAATAAAGAAAATTATACAAGTGCCGAGTTTTCGTTAGATTTTTATCATATAGCTTTTCATTAACTGAAAAAACCAATGATTTGAGGTGTCTTCTTTGGTTAGAATTGGAAGCATTGGGTGTTGTGTGTTTCATCTAAGTGATGGCAAGAGAATCCTTTCCATCCCACACCCTCTTCCCTCAGACAGCTCTTTGTTTTTCAACACTCTCCAAATGATACATATCTTTGCTTTGCTTCATGTTCTAATAAAAATATTGGAAACACAAAATTACGTTTTTATTTTTATTTTTATTTTTTTTATACATATATTACTGTCATTGATGCATCCTTATTCCTTCATATCGAGAGTATTCTTCATTTTCAAGAACATTAGATCTAATCGTCACCTTTCTAACTCACAAAAATATTAGAAATAGCAAATAGAAAAACTAAAGATCTCTAAGCTCTGGTTTAGGTCAATTTGAGACTGCCAATTTAAGCTAAAAGCACTCCACTTGATGCGTTTGGATATCTGATAAACAGATGCTAAGTAACGCCCATGCTACGAGGATCATATCATTTTTATTAGTGTTTCTAGAAGTGGGGTTTTTTTTTTTGGTTTTGTTATCATATCATGTAATCCTTTTCCAGTCAGCCACTTGGTGTTCAGTGGCCTACACCTCCAATGGTGCTTAATATAGATTTAATTCTAGCTCGCAATTGAAAGTAAATAACAAATACGTTAAAAACTAGTCCAATCGTTTTTAAGACTTCCAATTGGAAGCAGACACACTTTTTTGTGTTAGTGGATCATTTGAATATTCTAGTTTTACAAACAAATGTTATGTTTGTTAAGTAATTATGATTTTATTTATTACCCGTTGCAATGAATTGTTGATAAATTGAAAAAAAGAAAAGAAAACAAAGTGAAATGAGTGTTTCTGATATACATTTTTAAGCTGGAAAGTGATAATAGTGACATAAACTGAGCAGCGGGATGATTAGTTAATACATCTCAGTGTTTTGAACAATAGGCATATGGGAATCAGAAGTGGGCAATGAAGCCGAACTGGAAATGGGAATGAGAATGGATGGCATATTGGACAGAATAGGGATTGGTAGGGTTTTTGTTTTCTTGGGTGGGGGGACTTATCCACATTTCACTCAGAATAACTACATACTCGAGAAACAACAGAAGTTTAGAAGGAGAAATATTTAACTATAATGAAAGACAATTGCAACATTAGTGATTTTTCATTTGAGTTATCCTCGCTAGATGAATCCTTCATTGTCTTCCTCTAATCCTTTTATTCCTTGCCCCCCCCCCCCCCCCCCCCCCCCCCCCCCCAATTTTTTTTATTTTATTTTTTGTTCGATACGAGGTCTATTATGCCTCAAAAGGTTAGGAAAAGAGGTGGTATGTGGGGTGGCTTGGTGTGTGCTTCAAGTTGCTTGGGTGACAAAGCTTGAAAATCTTGAGATGACCCTTCTTCCACCCCGTTTCTACTTGTAGCTTGGTTCCATTGGTTGTCTTTCCACCTGTGCTATTAATGCGGCCTAGAATCCGCCAAAAAACGGTATGCGGGGCTGGACTGAATCGCACAGGGTTGACTCGGCCAGCTTTAAACGGAACCAGTAAAATCGGTCAAAAGCGGGCAAAAAAGGCAAAAAAACGGTAAAAAGGTCCAGGTAACTATAGGTGTTCCAACCCGCAAAATTAAATTCATTTGATTAATTAGTAAAATAATATATGACTATGATTACATATTTACACCCTTTTGATTAATTATTTATTTTATAATCTATGACTATGATTAAATTTTAAAAATATATACTTTGAAAAAATTGTCCGCATAATTCCGCTTAGTCCCGCATAATTATGAAAAATCGTAATGCGGTCCTGACCGCTTTCCGGATTAACTGCATAGCTTTCCACCAAGAAGGCATGCAATTTCAAGCAACCTTATTTGGATGTAAACTAGTGTGCTTCAAGTTGCTTGGGTGACAAAGCTTGAAAATCTTGAGATGATCCTTCTTCCACTCCGTTTCAACTTGTAGCTTGGTTCCATTGGTTGTCTTTCCATCAAAAAGGCTTGCAATTTCAAGCCGCTCTATTTGGAATGTAAACTAGTATTGCAGTTGTCACTTGTCACATTATTGCTTGCCCCTGCAGACTTCAAATCAGACATGTCATAATTTTTCTTTCCAACCTTTCAGAGTTTATCCCCTCTTTCCAACCTTTTGGAATCTATCTCCACGAAAATTTTCTAACTCAAGTTTTTCTTGGATTTTAGGTTCCTTTTCCTTAAAGGTTTATTCCACATTTTGATGTACCTTCCTCTGATATCTTTATCAATTTGGGTGATGGGGTTTTGATTTGTTAATGGGTTTTAAAGGTTCCCATGTGCATGGTCGTCTTTGAGATTTAAGAGGCAATGTGCGAAGACTAAAAAGAGGGGCCCCTTTTTACAAACATCGATAACTAAACAATGCTTTTCTATCATGATTCTATACATTTTCATTTCTTATACCTAAAATTGAATACACCACATTAGGTTGGAGTAAGACTTGACAGAAAACCTCCCACTAGCTTAGTAAAATGGGTGTACCACTGGAGCAGAAGAAAAGACCATTGTTAAACAGTGAACAATGGGTTTTGATTTGACAATTGAAATATCGGAAGTTAAATAAAAAATTGGGAACCTTTGAATTCAATGGCTCGATGCAGTTGAACCGCTTGCACAATGCCAAGGCAAGTTCATTTGGAAATAGAAATTGAAGGTATGGGCCAACATTTAGTTTATTGATTTTGAGTTTAATTTTCCGATAATAAAGTTTTTAATGGAAAATGCATGTGAAGTCATCAAGAGTAAAAGAGGAATTTTGTATATTCCTTGGTAATACTGATAAACATGTAATACGGATCTAGGTTTTTTGTTGAAGGGCGGCAGAGTGATGAATCATAGTTATTAATGATAATATAATAATTAATTACTTTAAGATAAGTTTTTTTAATTTGAACTATACATAAATAACTATACAAAACACCAATTGCTAAACAAAACTCCATCTAATTTCAAATGTAAAATTATATGTTTACAAAAAATTGGGTTATTTGTGATTTTGCCCCCTACAAAATAGCTAATTAAAGGTTACCTTCAACATTAATCACTATTGCAATCTCCTCCAGAACAAGCAGTCAATGTATGTCGACTGTCAAAAGGCTCCCGTTTTTCAAAATGCCCTTCAAATAATAACCCACAGATGAACATTGAGATACAAACATGTATCTTGAGAAAAAATTAATGAGTCACAATTTTCATGTATCTCCAGAAATATCTTATGAATAAAATACAAAACTAGAACTCGATATACGAATTCATCTAAAAAAAATACCTTTAAAAACTTCATCAAAGCAGACAAGAGAGGGTTGGGTTGATGGTGGTTGGTGGGAAAGGAAAATAAATCAAGCAGAGAGGGAGGGAAAAGAAGAGAGGGGGAGGCAGGCGGTTGTCGGTCTTGCAGTAAACAGAGAGAGGGAGCAAAAAAAAAGAAATGGGTGGGGCAGTGTCGTCGACGTTGCAGAGAACAAAGGAAGAGAGGAAGGGGTGGGGCGGGATGGCGTCGTCGATGTCACTAGGTGGGCAAATCGCAAATAACCAATTTTTTTTATATAACTTGCCCCTGCTTGATCCCACCTAGATCCGTGCCTGTGTAAGTTGTAGGCGGAGCTAATGTTGTCAATGCATGAATCGAATTGAAAATTGTAAGGGTCTTTTCAAAAATCGAATCGGGTTCAAATCATGAATAGCAAGATTCAAAACATGCATAAAAAATATGCTAGACATGTAAAATACAAAGAACATACGAAATCACTGTTGTTAAGGCGGACGCCTAGGCGCGCCTCGAGGCGTTTTGGCAAAGGGACGCCTCAAAATGGGGTGAGGCGGAGCGGTAAAGTGAGGCATCCGCCTCGGACCACCTCATGCCTCACCCGCCTCAAGCGCCTCGGACCGCCTCAGCCAATTTGCAGCTTAAAAACCAAAAGCCCATTACAACTCACTTGTCTTTTAGGGTTAAGGGGGGTATTTAGAGTTTTAGACAAGAGAATTGGTGGCTATTGTTGTGTGGGTTTTCAAGATTTCTTCTTCAAATCAGATTCATTTCATTATAATTAGGTTCATCTCCTTCAAATTAGGTGTTGCTTCCTTCAAATCAGGTATGTTTCTTCTTCTTCCACTTCTTCTTATGCTGCCCTCTTTTTGATGATTTTTTTTTGGATAATGCTGCCATTTTTTTTCTTCTGTCTGATCTGTTTTTTTTTTGTTCTTCTCTACCCAAATTCAACTCAGTAACAAAAGCAAAGAGAGGGCAATTGTTAGGCCCCCTATTAGATTTACCTATACTAGGAGAAGGAAGGCCATTGATAAGGAAGCCTGATAGTGCTCTGTGACTGTTAGTGAGGCGCCCTGTGAGTTCAACTGATAGTGCTCTGTGAGTTCAATTGGTAACAGTCTGTAGATGCTCTGTTACATAACAAATGTCTGTTAGTTTTTCTGTTAGTAAGAGACTATAAATAGGAGACTAGAAGTAGCCAAAAGGATTCATTCAATTCTTGTAAAGTGTTACACAGAGCTTATGCTCTAGGAGAAATTGAGCTTCTCGAAGTGCTCTAATTTGGGAGAATAGCCTTCTCGAATTGGCTTGTTACACGAATCTCTGTTACATTCCATTTTTTCTATCAAATACAATCTTTCCTTGAATTCACTCTCAGATAAACACCTGACATTGCAATCTCCTGCTTCAATTTCTGCAGTTCTTGAGTGAGTCCTGAGCTTTTGGTTTAATTGAATTGCTTCATTGGAATATCTCCTGCAGGAAAGAACATAAAACTAGGTCAGATCTTATCAGCAATTCACAAAGCAAAGAGAGTTATTTTTTTTTTTTGCATTGCAACTCTTATTCTCTGTTTTTTTTTGTTCTTCTCTGCCCAAACTCAAGTCAGTAACAAAAGCAAAGAGAGTTGTTTTTATTTTTGCATTGCAACTCTTCTTTTCTGTCTGATCGCTTTTTTTTTTTTTTTTTTTTGCAATGTATTTGCAATCACATCTTTCATTACATATCCGTTTTTTTAGTTGATTAATGAAATATACTTCATTACACTGCTGCCATTTTTTTTTATTAGCAGACTTCATTTACATATGCACATTTGCTACCATTTTGTTATGTTGTCTTCTTCTCTTGCTGCCATTTCCCCCCCTTCATCTTCTTTCTTTATGATTGTCACCACCCATTTTCAGGAGTTCATTGGATTCCAGCTCGTGAATAAACTCTAGGACGTACCTGTAGGAACCAAATCAGTATGATTATCAAAATGATGATGAATATTACTTATCTAAATATGTTTCAATTTATTATAATTAACAGGACTCTCTGAGATCTTATGAAGTCATTGTGCAGTTTTAGTATCTTGTAGTCGATTATTGCCGCCTTTTTTTCTCATTCTTAAAAAAATGTGAAGTGAGGCGTCTGCCTCAACGCCTTAACTACACTGTACGAAATAAATGTATACTTATTAAGAAAATCTAAATTATGTGTGACAATATTATACAACAATAAAGTGGCTTAATAGTCCTATTCGGTCATATTTATCTTAAAAAACCTCAAAGCCCATAAAATAGGGTTCGACCCTTCTGAAGTCAAATAAAAGTCCAAGCCGAATTAGCCGTGAATAAATGCATGTTCAATGGAGTTGTAAGCTCAATATTGTTCGCATCATATTAGATTAATGAATACCAGTTCAACGAGGTTTTAAGCATTGTAGTCAAGGCGACCGCCTAACAGGCGCGCTTCAAGGAGTTTTTACAAAATTCCGCCTCAAAGTGAGACAATGATGTGCGGTGAAATGAGGCATCCGCCTCGGACAGTCTCAACCCAAAAATGGTCGTAGGCAACTCATTTGCAACCTAATTGCAGAAACAAAAAGTTGTAACCCACTCTATATTAGGGATTTATGTTTCTTGGTGTAGTATTTGATAAAAACAAGATAAAATGTTTTTAAGTTTTGATAAATTCGTCACACTTTTGTTTTGTATTATTTTTTGGAGAAAACATATCATTTTTTTATTAGTCTTTGATCAAATCAATCTTGATTTTTCATAGCATAGTTCAATGATTTTATGCTTTTGAAATACCAATAATGATCATACTTGTGGATTATTACCAACCATTCCAATAATATCTTCTAGCAAATGCTCAGTGTTCTCCAGTTTCTATTCTTTCAAGTTTATTGATTTTTAATAATTTAGTGAATGGTTGCAAGTTATTGGACACTTATGTAGTGCGTCTTTTCGCAATGCTATACAACTTTATTATATTTCCATTTTGATTGTAGGTAGTTGTGTCACTTTTTATACAGATTTACATATGATACTTATCAAAATGATGAGTATATTGCTATGTTGATATATTTTAGTTTATCATAACTTTTTTTTTTAATGTTAAGATCGCCTCACTTCATGCTTCACGCCTCAGGCCCATCGGCCTCGCCTTCACATCTATGCCGTAACTACAATGGTAATAAGCTCAATATTGCATAATATTAGATGAGTACAGTTAAATTTAGAGAGTTGAGGTTCGAACTAAAGTTCTAAAGTAAGTTAAATTCAATCATGGCATGATTAATTCTACCAAACTATAACTTGTTGATTAATCGACAAGGAAAAATAGCTATAGTAATGCCTGTGTAGATCAAGAATGCAATCATAAGCCAACTAGGAACAAAATGAAAATCTTAATTAAAATGTACTTTCCTATCTTTGAGTTTTGAAATACGAAAGATTGGAGCAGATAAACTTCCTAAAACAATAAATTTTAGAATAGATATCATTTATGGTTCTAGACTTTTAAATAATACAATAAAGTATCCTTATTAACTAAAACATCCTGCATTCTTGTCACAAATCGTAATCCATATTTGTTATGAGACTAGGGTTGAATATTAAATAGACAAAAAAGGAGAGAATAAAGATTAACTAAAACATCATACGATTTGTGACGAAACTAGTGTTGAATATTAAATAGACGAAAAGAGGAGAGAGTAAGGAGACGAGAGAAAATGTGCTCAACAGAAACAAAGTCCAAATAGCGATAGGGAGGTATAGCAGATTGATCGAAAGATCAGCAAATTTGTACAAATTGAATACAAAACTCCAATAGAAGAGTTGTGCCACCGATCACTTTGGTTTAACTTGCTTTCATGTATATTGCATTTCAAATGGAAGTTAGACATAATTAGTTAATTAACATGAAAGTTACTATGTGGTTAAGATTTGAACCTCTAGTTTGAAACATTGCATTCAATCAGATATTCATATCAAATTAATTGCTCGCTTCACAGAAATTTGTAGGTGAACAGTGTCTTGGACGGGTACCTTGCCTTAAAAATGGTTGCACTTTTCGAGGATATCTTTACTTTGACCGCACTGGATAAGGACGGTAAAAAATTTGATAAAGGTACATGCTCTTTCTCTTTTTTTTCTCATCATTTTTGTGTTTGAATGTGACATTTACATCCCTCACTAAGGCTTTCATATAATCATGACATCTTTGTGCCATATCTTGAAGATAGTATGTCTCGATTCGCATTGTTAAGTTCATAAACCATAGATCGAGTAAGGAAATAGAGAAGAAAACCATTTGAACTATGTTAATATGTTTCATTTTTAGGTAGTTAAACTTGAAGCAAACACGACGGAAAATTTAGTGTTGTGGAGCCTAGCTAGGTTAGGTCGACTCTAACTTGACTTTATTAGTTGCCAAAAGGGGTTTATGTTAAAAATTTACTTTGCCTTGGGCAATTAAAGTGGCGAGCCTCCTAGATTTACAATCTAGTGAAAATGGAGGAAATTAACACCTGTAGGATTGCCTAGGAAGCAAGGCCATCATTTGGTTGGCATGCTAGTTCCAACATGACCTATGCAGAGTTAAAACGGTTAACAAACCATAACGGTTTTGGAGCGTTATAGGTTATAACAGGATATAACGGAATATTTTGTTAAATATATTTTTAATACCCCCACAAAGTATTGATGTATTATAGAGACAAAAAAGTAAATCATGTTCATAACATTAAATTCAAAAACATAAAAACATTAATTAAAATAATCTTCCCTTCGTATGAGAGTGATATCGCAATAGAGAGTGCAATCGACTCTTCGTCTTCTTTCATTCTTCTTCTCTCGTTCTCTGTCAACCGACGAGATCAAGTTCTCTGTCAATCGGCAATGACGAGCTTTGGTCCTTCTTTGATCGAGAATGAAATGAGTGATTTTTTTTATATATTAGAACAAAAAGTTAAAACGACATTATTGAAAAAAACGTTATCTCAATAATGATCATATAACGGCGTTATATTTGAGTCGTGATACAAAAATGTGATAATCTCATGACGTAATGGCTCACCCCCGTTAAGCGTTATATCGAGGTTACAACATTGTTTTAACTGCACATGACATGACACATTTTCCATGACATCAGGGCATTGGAATACTTATGTATCTCAATATAACTTTCGGGCTGTCATGCATCTTTTCTACGATCGTCACAGACTACACAAACACTCCTTTGGGTTCACTGCATCCATATTAGACCCATGCCGGATACATGGCACTTGGCACGTTTTCCATGATATCGAGGTATTACTCAAGAATCTCAATAACGAGACTAGAAATAGTTCGTCGCACGCCTGGTTTATGATCACCATAGCCTAGGAATACAATCATAACACTCGCTTTGGGTTGTCATGTCCATTTCATCCAAATGGAAACAATTCTAGCATCTTATCCCCATGTTACTTTTTTTTGGTGGGGTGGGGGATATTTGGTTGGGGAGAAATGCAAAGGGGTTGTTTGCCCATGAGGTGGGAGGATGATTTTGCAAATTAACTGATTAAGAGTTTCCTCTTTAGTTCGTGCAAAGTTTTTTTGGAGTTTAGACGCGATTACTTTGGATGTTATTCTTCTGTTTTTATGTTGATGCATGTTCTTATGGATTGATCATAAGATTCCAGATGAGATTTGCTTTTGTTTCATGTATGGATTAAGACTTCTGTATTAGTTTTGAGTTACTTTGGTTGGAGTTATATAGAACCATAAACCAAGTTAGAACAATAAACTTTGGTTGGTCCTTAGTCACATAAACCTTCTATCATGAGTGATGCTCATCATGCTCTCAATTCTCGCTCTAGCTATTTTGGGAATATTCTTCTCAAATCCCCGCTTTATAGTTTACCAAACCCTGCTATCAAAATTTAGATCCCCGCTTTGACGATTTGGAACCGATTGTTCTTGAATCTCTGCTTTATGGTTTACGAAACTTCACTTCAAAATTTGAATTATGGCAAATTTTATTTCATAAATTTTTATTTATTTTTGTAATGATTATTTATATTGATGTGTATTACTCAGTGTTCTAAAAATCGCTAGGCGCTGGGTGGGCGGCGAGCAGGTGCCTAGCGCCCAGGGGCCTAGGCGGGTGCCTAGGCGGCACCTAGGCGGGCGCCTAGGCGGCACCTAGGCGGGCGCAGGTTTTGTATTATTACTTTAATAATTTACAAAAGTTAAGCATAATACATTATCAATTACATCAAATTTAATGTCAATATACATATGCAAAATTTAAAAACATGAAAAATTACCAATCGTGAACAAAATTTATTAAAACTCAAATGACTGAAGTTGGTCATGATGGGTACTTTATATAAATTTGAATTTGTGTACTCTTTTATTTTTCTTCAAATTGCATGAATAACCTCAGTTATGTTTGATAAAATCTACATTAGTAAAATTGGTACCGGCAGATTCTTTGAGAATTCCATTAAATAATCATCATTTGCTACATTTAGACATATACTGAATAAAAAATAATTAAATAGTTCATTTCTAAAAAATAGGAAAGAAAATAAAATAAGAACACAATCAGCCATATTAAAAAATAAAAAAAAAAATAAAAAAAATTAAAAAAAAAATTAAAAAAAATAAAAATAAAAATAAAAATGGCCTAGACCGCCTAGAGTCCGCCTAGACCCCGCCTAGAGTCTGCCTAGGCCGCCTAGATCCCGCCCAGACTGCCCAGAACCGCCCAGCCATTAATCTGGGCGGTTTTCCACCTTCTAGCGCCTAGGCGGCCGCCTAGACCGATTTTTAGAACACTGGTATTACTAAAAATGTTTTGTGCACATAATAACTTTTAGGTTTAGATCTATATATATATATACACCTATTATGATTATTCATAAATCTAACCATAAGAATGTTATCTTAAATAATAATTATTTAATTATAATTTTATTGATTTTATATTATTAAAATAAAATTGGCGAAACTCAACTTAATATTTTAAAATATACAATAATAAAAATTATAAAAGTAAATTGCATATATAGACGCTTTGAACATTAGTGAAGTTTGATATTAAACGTTTACACGCTTTCACTTATGCTTTGCGCTTTGTTTATATGGGGAAATTAGGGTCTAGTTCCAAGTGAACATTGCCTTAGTTGATTCACATTGACCAACATTTCCCCGTTAAGTGAGTCGTGCAACTCACATGACTATTTTTTAGACCAAGTCTACCCTTGTGGAAACTGATATTGAATTTGACGTGGGATCATGAGTTTACTTTCTCAGAATGTGGGATCCATTTGACCTCGTGAAAGGCTTTCCAACTCAGAGATTAGTAAATAGTGATCTCAAGGTCGATCGATGGCCAACATCCAAAATTTAGGCTCCTTGAGATTGGGATGAAGCAGATTCCCACCATCCAAAACTTAATGTAAGATTAGTAAAGGTTAGGGCGTCGGATGACTTACCTTCGTTGACGAGATTGCATTTGTTGGATTCAGCCGTGGTAAACTCGTCAATGGAGATTTAGTCGACTACTTAAGATGCCCATGGTATAGTTTACATCTTTGTGGGGGTTGATGGAGAAGTTGTCTGGTGAGTTGGAGGAGGAGCACCCTTAATATATTGAGCACTTTTGCTCTTCTTCATGGTGGTTGGTTTGGTTTTGGTTAGTTAGAGGGAGATTCTACCCAGCCACGTGAAGTGGCCGGCCAGCGCGTAGCACTTTATTTAAACTCGTCTTTAACTCTTTCTTCCTCCTCCATTGTTAGGGTGAAAGAGTTTTCGTGGTCATTTGATTGTCAATTTCAGATTACGGTGGAGTACATAAATCTTAAGGGATTCAAATCACAACCTCAACCTCTTCCAATCACTAAAGATCAGTTGTTCAAAGCCTCACTAAGGAAATTTAATTGCAGATTTACTTGTAGAGTTTGAGGAGCAGAGTTTGAGCATTGAAATGTTCTGCTTGTTAAGATTGGTTCTCTAAAAGGTTGTGTGAATTTGCAGAGATGTGTTTTCTTTTGGTTTTTATTAAAAATAGTAGCTTTCTACCTTTTAGGTTTGTGGGTTTGATTCATCAAGTGGAAAGGCATCAGGTCTAAACGAGGGTAATTTCATCTTAAAAATGGTCACGTGAGTTGCCCAAATCGAGAAATGCTGGTCTCAACGCGAGTCGACTCACATTTGGGACATGATCAACTTTAATGTTCACTTGGGACTAGACCCTAATTGCGTTATATAAGTAGGGACCAGCATTTGAATAGCCCTAAATTTTAACACATACTTGTTTTCATTGTTGAATACTTAATAAAGTTGTCGACATCTTCTTCTTTAATTAAACTGATTTTTATTATTTTTTCTGTGACATTCGCTAGTATCTCGCATCGAAGCCAAAAGTGAACAGTTCGACATGGACTTAACGCTAGATGTAAACACAGAAATATATCCTCTTCATGTTGGTGAGAAATTCACAATGATGTTAGCACCCACACTCAGTTTGGATGGAACTCCAGACACTGGCTATTTCGCTCAGGTACTTCTTGTTACTCTTTTAGTACATATCATCTTACAGAACTTGTGATGCTGAAAAGATTTGATCTCCTATTTTAATATTTTTTTTTAGAACAGTTGGTTCTTAATTATTTTTAGGAAGCTGTTCCCAAGTAATATTATTAATATTTTTTATGGCATTTCTTGATTAATTATCTATCCATACACTTGAGCTAGTGTGCCAATTTTCACTAACAAAATACACACATAAACTACCAACTTGGTACGTACTTGACTTAATGTGCACCTTTCAGACTGGTGGGAGAAAATCGCTGGCAGACAAATTTGAGTATGTGATGCATGGCAAGCTGTACAAGATCTCAGATGAAACTAGAGGTTCAGTTGTCAAAGTGTAAGTATGCTTGTACCAGTTCTCTGTGTAATTATTTTTGTCAGTTTCTTTCTGTAACTCCATTGCAATTATTTTAATTTCAGGGAGGTATATGCATCATTTGGTGGCCTTCTGATGTTGCTGAAGGGGGATCCTTCCAATGCTACCAAATTTGAGCTAGATCAGAGGTTATTTCTCCTGATGAGGAAAGTCTGAGGCTCATGTATTCTCACTTGAATCCCATTTCCATAGCACAAATGGTTACTGATGCATTTTGCACAATATCTAGTAGTAAAAATATATGCTCCATGGGTATCTATCCGGATATAGGTTTGCCTCTCCTGGGCATGTATGCTGTGGGTACTGTGGCAGTACTCCTTTTTCTTTTGTGATTATGAGAAATGGGAGTGTGGTAATACTGTTGACTGCTCTTAACAGTTGATTGTTGCAAGTTCTCTGGTGAGACGATTAGGCCAAATTATTTTTCCCCAACAAACAATTCACTGCTTTTTATTTTGATTGTTGAATAGAGTTTGGTGTAATGAAGTGTTGCAAATAGTTAATTCAATACCTGTGTGTTTTGTGTATCTGTGATGAAAGCCAAGTTTTCAGCTGTAACAGCTCCATACCCAATTGGGTAAAACCATTTTTCTTCTATCAAAATAAATAAATAACCAGTTTTGAATATTATCATCAATACACAAACAAGCGAAGAAATATAAATAAAATTTGACTTGTTTAGACACATTGGATCATTGATCCACAAATGATGCTTCGAGTGCAAAGTTAAGGATTTGTTTAAAGACTTGCAAGAAGTGTAGAAGAAGAGTAGAAGTGTAATGGGGTTGTTGTTTCTTTTCATTTCAACTGTATATATGCATGCAAAGGGAGTTTCCAATTCTTACATTGGTTGATAAGCTGGTGAAAAGATTTTAAAATATTCCAGTTATTGATAAAACCATAGATAGAACCAAAACAATGAATTGGCAACCCTGATGCATAGACTAATCTTTCCTGTAACAGAAGTGCCTCATGCAGGCATGTGGGTAGTTAGATTTAATCTAGAGAAGGGTAAACAGATTCTGGAAGAAGACCTGGGTTGGGAAATGACATAATATGGAGAAAACCTTTGGTAAAAAATATCTATGAAACTTCTTTCTTTCGGAAATTTTTTTTTTTAGTCAAGTGTTGTGGAGAACATTGTAGTGTTTGAAAGAAAAGATGCATCACTTAGAGAGAACCAGTGAAATTGGACTATCCACGTAGAGAACACAAAATTTTCCGAGCTATCATGCTTCTAAGATGATTACCATTACCTTCTCAAACAACATGTGTTAAAAAAAAATTAGTAATTTTAGTTTATTACCTTTTGATGAGATCAGAGACTTGTCACATGTTTGCAATGAGTCTCCTTTTGTAATCTAGTATCCCTTTACAAATCACATAAACACCTACCAATAAAATCCAATTAATTGAACTGGTAGTCAGAAAAAAGATACTGCAAATAAAAAAAAAATCAACAACTAAATTAGAGAATAAGAGTGCCCTAAAAAGCTAAAATCGAAAACCTTAAACCTTCGATTTCTTAAATTTAGTTTATCCAAGAACTGCGAAAGATTCATAGGACTAGATGAGGAACTCTCTACTCATAATGCAGTCTTCTTTGTTACTATTAAAGAAGTTAATGAACTCAACTGAAAACTGCAACAGGTGAAGGAGGATAGGATTTGAGCCTAGATAGAAAATGAGAATGGGCGAGTTAACGTGATATTGTAAATCGTGTCTTCACTTGATTCACATAAATGGCAAGTTGACATGATATGATCCATCGGTACTTTCAAAACACCTAAATGAATTAATATATACACTAGAAAATTGAAGCCAACCAAAGAAAGGATTAATGGATTATAAAACCATCAACCAGCTACTTTTCAAAATTAATTAAAACGGATTAGAAGCGTCCTCTATACATGCTCAGATGCAACACATTTAAAATCATGCATTGTCTCTCATTCCAAAAGCTTCATAACACCACCCCTTTCTTTATACTTCATATAGTATTCTCGATTTTTAATTCCTTTCAGCAATATCTTCATCAACATTCCTATCAACTTGTTTTGGGCTTCATCGCTACATAAGCAAAGGCAACACAATTCTTGCCTTGCTACTGCAACTAAATATCTGCAAACAACAACAACAACAGAATCATAAAAGCCCTTTACTTTCCCAAAATCTATGATACATAGAAGAAAATTGATCACCCTAAATAATTTGAGAGGATAAAACAATACCATCATTGATTGCTAACCTACAACTTTATAAGTTGTACAAAACGAAAGAGTGAAACTCAGATTAATTAAAATAAATAGTAGCTTTGTATTGTATTGTATTGTCAGTAACTAGAACACTAAGAGAGAGTGGAATGAAATAAAAAGCCTTAGCCAATAGTATTTTTATATTAATCAACAAAGGTTGATTTTGTAGTATGCTATGGCTATTAATTGACCGATATATCAAAACCGTAAATCCATGCATTAGAGCTCCAGATAGGGATAGATAGATCACAGGGAGCATTGAAGTATTAGAATGTTTCAACTAGGGGTGGGCCTAGGATGGGATGCATGGGACGGGACAGGATAGACTTCGTCTCTATCTCATCCTGTTTGTTCGAGATTGGGACGGGATAGACCTCATCCCATCCTAAACGGGTTCAGGACAGGACGGAATGAGACATGATGAGCATGTACTAAATTTTAGATTGAAAATTTAACATGTAGTTTGGATTAACCAAATAAACAAACTCTAAGAACAACTATATAACTTTAAGTCATTGATTATTATTTTTCCATTTTATTAGCTTTTACTCCTTTTTTTTAGAACCACTATTGAAGATAGTCATTTTTTTGTACATTGCTAACGAAAATGATCAAAGGTTTGTCATTTTAAAACTATGAGGAACACACATTGTTGTTGTCAAAAGTTAGGAAGAGAGAAGAAGGAAAAAAAAAAAAAAAAAAGGAGAAGCTTTGAGTTAAATTCATTATTTAGGTGAGTCACATGGAAGCATGTGAGAATAAAATAATAATTTCAATAAATAAAACAACAAATAAATCACGTCAATAAAAGGTTTCATACTACATATTTCATATTAAATATTAAAAACATCGGTTCGGGACGGGACATGATATACGGGATTGAAAATCTTCATCCCGATTCCATCCCACTCTAGATTGGAACAGGACTGGATCGGGATGTGATTGATCAATTCCAATAGGAACCGAAAAAAATCAGGACGGGACGAGATCGCAATCGAAACAGGATCAAGATCGCGGGATGGAATGCCCACCCTTTCAGCCGTAATCATGAACTAATAATATTCACAATGGATTGAAATCAGCCATAATAAAAATTAAAATAAGAAAATCAGCAATAATAAAAAAATTAAAAAAGAAAAATGGTAAGAGAAATTACTAAAGGAGGCAACCTTTCGTCTTTATGCAAAGGAGGAGAGTCTCTAATTCGGCTTCTTCCTTCGATTCTTTGGTCATTATTTATTAAGGTCACAAACTTGTAATTATTTTTGTGTTTTGGTCATTATTTTATTTATTTGTTTATTTTTTAAAATAAACCCCTTGAGCACAAGTACATTTTGTTTGGAGATATTTTTAAATATTCAATAATGTACTTAAATACAGACATTTATTATAAAATCATGGACATGCCAATAAGTATTTATTTAATTTTGATTCATATTATAATTATAATTGATGATACATCAAAATGGGCCGTCATCACAGCCATACACGTGGCAAAAATCATCTATCACAAGGATCGGGTATCCCTCCTACTGGGTCAGTTCATAAAGCTTAGAGAGGACAAAATCAAGCATAAAAGCCCAAACATGGCTCATTAAAAGAAATCATAATTGAGGCCCAAATCTAGGCTCGAACAAGTTCTCTAAAAAAAAAGAAAAACGTTGCATAAGAAAAGAGTCGTGGAGGGAGTTATGCATCCACGAGACGCATCTTCATAAAGGAGGAGTTTGTTATGAAGAATTTCTCCTTCCATTGCGTTTCACATGCTTAAGTCACGCAGAGAATTAACCGCGACCATTATATAAGGTAAAATGAACCATCGACCGAGTGATGCAACTTTAAATGAGTTTTGTCCAGATTTACTTCATTCTTCAACCGAGTTGCCGACTTAAGCATCGGAGTGCCTCCGGCCACCAAAATGGTGGTCTTTGGAAGTCTAACATCTGTTTTGTAGGTTAAATTTATAGGAAGACGAGATTTGGACGCATCAGTTTGGTGTCGTCCGACAACTTTCCTTTTTAAAAAAAAGATCCACAGTGACAGAACTCACCAAAATCTGATCAACGATCGACAGACTATCAGAATAGATGGAACACTCTACGGACCCTCAACCTAGCAACAATCATAGTAACCCTCCTACTGTCAACACTATATTGACAGCAGCTCACGATCGAGACCCAACAGTGACCACCTAGCCAATTACACCCGACAATTAAAATCCACAACAAGCAGTAGCTCAGACAACCCATACATCCAGTGATGTTGTTACCGATCCTCGAGTGGATTTGCTTATGGCTCAGATGAACAACATGATGAAGGTGCTGGAAAAACTCACTCAAGAGCGCACTCAGTCAACCAACCCTATCCAAGGTGCAGCCCCAACAAAACTCTACCAACCGAACTCAAAAGAACAATGAAGTTCCTACAAAACTTCAACAGGGAAATCTCGAAAACAATGAACTTCCCCAAGGTAAGACTCCACAAAGTGATGGAACACCTGTTGAAATCCCGTTCAGGATCGGAGTCACAGATCCCATTGTATTATACGAGCTGGTCTAGTTGTCATTATCTGAAGCCCTCATGATAACTCCCATGCCAAAGAAGTTCACCCCACCAAAATTTGAGGCATATGATGGCACCATCGACCCAACAAACCTTTTGCGACAACTTCGCCACATGATGGCGTTAAAAGAGAGTACAAAGTCCATCTTATGCAGAACGTTTCCGTCTAGTCTTACCTCTACAGAATTGAACTAGTTCAACAACTTACCGCTAAGGTCAATAAACTCCTTCTAAGCATTGCCACTGCCTTTATCACAAAATTCATTGGAAATCAACGAATGAATAAAAGACCACACTACCTCCTTCACCTCAAACAAAAACTTGAGGAGACGATAAAGGAATACGTTACTTGTTTCACTAACAAGCTAACAATGATCGACGGATGCAACGACAACACGACCACTGCTACCTTAATCGCTGGACTAAAAAGATGACCCTTTTTCGATGCTCTCAACTTGGAACCCTCGAAAAACATGGCGATCCTGTTGAAAACCGCCCAAAAACACATTACTCTCAAGGAGATGAAAACTGCCAGGAAGGAAAATGACCACAAAAGAGAAAACCTCTCAAAGAAGTGGGAAATGTAGGAGGAAAGAAAAAGAGACGACGGACCCCGAGAAGATAACATTAAGTCAAGTAGGTATCAGACCAGTGGGAGTCCCGAATCCAACCAGCAAGAGTCCGGAAAGCTACAGTCGGCAAGGCCTAGACACGAATGGGTAACAAGTGTGATGAAAAAGACATACAAACCATAAACGACCTTGAAAACAAGCCGGGTCAATATAATGAAACACATGGCGAAATGGGAAGACGTCAACCTTATTTCATCAGTGGGAAGACGTCAACCTGTTTCAGAGCTCTTTCATCAGTGGGAAGACGTCAACCTTTTTCGGAGCTCTTTCATTAGTGGGAGCTCTCTCATCAGTGGGAAGACGTCAACCTGTTTCGGAGCTCTTTCATCAGTGGGATAACCTGATTACTGGTGCTTAAGGCTACTCTTTAGTTGGTCCTTACTTTTAGCTATGAGTGGACTTGAATCTAAGGAGAAACCTTAATGATTGGGAACTTCCTCACAGATGGCCAACCTGCTGCAAACTATAGATGCAGTCCACTTAGATGACAAGGTTGTCAAATGGTTATTGAGAACTCACAAACTTCACAATTTGATCTGGCTGTATTAAGTGCCCCCAAAGGTTTGTTTCCTCTTATGGACCTTCTTGAATGGGAGAACACTCACAGTAGACAACATAAACAAGAGGGGGATGGATCTTCCCAGCAAGTGTGTATTGTGTGGCCAGGCTCAAGGGTCAATTGTTCACATTTTTGCTCTCACGTGGGTTGTCTGCAAACATTTGGAGGAACTGTTTTACAGAATTCAGAATGAATGCTCACAATCCTAGCTCTTTAGTTGAATGGACGTAGCTATGGACGACTGCCAATGGCATGAAAACCAACTTCTTGTTACTGGGAAAATGGTGTGGGAGAGAATCATTCATGCTTTTGTTTGGATTTTTTGGCGGAAAAGAAGCAATGGGTTTTTCAGAGGAGTTGCTAAAAATGTAAATAGCTTGTGGATAGATATTAACGTTACTTTATGGGTATGGGGACTCACTTGGGGCATATTTAAAGATTCACCCTGCTCGTCATGCATGTTTGACTGGGGCATTACTTGATGTATGCTTTTGGTTCTAGCTGCTAGTCTTTTTCTCATTAGCAGTTAGTTTTCGTTAATACAATACATTTTGTTTTGCTGAAAAATAATTTTTTTTAAGAAATTCAGAACTTTGCTGCAAGAAACAAGATTGTATCTATAATTGTCAGATTGCTCACTCTTGAGTGTTTGACTGTCAATGGTAGATATTGATGTTGTGTTTTATCTGTTTCACTCCTAAATGGTTTGTCTTCTATGATAGTTGGATGTTCACTGCAGGAACTTGTGATCAGGGACAATAAGATGACAAAAATTCCATGATGACATTTTCAAGAGTCTTTTGGTATTTGATGTATCTTTTAATGAGATATCCTCCTTAAATGGTTTGGCAAAGGTCTCAAGCACACTCAAGGAACTATATGTTTCTAAGAATGAAGTGACCAAGATGGAGGAGCTTGACCACTTCCACAATCTTCAACTTCTTGAACTCGGTTCTAACAGATTAAGGGTTAGCGTTATTGTTTATTTTTCTACATTCAATTCTTATTATCAGTGTCTATCAGAAATAAACCAGGAAAAAGGATTCTTTGATACATTAACGATGAACCTATTTGTAAAGTTACTTTTCTAATTGCAATCATATTTTCATTGGCATGCCACTGCTTTAACAAATCCCAGATCTTGGGGTTGTGGTTTTAAATTTTTTTATTATTATTATTATTGTTTTTTTTTTTTTATCCTTAGCCCTCCCCACCCATGTTGCCGGTAGGTAATGAACCCAAGACTTATATCAAAATTGCCATTACAACTTAATTTCAGATACAACTTTTCTATTTCAAGTTATGGAAAAATTGGATAAATTGACAAATCTACAAGAGTTGTGGCTTGGACGGAACTGTATACGAACAATAAACTTATGTGGGCTGAACTACATCAAGAAGATCAGTATACAAAGTAAGCGCTTAACATCTATGATCGGACTTCAAGTATGTTGCTTGTAGAAACCAGTTTCCTAACAAAAATCCTAGACAAACTGTTTTGTCCTTGATAATATAGGTCATGTTTTATTTTTCAAGATTGCATTGCTCTAGAAGAACTTATTTGAGCCATAATGGGATCTCAAAGATGGAAGGCTTATCCACCTTAGTAAATCTTCGAGTTCTAGATGTTTCATCAAATAAACTGACAGCAATAACTGGCATTGAAAACCTAACGAGGTATGCAAATTACTTCTTTTGAGTTTGATTGGTGTCTTGGATTATCATTCTATTGGATTAGGAGGATATTTGGCTTAATGACAACCAAATAGCATCACTGGATGGCTTTGCTGTAGCTCTTGCTGGTTCTAAAGAGAGGTTCACAACCATCTATCTTGAAAACAACCCCTGCGTATGTTTCTTTAGACCTCTCGAAAGTTTAATCATAGTGCTTAAGCTTTAGTTTCTCATTCTGTGTTTTTGTTAGCTGCTATTGATTGTGGTACGTTTAACATTTTTCTTGCATTATATTAAAGTATTGTTCGTCGTCATTATTGCAGGCAAAGTCTTCTAATTACAAGGCTACTTTGCAGCAAATATTTCCCAACATTGATCATATTGATTCTGACGTATTCTCGTAAGAATGACTCTAGAGAAGATTAGACATGGAAAGCCAAGGGATCTTCTATCCCCATCCAAGTTGCATATTCTGTTTTGTGTTGTGCAATATTTTGATTTTGCTTGTTATCTATGCTCGACAAATGTGCTTTTGCCCATGCAAAAAAATCGTATGAATAAATTCTGTAGTGACAACATTTTTTGGCAGTCGGTCATTATACAGAATCTACAGATTAGCAGATATGGCAGCATTTGTGTTAACCTTGTTCTCTTTGATATAAATTATAAACCCACATTTTATGAACATATCAGACAAACAGATGGGACACGTTTAGTCACCTTTTCTTTTCGTTAGTGGCTGGTGGTATAGTACAAAAACAATAGTTTCGCTTGTGGAAATTATTGTGTAGGAGAAGTTTTATAAGCAGTGAAAACAGTTTAAAGCAGTATGCTACATTAGAGGATTGATGTGTATAAGGAAAATCTTTGCATGTTTTCCATCCAAAAAAAAAATAGATCACAGGAAAGCTCAAAGGATCTGTTTTAATTGTCGCATCGTATATTTGTGCTTGTTTTTGCCAGTTTAGTAGTTGGAGCATCGCCTTATATTTTATTGTACCATAGGCCACTTTATACTCAGCAAACAATAATTGAATGCTGCATTGTCCTTGTGCATGCTTTTGGGAAGCCTTGGCCTGGCTTGGCTTCTGTTCTGAATTCTGATATGCTGGTCAATTTTATGAATTATTACACTTTGAAGACTGGACTCCTCTGGGGAATGTCTTCATCACGTAGTGATTACCTTACCCTCTCCATGGGAAAATTTGTTAATTAGATACAAAAATAGCTTCTCATCTATCCAGACTTAACTTTTAAAACAACTAAAGTTAGGGTTGTTTCGGTTTCAACTTAGAAACCGCTAACCGAACCATATCAATTGGTTTGGCAGAAATGGAACCGTAATGTGCAATGAAATTGGGCCAAATCAAATCAAACTGATGAAAACTATGCTAATTCGACCTAAACTACGCCAAACTGAAACTATGTATTATTCTACTAGTTTTTTTTTTTTATATTACATATATAAAATTAAAAAAAGAAACATATGTATCAGGTTGATTTCCAATAAAACCTAAAATCGAACTGATCATTTCGGGTGGTATAACAAGTTCGTTTGTTTTTTTTCAGCCCTATGTAAAGTGGTTCAAGGTGAAAGGTCAGTGAGATTGATTGATCAACACTTGTTAAATAGGAGTTTAACACGTATAAACTCATTTAATTAACAAACATTCTGGGACAGTGAGATTGATTGATCAGCACTTGTTTTTATTTTTTTTTGGGTGAAGCATATTGCATATTATATTAATAATGAGGGCAAAATAAGTGTCCAACAGAGGTGGCTAACTCGTGAGCTTCTGAGTTTAGCTCACGAGGAATAAAGTTACAATACCAGTCTCTATTAACTTTACGTAAATTCCTAATACTACTAATGAGCGGGCTCAACATCCAACACACATTGGTCTGATCATCCGGTGTCTTGTGTTGAGTATTGTGGCAAGAGAACCAAAGTCTCCGAGCAAAAAACTTGTTCGCCACTGTCGAGATTGGACAAGTAGAAGAGCCGCCTCTGCCGCCAAGCACTCTGCCATAGTGTTGTCTAGAACTTTTCCTGAGATTGGTGAGGCCACTTTAGCTATGACTCTGCCATGGTAATCCACATGCAGCTGAAATATCTATTGCTCCTCACTGAGAATAGGCAAAAAAAAAAGCATCATAAGTAACCACAATCATTCCTAGAAGAGGCATCAGAGGATGGGAGTGTGAGTTTAGTCTATGGTTAGTAGCAACTTGGAGTTGCAAGTGGATCTGGAAGAGTATGGAGGATTGGTTTGGGGAGTGAGGTGGGGAGTGATCTACCTGGGATCTCCTAGAAATGGGTCTGCTATTACTGTCTAGGTCTAGGCTATTATTGTTTATGGCCGTGATCGCTGTTTCCATAATATGGTGGAGTGAAACTAAGTTTGTTCAATTAAGATGTTGGTGAGGCACTTCAAACCATTGTTTAACCCAGGAGGACCGGGTGTTGTTGAGGGAGGTAAGCAATTGAGCAGTAATGACCTTGATATTACGAAAGATGACATTATTACGAATATGCCAGACCGTTTTGATCACTGCCGTAAATTGGGACAACATCTCCTCAGTGACCAAAGAATGGGTTTTTGCTATTTTTCCACATAAACAGGAAATCACTAGTGATAGTGGCATTGGGGAGGATGGCGTTTGCCCAATTGATAGAGACCGGTGAGAGCTACCATAATCTTAAGATGATTGGGCATAGGAAGAAGAGATGCGCAAGGCTTATTCTTGATTTGTGTGACAACAACAATTGTCTATTGGCACATGAATCCTTTGAAGGTTTGACATTGTTGGAAGCAAGTCCTATGCTAGTCTCCAAAGGAGGATCACATCACTGGTGGGAGCTTTAACTTGCCAGAGTTCATGATAGAGCTTTGAAGTTAGGCGCAAAGCTCTAGTAGAAGAAGTCGAAGATTGTGACGCCTTTGCTAGAAAAGCTTTGGTAGCACTCTTGATAGAAAAGAGAAATTTTTTGTCGAAGTTCCAGATAAGAGTGTCTGATTTAGTCGAGGGTCTTATAATGATGTCCAAAATATCTTTTGCAACCAACTGGGGAAAAAAGGAGAGGATGATGTCTGAGTTCCAAAGTGTGCTCTGGTTTGTTGTGTTACTCTATAGCTCAGGGATTGTAACAGGGTAGGTAATTTGACTTTCATGGCTAGGACTGGCAGCAAGTTGGCACTCATCCAGGCAGAATCCAACTTTAACCCAGCGTTCCTTCCATAAGTCTATGGTGTTACCAGAGCGGATTTGCCAGAACATATGGCTTTTCATTAGCTGAAGGACAGTTAGATTGCCTCTCTAGGCGAAAGAAGCTAAGGATGGTGGGCGAGGCAGTTGAAAGAGGCTCTTGTTGTGCCAGTAGATGGACTTGAGTTGAAGGGATCGAGGATTTTGTGGCATTGACAAAGCTTGCCATATGTTTTTGGCCATTAAGGAGAGGTTCCGGATTCTTGAAGTCGGGATATTCAAACTTCCTAGATGACGGGGGAGAGTGATGCGGTCCCAAGGGCAAAGGTGTTTTGCCTTACTCGCTTCTGTCCCATTCCACCAAAAATTCCTAGCAATATTGTCAAGTTTGGTAGTGACAAAGCAAGGGAGAAGGAAAGTCTGCATGGTGTAAACCGGGATGAAATTGATGACAACCTTGATCATAACTGTGCGACCGGCTAGGGACAGAACCTTAGTTTCCATGATGATAATTTGGCATCGATTTTATCGACCAAAAATTGAAAATCAAAGGATTTTTTCTTTGATAAAAGCAGGGGAGAACCAAGATATTTGTCTTTGGGGTTATACATTTTGGATCCTAGAATTCGGTTAATCATTTTTGCATGTCTAGGGTGAACATTTGAACTGTAAAAAACCAAAAACTTGTCGTAATTCATTGTTTGTTCAAAAACATCACAGTAAGACTAGAGAATGTCCTTGACTGTATGTGCTTCGAAAAGGGATGTTCTGCAGAAAAGAAGCAATCATCTGCATAAATGAGATGACTGAGAGACGACGATCTTTGTCGGATGCTGATGCCCTTGATCTATTGATTTGACTCTGCTTGAGCAAGTCGTCTGGATAAGGCTTCCGCCACAAGAATGAAAAGGTAGGGTGAAAGCGGATCTCCCTATCGAAGACCCTTAGAGGGGTGGAAACTCGGGAGAGGGTTGCCATTCAGCAAAACCCTAAGAGAATAGGTGGAGGCGCACTGAGAAATCATTTGGATCCAGCCTTCCGAAAAACCTAATTGTGTCATGATCTGGAGAAGGAATGACCATTCCACTCTATTATAAGCTTTTGCCATATCAATCTTTAAAACCATCCAACCCTGTTTTTTTTTTTTTTTTTGCAATGTTTCATCTAGAAAAAAGTTTTGTGAGCTAAGGCTAGATTGTTGGTAATTGATCGTCCTTTAAGAAAAACACCTTGGTTTGGAGAAATGATATTATCAAGGAGAGGTTTTAATCTGTTGGCTAGTATCTTAGAGATGATATTGTAAATAACATTACAAAGCCCTATGGGTCTGAATTTCTCCGGAGTGGTAGGATTTGAACATTTAGGGATAAGAGTGATGAAAGTCTCATTCAGTTTAGGATCCAAGCAATGAGTCATGAAGAACTCAGTGACAACCTCGATCACATTTGATTTAACAGTATCCCAGTAATGTTGAAAAAAGAAAGCGTGGAAACCATCCGGACCAAGCGTTTTGTGACTGCCCATGGAGAAAATCGTATTTTTGATTTCTTCTTCAGCGGGGATGGTCAAGAGATTTTCATTGTCTTGGTCTATATGATGGGAGTGAACAAGGATGCCATGTCAGTGCAGCGATTAGGACTCGAAGATTTGAAAATGGTTAAAAAATCATCATTGAGGGTTCCACCAATCGAGGAGAAGTCAGAATGCCAATTGCTACTTTAATCTCGGAGTCGTAGGATAAGGTTATGTTTCTTGCGGAACATGACTGACAAATGAAAGAACTTTGTATTTCTATTTTCCTCCTTTAGCCAGAATTCGCCCAATTTGTTGCGCCAGAAAAGCTCTTTTAATTTTGAAGATAAAGTTCTGAAAGCCTATCTTCCATAATGGTAATGGCGGTTGCATTTTCTGTGGAGATGTTTGCATTTTGGGCTTTGTCAAGGGAAGAAAGCGTTTCCTCGATGTTTTTTAGGATGCTCCGGAATTCACTTTTATTCCATCTTGTCAGAGAATGACTTAGTTTCTTCGTTTTTAGGTGGAAATTGTGACTCGGAGTGTTGTGTTGTCATGGGGACCAAGAAGAGTTAACAAGTTTTTTTACAGCGAGGATCTCTGGTCCACATGTGAAAAAATCGGAAAGGCTTAGGTTCGGATCGATAATCTATAACAAGTTGCAGAGTGAGGGTGTGGTGATCAGAGGAGGATGTATGAATTGTACGGGTCACGGATGAGGGAAAAAGGTTCAACCAATCCGTTGATGTGAGTATCCTATCCAACTTTGCTTTTATGCCATTTCGATATTTTTGTTTGTTATTCCAAGTAAACATGGATCCATTTAGCGGGAAATCAAGCAGATGATGTGAGTCCATGAAAGTTCTAAGATGTCAAACCTGTGCAGGGGTCGTGTGTCTCCCTCCTAATTTGTCATCAGAGTGGATAATAGCATTGAGATATCCCATTATGAGAGTAGGACCCGAGTGAGTACTATATAGGTGTGACAAAGCGTCCCAGAAAGGGGCACGCAAGGACAGGTTTGGTTCCCCCTAAACAAAAATAATATCTCATGGAGTGGCTGAATAGTAATTATCAATAGTGCAAGAAAAGAAATATTTGCAGGAAGTAGTAACTGTAAGATTAATACATTCTTTCCAAAATAAAGTAAATCCACCTGAAAGACCGTTTGTCGATACTGTTGCTTCGTGTTTGAAACCCAGTCTCTGATGCAGATAATCTGTTTTGGCTGTCGTTGTTTTTGTTTACGAAAGAAAAATTATCTCTGGTTTGGATTTTAGGGAGAGGGCCTTGAGATTCTAGAATGTGTCGGGGGACCTAGCATTCCAGCAGAGGATCAAGACCCGGTGGCGACCGTGTTTATTCTGATTCGGATCATTGGAGGAGTGGTCTGAGGGGATTGTAGGAACATCCTTTTGAACAGTGATCAGCGCATGATTTTGGAGGTAAAGTAAATCAGCTTGTAACTGGGGTCCCTTTAGAGAGTGGATGGGAGAAGTAGAGCCATTCTCAGACTGGCAATCAGAATGAACATCTCCTTTGAAAAGCCCATGCGTCTTCCTAGTGCCTCCTGTTTTGGTTCTCTTTTCAGGTTCCAGTTCTAGCTTCCTCTAACCTCGTTTTCCAACTGTGTAAGCAATAACATGCATCTTGGCTTTTTAATTTGTCTCTGTTTACTTTTGGATTTGCTTGCTGTAGAGGAGACAAAGGGAGCTTTGCTTCTGTTATCATCACCCAATTGGCTTTGGCGCGTTCCTTGACTGCCTTTATTTGGCTTTTAATTTGTCTCTGTTTACTTTTGGATTTGCTTGCTGTAGAGGAGACAGAGGGAGCTTTGCTTCTGTTATCATCACCCAATTGGCTTTGGCGCGTTCCTTGACTGCCTTTATTTCGATTTCATTTTGCTGAGCTCTGGTGTACACTCAGTTCTTAATCGGTTCCTGACCTTGTATTGTGCCGGTGTGACGACCCCCTCTCGCACTGTACCGATACTGTCCACTTTGGGCTACCATCCGGCCCTCACGACTTTAAAAGGCCTCGATCAGAGTATGCACAGCGGGCACTCATCCCGATATTGTCCTCTTTGGCCTATTGGGCAACATTTCGCACCTCCCTCACCTCAAGGATTTGTTGTTTCCACCCACCTACTGGGGCTCCATAGGCCTCAATAAAATGGGGAGCTGACCCCATACATATAAGGATCATCCTCCTCCCCTATCCAGGCGATATGGGACTATGATTCCCCTTGTAGCTCGTCCAACCCCTCTCGACCTATTGGGCATGTTGGGCTCCAACCCTCACCCTCACCTCAGGTCCGCCCACTCAGGGTCTCACAGCCGGCATGCCAGAAGTGTTCACTGCCTTGCATGAACCCATGAGAAGCTGGAAAAGGGGATGGAGTTTAGAGTTCCTGTTGAGGCATGAACTTGCTCTAAAGAATTTGACCGAAAGTTAAGAGTAGGGGCTTTTCCTGTGAAATTGTCCAGTAAAGCTGGAAGTGTAGCTGATGAAGTGTCCAACTGACTCAGAGAAGAGTCTCCTGGAATTTGCCCTTTTGTAACCTTGCATTGATGGATTTCACTTTGGATGGCATAGTGTGTGATCATGCCTTCTTTGTACACTTGAGTGTGAAGTAGCTCTTGTTGCTTGAAAGAACCAGGTTGGTTGAGTGGCGGTGATGATTGAGTTTCGGCAAGCAGAGACTGTTGGCGAATTGTATCTGTGTTGGACTGATTGTTGGGTTAAATTCCTGGGTTTACAACTGTAACCGAGTTGAGAAGTGGAGAAGAGATGACTTCCATGACGTCAATTGACTGATTTGCGCAAAATTAATGGCTTGAGATGAAGTGGGGACAACATCGTGCGTGTGTTCTTGGGCTTGAGGTCCATTGGGATCGAGGGAAACCTCTTGAGGTGAGCGTTGGTGAGGTGGAGTTGAGCACGTGGTGAGGAGATAAGTGGTAATGGTGAAACTTGGTAGTTGTGGGAAGGAGTTAATTGGGGCGGTGGTAAAAACTTGAGAGGTAGTTGTAGGGGTGGGCATCCCATCCCGCGATCTCGATCCCGTTCTGTCCCGTCCCGATTTTTTCGGGTCTTAATGAGATTGAATAATTTCATCCCGATCCCGTTCCGTCCCGATCTAGAATGGGATGGGATGGGATGAAGATTTTCAATCTCGTTCCGTCCCGAGCTAATTTTTTAATATTTATTACTAATATTTTATTTATTTATTTATTTTTATTCATATAAACTTAAAGATGACTAATAGAAACTCATGGTGTTTGCATTTGAATCCTTTCTGGGATCTTCATCTTTTGATGTTCAAGATTGCATTTGAATTTCATTTATTTTATTTTAGGTTTTATATATTATGTAATATCGATTTAGACTATATATGAATGTCTCTTGAGGCTATCACTTCTGGGTTTATCTGAAGTTTCAAGGAGAAAACAGATGAAAACAAAAGCAAATCGAACTCTCCCAAACATCCCAACTAGATTAGCACTTGAGGGAGGTTTGCAATCAATCACGTGTTCGTTACGTATACAATGTTATAAGCATCTTGAGAGACATATTCAGACATGTCTTTTTTATCCATTATTAATTTGGTTTAAGACTAAAGCCTGCTAGGTAATATGCTACTCACCCTCGGGCAATAGGAGTTATCTTGTAGTGTCAGAGAACGTATATTCAAGAGCTGATCTGGTTTACGAGACCTTGGGTTTCCATGGGGTCGCCTCTATATTGGTGGGTATTTCACTGCTTAGGTGTTATCCATAACTATTTCCAGATTCCTGCAATTTGCTTGTAGGTTTAAGAAATTTATTTTTCACGCTCTATATTTAATTATAAGAAAGTTATTTTTCACGCTCTTATATGATGATAATCTTCGCAGCAGTCACAGGCAGCACGCTGATCCCGTCCCGTCCCGAACCCGTTTGGGATGGGATGAGGTCGGGATGGGGTTTTTTCCATCCCGTCCTATCTCGATCCCGTATAAACGGGATGGGATAGGGATGGGTATATCTTGTCCCATCCCATCCCGTGCCCACCCCTAGGTAGTTGTAGGTGGTTGGGGAATGTTTAGGTTTGGGGAATTGAATGGAAGTTGTTGTTGAATGGGAGACATTAAAGCATTTGTGGGCGGTGTGTCAGTACGGTTGGGTTGACTGGGTGAGTGAAGGCGGTGATTCATAGAACTGTTCTTGTGTGCTACCGGTCGCTAAACACCTATTCTGCAATGTTTCATCTCCCTGGTTTGCATGCAACATAGTCGTTCTGAAAGTGTATATAAATTTTGGTGTTTGGTTTATTCTAGGAGCAATGTCGAGACTTCGTTCACAACGATAGCTGATGCGAGAATAGAGATTGAAAAGGAGGGCCCTATTGATCATTCTAGATGCATTGGGAGTGTTTTGGAAGACATTCACCAGCTGCATGTACTTGGCCTCGTCTTCGGCTGTATGGCCAACCATGCCGCAACAGAAGCAAAAGTTGGGCATGCCCTCGAAACAAAACTTGATTGAATATCTTCTGCCCAAGCGATTCCCAAAATTTGTTTGCAAGTTGCTAGGCAAGGGGTTGTTTGTATCAAACCAAATTTTTAACCTGATGTATTGGAGAGATAGGTCTGGTAAGGATTGCATATCAACTTCCATGAAGATGCCAAAGTTTTCTGCCAGTAACTTAACATCCTGCATAGAGATCTTCTGAATAGGGAACTCATGAAAACGTACCCAGATGGGTATCATTGCGAAGTCTGTGCTATGATAGTCAGCTTGCCAGCTTTTCACCGAGATTAGTTTGCCATGAGAGGACCAGAGCCCTGAGTTTAGCACACGAAACTTGTCATTTGCATCCGTGAATTGGATGATATAGAATGAGTTATTAAGCTCATGATGGCGTGCGAGTTTTTTTACGTGAAAAATGATGCACGGTGTCCCACTGAATGGCTACTCTATGAGCAAATGTATCATTTCTCGGACCTTGGCTATAGAAAAACTTGGCAACTGCACGTAAATCTTGATTATCCATATCTTCCTCGTAGCGAGGAGCAAAACTAGGGACTGGGAAGGTTAGGTGTTCAGCGAGTTGCTTCTGTAATTGGTCAATCAACTGTTCATGAGGATTTTGAGATGAGGAGGCTACCTGCGAAGGATTAGTAATAGGGTTCGATGGGTGTTGCATGATTGGAGAGGAAGGATGTGGTTTTTGAGCTTGGTCACTGTTATGGTTGCGGGGTGTTTGTGTGTTGGTTGCAGGGGGCGAAAGATTGGGAAGAGTTTGTTTTGTATGTTGTAAAGAGGTTTGAAGATTTAGGCAAGTGGTTGGTGAGTTATGATTAGGGGGAGGCATCTGGTTGTGATGTAAAGATTGAGAAGAGTGCGAGGGATGTATGTTATGGAAATTTGGAAAGGGCGGAAATTTAAGTGACGCAACGTAGCAATGGGGTGTTGTGGGAGCTTTACTCTAAGGTGGTGAGAAAGGAGGAAAATTAAAATCAATAGTTGGTGTTATAGTAGATTGTGGAGTGTGTGTGATGAGATTCATCCATAGTCAGCGCACGATAACAATAATGGGCTTGGAACTGAAAAGTGGTAGTCGCTGGGTTTGATAATGAGTATGTGAATTGAAGATACACTGAGTTTAGCGAAGATCTTCGAAGTAAATAGGATGATCTTTGTTCGGCTGTGATGTTGGGTATGGGTATGTGTGGGGAATGATTACTCATTGAACTATCTACAATGATTTGATGGGATTTTGGCGGCTAATTAAAAATTTAGGAAAGAGACTGAGTGTAGCGTCTTGATAACAGGAGTGGGTTGAGACTCAACCAAAACAGAGATCGCTGCGTTTCGAAGACCTGCAAGCAAAAACACAAAGAAACAATAGTAAGCGTTTTAGGAATTTCAGTGGACACAACGTTATTTTAGATCGAAAAAAAAGAGGGGAGTATATATGGTGAAAGGATATGAGGGAGAGATTTATATGGTGATGTGGGTGGTGGATAGAGAAGAGGTGGGCAATATTGATGGTGGTAATGGATGAAGAAAATAAAGAAGAGGAAGTATAAGTTTGGGAAAATTAGAGGTGGCGAGAGCAAAAAATCGGACAATACCCGCAGATAAGAGGTGGGTATTAATCAACAATTGTTAAATAGGAGTTTAACACATTATAGATTGATAGCCAAACCCACAAATTGATTGCAAGTGTTGTGCACATATTAATAGATTAACAAAAAAAATAAGGTCTAAAGTTGTGTGCACAAACATGATAACTTGTGTCAGAATTGCTTCAATTATAAGATGAATGAAACTTTCATTGCTTTAATACCTAAAGTGGGCAATTCTATCACATTGGATAAATTCTGCCCTATTGGCCTTTGCAATGTTATTTATAAAGTGATCTCCAAAATCCTCGCCAACCGTCTTAAACCTTTGTTTGATAACATTATTTATCCTAACCAAGGAACATTTCTCAAATGTCGCTCGATAGCGGATAATGTCAGTCTTGCTCATGAAACATTTTCGCAAGAAACAACAAGGTTGGATGGCGATAATAATCGATATGGCCAAAGCCTATGACAGGGTTGAATGGTCTTTTCTGGCTCAAGGGCTAATGCAACTTGGTTTTGCAGAAGGATGGATTGAAATGATCAATCAATGTATTTCCACTACGTCTCTCCAAGCCCTTCTCAATGGCTACCCTACCTCCTATAAAGCCTTCCTAGGTCATCCGCCAAGGCTGAAGCGCTCTCACGCCTTCTCAATAAGGCTGAAACAGAGAGTAGACTTCAAGGTATCAAAATTCGGAGACATTCTCCTTCGCTCAGTCTTCTGCTCTATGCGGACGATCTGATGTTTTTCTGCAGAGCCTCCTTAGCTGAAGCTCATTCAGTTAAAGATATTCTACAACAATATTGTCTGGTCAGGGAGTCAATTATGACATATCTTCTATCTATTATAGTTCCAACATGCGCCCAAATATCTTTGTACTTGGGATTGGGTTTGTTTGCCAATATTCCTCTTTGTAGGAACGAAAATCTTGCTTTATTGGCCAAAAACATTTGGAATGCTCTTTCCTATCCTCAACACCACCGAACTTGCCAATTCAAGGCGCTCTATTTTCGAAATAAGAGTATTTTCCAATTAGGAAAATCCCCCTCCTTGGCGTCATTCGCTTGGATGGGGAATCTAACGACCCTTCTCCAAATGAAACGCTTTCTATTATGGCGACTCATGTCTAGTAATCAAATCAACCTTTGGCTGGATTGCTAGGTCAAACTAGATATTGTTATTGCGGATTGTGTCCCGGACTCTACGGTCCCAATCTTCCTCGTGATATCCAGGACCTTTGAACCTCTACTCCCGAAGAATCAATCCACTGGAATTCGAATCTTATCAACTCTTTTCTTCCGGGGCCGGTGGCTAGGGATATTCATGACATTTTATCCGACCCACTAGCAACCCGGACAAAATTCTATGAACTTTTGACAAAAAAGGGCTTTTCTCGGTCAAAAGCGCAACGCGGGCTTTCACAATGGGTTATTTGGAAAGCTCTACTTCCATTCTCCCCCTCCATCTTTTGGCCCTAAACTGCTGAAATCCATCTTGAGAATCAAAGCCCCTCCAAGTGCTCAGTTTCTCCTCTGGAAGATTAGCCAGAATTTGCTTCCCACGAGGGCCAATTTAGTTAGGATCCATATCCCCATTGAGAACAACTGCATCTTTTGTCATGCCCAGCAGGAAGATGTGCTCCATCTTTTCTTCTTTTTACCCTATAATTTCCCGATTCTGGGTGTTTTTTCCTCTCCCTATTAATTGGGTTGCACCTGATCTCCACTTTCATTTTGTTCTAAAAGTTTTTGAATTCATATGGGACTCTGCCAACGTTCATGTAATGAATTCTGATGAGATTTTGTCCCAATTACTGCCATTCTGGTGACGATATGGTATTTGCGTAATCAAACTATTTTTAACAATACCAAAGCTTCTCCAATGAGCTTTGTTTCCCATTGTAATAATCTATGGAAGTCTTGGTCCAAACAATGGTTCCTTACCGAATCGGATTCTACCAAACCTCATTTTCCACCAATCCCCCAAATTCTTGACACAACCATTACAGACAGACAGTTTACCACCCACTCTTCTATAACATTGAACCTAGTATTTGCGGTCCCTTCTCCGGGTCCTAGGTTTTCACCTTCACAGCTGGTCCAAGACCTGATACACTCAGCTCGCACCCATAGGCTCAATCTCAAAGCAAACCACGATCATCCACTTCCACTCAACCTTGATACAGATACAATTATTGTCACATTTGATGCTTGTTTTTTTAGTCTACCAAACAGAGAGACATGGGAGTTTCAACGATCGATTTAGCAGGGAATGTTTTGGCTTCTGTGGTCTGTCAGATAGGCGACAAAGTTTCAGACAGCACAATGGCAGAAGGATATGCAGCGGAGGCGACCTTGCTGCTCATTCAGGCTCAAAATGGAGGAACAAACTTCTTTTTGGAGACTCGGCGACCCTGCTTGACCTCATACATGATTTAGATTCTCAACAGCTTTCTACAATGCATTGGGTCTGATGCCCTATTATTTGTAATATTAAACCACTTCTTCTTATGCTTCCTTGTTGGCATTGTAGTTATATACCTAGAGACCTTAATGGTATGGCTCATCGCTTGGCATCAGATGCCAGCAAAGGTTGTTGTAATAGCTAGTAATGTTTAATATATTGCCTAAGGCTTTTAACAAAAAAAAAAAAAAAAAGAATTTTGATCCAAATGATAGGATAATTCTTCTTACATCATCTTATGGAAAAAAACATAAGCTAGTTACACACGTCAACTGCTTAACTATTACTATATTCCAGAGAGCATCCTCAGCTCATAGCACAACTACCAGTCGCCCGAAAATAATGGCGGACAATACCAGACCATCAAATTCAGGCAAATCTTTGCAGAAAGTGGTCTCACTCGCTGCCGGAGAAGCTCACACTTTCGCGCTTACAGGTACCCTTCCCCCATTTTCATTACTATACAACATAAACTGAGAAAACAAACTAGTTTTCATTAAATTTTGATTGAATTTGGCCATTTGGGTGTGTGGGCTTTGGTTATTTGCTGGATATGGTTGTTCGTATTCATGGGGGAGAGGGACATTTGGCCGGCTAGGGATAGGTAAAGAAGATGATGAGCTCTTACCTACTCAGGTCTAGTTCGATTCCTTGAGAAATAACAGATTTTCTGGAAAAGATTTTGGTGGAGAGAAACGCAAATTTGTAGAAGTTGCAGTTGGGGCATATCATAGTCTTGCATTAGAAGGTTAGCTTTTAGATGCTTGTGGAATTTCTCTTATTGATTTAAGAATCTTTCTAGAGAGCCAAGCCGAACAGCCAGGCCAGGCCCAACACCATCCAACATCCTCGAGATGCGCATATCTAAAATGATGGATGGTGTTGGGCCTGGCACGGGCCTGGCTTGTCCGGTCTGGCTCTTTAGAATTTTTGTTGATTTAAACTACAATTGTTATTGATTCATTATACTATTTTAGCTTCATATTTTTTTAACATGAATTATCAGTGAATTGTGCTCATGTTGGTCTCTAATCTTTTTTTGGTTCCTTCCTCTTTAGATACATTTTCTTGTTCCAAGACCTTGGAAACGAATCCATGAACCTCTAACGGTGAGGGAAGCCATTTAGGGGTGGGAGAGTGTTTGTTTGATCAAATAATCCTGGTAAGACTTATAGTGGTACGGTCTTACTGATAATGTTCGCGTAAGTGTTGTGGAGTAACAGAAAAGAAAATGTAAAGGGAAATGGGGGGTTTTGTCTTTGGGCGCTGACTATTCAAGCCAACACTTTCCCAACATATAAAGTAGGGACTGTGCAAGTGGAATGTGAGGTATTCACCTGAAAATTGGTTTTTTAATGGAAAATTTCATGGATAATGCCTATTAAAGTATATTAGAAGGTCAAGTTCAAATCAAGGGAAACACGGTTATTAGTGTGTGGAAACCAGGGACGTTAGAGCTGACTTTTAGTTGCATTGCGTACAATACTTTAGTTTTTTTTTTAGCTGAAAATTTGTTGTCTATAATAAAATTTATTGAAACATCTTACATTACCTTTCATTTGCAGATGATGGATCTATTTGGTGTTGGGGTTATAATACTTGTATCCTTCACTACAATTTATTTTTGTTGTTTTGTTCCATGCGATGGAGCAACTGTTAAAATTACGTACGTAAATCATTCTTCTCAGTGTAGGTGTTATTAAATCGGTGATTAATCGGCGATTAATCCTTGATTAATCTCTTCTCACTAGTAGAGCGTTACGATTTTTGAATTAATCGTTTCAACAATCTCTAGCTTGAGTACTCGGCAATTTCTTGCCGATTTTCCAATTAATTGCTTTCAAAATTCACAAAATAATTGGTCATGGTTAATGTTATAAATAAACGAAAGAAAATTAATGTTAATCTTTCTAATTTTGCATTAACTTCATGAATACTCTAATCCATGGGGCAACAACATGTGTTTGAAAAAAAAAAAAAAACATGTGTTTGAAAAAGTTTAAGAAAAAGAAAATTCTCTTTCTCTCTATATATATATAAGAATAGAGAAAAACAACCAAATAAAAATAACAAACTAAGCTAAAGAATATAGAAAGACACCTTTATCTAACAAAATTTTTAATTTATTTATAATTTGCCTTAAATTGTGATATGTGATGTCTACTACTTCAATATACATTAATTTAAAATAATAAAAAATTAGTAAACATATTATAGAAGAATAGAGAATATGTGAATAAAATGGAGGTCGATTAATTCTGATTAATCTCAATAAATTTCATGTCCCTCCTGAGATTACACTACATAGCTCAATGCTAGTTTCCTCTTTTGGTATTCCTTTGACTGTTGCATGGGTGGCCAGCTTGGTCTCAATCTGGAAAACTCTTCCGTTCCACATTTCTTAGAGCGGTTCCGTTCCACACCCTCACCAATCCCAATCCCACTCCCACTCCAATACTCCATTTTTTTAAATATCTTTTTTTTTAATTTCCACCCTCTCTCTTTATTTCTCTTTTCCACCCTCTCTCTTTATTTCTCTTATTTTAATTTCTCTCTCTTAATTCCCACCAACTCATTTTAACCCATTCACCCCTATGCACACAGAGAGCAACAAAGAGACCATAAGAAAGGTACCATACATGGTGGGTTTGCTTTGGGATGCATGTGATCATATTCAAATTAAAATTTTTAATTGGGTTGGGGATTCGAGGGAAATTATACATCGTCATCATCATTGGTTTTCTTTTGTTTTGTTGAAAAAATAAAGAAAAGAAAGAATTAGGATTATCTTACCTCATACTCAATTAGCATATGGTGGTAAAAGTGAGAAAAGATTAGTTAACATATTAGATTAATTCGGGGGTTGGGATCTAATCTGCTTTGCTTTCTCTCTGATCTTTCAAAATCAAAAGTAATCATTTAGGTTTGGGGCAGTTGGAAAAACACGATGGTCGTAGGTTGATTCGGCTAAGCTGTTGTTTGTCTGTTTCGCCTGAGCTAGCCCAAAAGAAGCAAACTCTCTCTCTATACACACACATATATTTCCCTTCCGAGATGACAGACAAGAATAAGAAGATAAAAGAGAGTGGGTTGGTTGTGTAAGTGTTATCCTCGGAGGCTTTGACTCAGGAGTGAGTTTAAGAGAAGAAGAGACAGACAGACAGATAAAGCAAGAGGAGAAAGAGGAAGGAGGATTCCAAAAATATAATTGTTGTCCGACAAATTCACTTGAATCCATCCAGTCCAATCCAGCTACTGCTGCTACTACTCCTTGGACTTGAACTATACTGTCTTGCTGCCTCAAAGCCAGAAAGAAATCCAGAGGTCTGGTCCTTACCAACTCTCATCTTATACCACCATGCCTGCTTCTGTTTTCTCCAAGTAAAAAAAAGCTCTTAATTAGCTAGGTACAGTTGAATTAATCATGCCATGTATATTGTTTGTATAGTTGAATTAATCATCATTCTTTCACAATCACGCCATGTCACCCTGATTGCAAAATATGGTTGTAAAAATCCAGTTTCCTAGTATTTTCGTAAATATTTATATACTATTTGCCCCCCTTTATATGCAATCCTTGTTCCGCCCCTTTCATTATAGAACTACAATAGCAAGACATTGTTTGTTGGACTTTTTGACTTGGGGACAATGGTCAGCTTGGACATGGAACCCAAGAGCATTGTTTTCCCTGAACCAGTGGAAGAACTTCCTTCAAATGTGCTCCTGATTTCGGTCGATTGTGGTTTATTCCATACATGTGTTGTTTCTTCAATTGGAGATGTGTGGTCGTGGGGTATGGAAAAGGGTCTTGGCTTATGCCCGGATGCGAGTTTCACCTGTACTGGCGCTGGGGATGCAATCTCTCCTTTGAGGATTCCTTGTGAGGAGTTTGGCTCTAAGTTTGTGGGTCTAGTGCAAGTTGTGTGTGGGGCTGCACATACTGTACTCACGGCTCATGATGGGTATAAGCTTTGGGCTTGGGGTAGGGGGAGAGGTGGGGTTTTTGGAAGAGGTAATGATCTTTATAGCTTTTCTCCTTGTATCGTGATGTGGCCACCATTAGAAGAGGACTTCTAGGAAGCATTGGACACCACTACTGAAGCGGCCATTGCAGAAGATGGAAAAAGGAAGGAACCAGGAAAAATGATGGAAATGGAGAAAAGGTTATCATTGGCAACTAATGAAATAGCATTTCTTTGATCAAAGCTAACTTACATGGAACAATAGGGGTGGGCATCCCATCCCGCGATCCCGTTCCCGTCCCGATTTTTTCGGGTCTTAATGGGATTGAATAATTTCATCCCGATCCCGTCTCGTCCCGATCTAGAATGGGATGGGATGGGATGAAGATTTTCAATCCCGCCAATCCCGTCCCGTCCCGAACTAATTTTTTAATATTAATTATTAATATTTTTATTTACTTATTTATTTTATGAACATTTGCATAAAATGTTCAGGCTTCCAGCAGCAGCAGGCCTTCCAGCAGGCTTCCAGCAGTTCAGGCTTCTATTTGATATGTCCAGATTAGCACGCTGATCCCGTCCCGTCCCGTCCCGAACCCGTTTGGGATGGGACGAGGTCGGGATGAGATTTTTCCCATCCCGTCCCGTCCCGATCCCGTATGAACGGGATGGGATAGGGATGGGCATATCTCGTCTCATCCCGTCCCGTGTCCACCCCTATGGAACAATATGCCAGCATACTACGTAGCTCTATGTTTGGAAAACAGTTTGAGGAGAGAGATCTACCACAATCTCTGCAGAACACTGGCATGTTTGATATTGCTAAGGAATGGGAAAGTATATTGGAGTCAGCAGACTTTGGCAAGCTCACACGAACATGAATGTTTTACCGAAACATGTTGAGCAGTGTGAAGGATGAGTTATTAAAGAGACGAATTCAGGAGTTGATTAAGGAGTGTCTTTCTTCTTCAACTGCAAGCAACAAGTTGCCCGTGTATGTTACAATATGTAGGCTTGCACTCAACGTAGCCAAACCCAAGTCCAAGATTGCAAGAAAGAAAGTACAAGAATGAGAAAGTATAAGAATAGGAAAGTACAAGAATAAAAAAATACAATAATAAAAAAGTACAAGAATAGGAAAGTTAGAATAGTAAAGTTAGAATAGCCAGAATAAGAAATATGACACAATTATAATATCTTGTATAAGAAGTTTTAAGTTTCCTGTTTCCATAAGGTTAGGTAAAGTTAGCTTATATAAGCTTGTATTCAATCAGAGAAAATATAAAACAAAACAATAATACAATTCCCAAATTATTTTCTTTACATGGTATCAGAACAACTTTCTTTGGAGACCTAAGACTTCGACGATTCAAGCTCTTTCCCACCTCCGACGACTACGCTAGACGCAAGAGGCCGGGAAGGGATGACAGCAGCAAGAACATCCTCAACCGCAAGTTCAGCCAAATTAAAGGGAAATCGCACTCTGCATCAAAGTTCACGCACAAGCAACAAGAAATTTCTATCAATCAATCACTACAACTTCATCTTCATCTTCAAGGCCATAATCCAACATCATCTTTTTCTTCTTACCGAATTAGAACATCACCACCATCTTCGACGCCATCAACGTCGCTCATCGCAGCTTCCGCCAATTAACACAACAAACAAATTCTTTTCTGTTTCACTTCCGAGTAGTGCCAGCAAATCATGGCCATGTTGACCAACAATACATCCAAGGCTCACAATGTTAGTAATGACTCTCTATTAATTGTCAAGGCCTTCGTTCGGGGAAGATGATTGGGACAACAACTGAGTTTGTCATATATATTAAAAAAAAAAAAAAAAAACACTATCAGCACCAATATTGCTGAGCAAAATTTTTATTCATAATTTTTTATTGAAGTCATGCTGACCACTCGAATCGAACCATTAGCCGTTCACCTCGACAGTCATGATTTCTTCATACAAGAATCATCCAGAATTTTTATTTATAATTTTTTTCCAAAATTATCCAAAAGCATCCATGTCAAAGATTCCTCCAAGCTGCACATTTCTTCTACGTCTACATGTCCAGTTTGCGGGGGCGTGTTAGAATATGTAGGGCTTGCACTCAACGTAGCCAAGTCCAAGTCCAAGATTGTAAGAAGGAAAGTACAAGAATAGAAAAGTATAAAAATATAAAAATTAGAATAGGAAAGTCATAAATAAATAAATAAGAAAGTCAGAATACGAAATAAGACACAATTATAATATCTTGTATTGGAAGTTTTAAGTTTTCTATTTCCATAAGGTTATGTAAAGTTAGCTTATATAAGCTTGTATTCAATCAAGGAAAATATACAACAAAACAATAATACAATTTCCAAATTATTTTCTTTATAGCAGGAATGTTTCATTCTTAATAAAATCACGTTTTCCACAGAGATCAGCAAAATCAGTTCTTCATGGGTTGCATCTTGTTGGCACTTGGGGCATAGTTATTGATTGTTGAGATAAATATTGTGAATGGGTTGAAACCTTGATTTGGCAATACAATATCTGTTGAGATAAATGAACCAAAGCATTTTACAGGCTTTTAAGTTTGAGGTTGAGCTTAGATAAGCAATTTCCTCAAACTTAGAGCTGACCATAGAAATCTTTCCCTGCCTTCTATACTACTTCCATTTTTTATTTTTTTTTACAATACTAATTCCACAATCTGGAATATATAACAAAAAGATTTGGATTTGACCCAGAATTGCCATAATACCTGGGTTTCAAAATCTTAGTTCTTATCCAGCATCAGAATATTAGGCAATGATCTAATCTTTCTATGCTGCATATTCGGACCTGCTTGAACCACACGCAACACTGTTTTTTTTTTTTCCCTGCCAAAACTGTTATTATCCAGATTCACACAATCATTGATGCTAACACAACTGTGATCATTGCTGGAATTACTAGTCTTCCTATGTGGACCAAAACACTATTGGAAGCTCAACTGTGTATGCTTTCATATACTCAGCTCTCATCCTTGCAACAAAATGCTTCTTTACATTTTGATAAGAGTTGTTTCCAATTGGTCCTTGGATTTCCTAACTGATTGTGTCTTTCCATTGAACATCCTTAGCTTCCAGATCACATCTGTAATGCCTTCAAGGGTCTGGACCCATTCCCATTGATTCATTTGATTATTTTAGCATATCATCATGAAGTAATAGAAAAACCCATTGAAAGTTCGGAATTTGACATTGTCCCAATTCAAAGGGCAAGGGGAAACGAGCCATAGTAAGCTAGCAAGGATGCATTTGCCACACCAACATTTGCTAACAGACAATCTGTTAGCGAAGATTGTGGTACACCATGGTGTGTGTCACTACAAAAAGTTTTTAGACATAAGCTTCATAACAAGATATTTGGTTGCTTTATAACAAAATAAAGTTGAAACCATTTACAAAATTTTCTCACTCGGGATCAGTACTAGCTATCTCCTTTTCCACTACAGTTGGTACACAACTATAGGACTTCTTACATTGTGAATGCCATCAGACCAAATCAGTGATGCAGAAAAGCGTTTATGTGCTTCCTCCATCTTTGCTGAAACTGTCACGGTGAAGGATTTCTTCTCATTCATGAACTTGAAGGAGAGAACTGTTGGACTAACAGTGACTTTCAAGTTTGGAGGAGAAGTGATAGTTGAGGTGTAAGTAGAATTTGTCACACCAACGTTTGTGATTGTCCTTGTAAAATTAACCTCTGAAAAAAGAGACGTCATTGTAGGATAATTGAGATCCTTCCTGTATCCTTTGGGAATATTTTCACAACTATAATTACTACCTGAAAACTGTCGAACTTTCTCTGTAGTAACACCTAAACTGCACAATATTTTTATATAGTCAACTTCAAAAGCTTCGTACACCAACCCAGGATTTACAGCCTTCACAGGATGTACACCATAAGCAAACTCACCATCTGGGTTTCTTGTATCATTCAGGGGGAAAGCTACAAAAGAAGATTTGTTATAGTTCACTGAATGTCTGTACTGTGAAATTCAAAGATTCAAGATGTCCTAAAACAATAATAAACATGGAGATTATGAGTCGATTAATTACCAGTTGTCATGAGAGCAGACTTAACAGCTGAAGGTGACCAATCAGGGTGGAAAATCTTAACATAAGCAGCTGCGCCAGACATGTGGGCATGAAGCAGATGTACCAGACAACATATTATAGTTTACAGACCTAGTTTCTCCTTTAATGTATGATGGTGAAGCTATCGGTGACCATGCACCAATGATGTCTACTCCAGGGGCTGTTATATCTGGCTGTAAAACATTTGAAAAGGATTGAGATTCCAAAACAATACTATAGCCAAGAAAGTTTCAAAGAACTGAGTATTTGCCTTAAGAAGGTCAGCAGCATTTGGATTAGGTCCACGGGACGAAAATGAAGTGACGACTGGAGCATTGGAATCTTTTATGGCCTCACTCTTCAAAATGCTTGCCTCAGGTTTTCTGTTATCACAAATCATGATCATCATAAGACCATATAAGAAAGATCAGCTCTAAAATAGTCTAGAATAGAACTCCCAAAGTTGCATTGGTACACTGATAGTAAACGAGTTAAAGATTAACTTGCAGACTTACTTTGCTCCTTTAATGTAGGATATGACCTTGTCACCATTAGTAGCATTTATAGCAGAACTAGGAAAAGGATAGTTCCGAGCAACGTCAGTTTCTACGGTATCTTTCATAATTGTGCCGACTGCTGACTTATTGAGATATTGAAGTCCTTCGGGGATTGAATCACAGTAAACAATCTTCCCCTTCACCCCTGTACATTCCAAGCCATTTTTAAAACATCCCCTGAATCACATTTACAATGGCCCATAACTTGATTTAACAAAATGAAATTAAATAAAATAAAATCCTGGAAAGAAGTAGAGCAAACAAATTTATCTTATAAACACTTTACCCAGATTGTGTAGAAGAACAAGAACTCGAAGCAGCGTCACCTCCATAGATCAATGGAAATTTCTTACCATTCAAATCAAAACTGTTGAGAGCGTTTCCCTGAAATATAAATGGATGAATGTATATTTGTGCTCCATAACAAGTGGAAAATTTAGATATATGCACAAACTAGCCTAGTAGTGAAGAAAAAGTTTGAAGTTTCTGACCTCAAGTATGGTCTCGTCTCTTAATATGACCTTATCAATTATTCGACGGTCAATTGTGCTAGCAGCAAACTGTTATCGACCATGGAGCAGAACCCTGTAATGATGTTACCCCAGGACCACTATGGCCACCATCGCCAGCTGCCTGGGATGTTAAGATACCTTTTTGCATGGCATGAAAACTACCAATTGCCATAGGATCAAGGTCATAGTTTAATACAAGATGTCCCATTGAAAGAGAGATAATATCGACACCATCGCTAATGGCATCATCAAAAGCAGCCAAGATGTCCACATAATAGCATAGCATGCATCAGAACAGGCATAAACAGCAATCCTTGCCGATGGCACAGCTCCTCTTGCATTGCCTTTTCCCAAGCCGTAGAAGCTCACATCTTTCACTTGATTCCCGGAGACTATAGATGCACAATGAGTCCCGTGTCCATCTGTATCCCTTGTTGAAGGAGGACCATGATCCCCGATACGGTTGTACACTCTAGCTCCAATGATCTTACGGTTCAATTCAAATGTTAACCATTAGCTAAGAAGAAAAGGGGGAGAAAATCACGTGATTGATAAGTTTAGCAGAATTACTTGTTGTATGTGAAATTGTGGACACCATCGCATGTTCCTTTCCATTTCTTAGGGGGTGGACCAAAGCCTTCATCGCTAAAGCTCTTGGATTCTGGCCATATTCCAGTGTCTATTAAACCGATGATCACATCACTTTCAACCGTTGGAATTCTATTTACATTCTCCCGAAAACCCATGTAATCCCAAGATCTGGTTGACAGAAGCTTGAGTTTATGGTTCGGGAAAACAGATACTATGCCTTCCATGCCTGCATTAGCACCAATTAAATGCAATTCTCACCCTTGTAACATAACTATATGACACTTTGTGAACTGTAAAATTTGTAGTTATTTAGAGACCACACCACCTATTGACAAGGATTGTGATTTTGTTTTTCTGAGTTAATTTAAGTTCATGATGTTAAGAAATATTTCGTTTTGTAAAGAGAATACGTAAATATTTTGAGGATACATGAAATATATATAATGAATTTCGAAAGTATATGAAATATGTGAAAAAATAATATGCAATTAAATAAATCTATTAAACACATTAAATGAAACATAAATACCAAGAAATGAAATAAACATGAAATCAATATATAATTAGAAAATCAGTGGGTGGTTTAAAAAATCAATATATAATTAGAAAATCAGGGGGTGGTTAAGAAAATTAATATATAAGTAAAAGAAAGGATAATTAGAAAATTAGGGGGTGGTTTCAAAAATCAATATATAAGTAGAAGAAATGATAATGAGGTAATCAGGGTGGCTTAAAAATTCAATAAATAATTAGAAAAGAAAAAAAAACTCCAATACGAAATTTAGCGAAAACACGATCCTTGCCTATTGAACACTATAAAGAAATCACTATTTAAAAAATTAGTTTTTTCTTTACAATAAACCCAGGAGCGCGTGTAGAATATCAAATGGTTTTAAGATTGCCAAGACTCAAAACTAAACTTTTGTGTACGCTGGCAAAACGAAGTTTAGATAATTGCTACATATACGCTACTAACCAACAATTTTCTGCCTTTCAACATCTGTGAGTCTAGCAGCAAAACCATTGAAACTCCTCTTGTAACTATAAAGTTTATAAACCAAGGACACTGAAGGCAAACTGTATAGGAAAAAGAAACTGTCAAACTCCTCTTGATTTTGAACAAGTTATGGAGCTTGAAAGCATCTCCAATAGAAAGCTCAACCTCAAACTAAAAAGCATGGACCCATTTCAAGTTGAGGGTGGGTTTGCTCCTCAGTTGCACGGATACGTATACGAATGCGGATATGAAACTGACATAGGGATACGTCAAATTTCCTAAATTGAAGATACGGGTACAAATGAATAGGATAAGCTAGGGCTGAAAACCGAACCATCGGTTCGGTTTTTCATCTAAACCATGAACCGAACCGACCTAGGTCGGTTTTAAAATTTTCAAACCGAAACCGAACCGACCATTAACAAAACCGATCCGAAACCGAACCGATTCTAATTTATGCAAACCGTAACCGAACCGAACCGATTCAAATCGAACCAAAACCGAAATAAAACCGAACCGACCGACTATTTTAAACATATTATATTATTTATATATAAAATATATATTATTTATTATATATATTCGGTCGGTTCGGTTTGGTCGGTTAAAATCACATAGAAACCGAAAACCGAACCGACCACTTTGGTTTTGAATTTTTTAAAACCGAAACCGATCCGAACCGAATTTAAACCGAACCAATCGGTTTGGTTTTGATCGGTTCGGTCGGTTTAGTCGGTTTGATCGGTTTTTTGTTCAGCCCTAGGATAAGCTGACAAGGCATTAAGATAATGATGATTATGTATATTTACTAAAAAAATATGGTAACATAATCTTTAATTAATTAATCATATTCATAAATAATAAGCATGAATGAATACACACCAAAATCATACTATCATCATTTCATTAATTTGTTAAATGCCAAAAAGTTATCACAACTCATGAATATATGTATCATAAGAATCCATGTCCGACAAAAATGTTCACATCCCATGTAGTATTGCAATTTGAAAAGAAAAATAGGGAAAATAAATGTGTTTGGCCAAATGGGACCATATCCTAACCATTGATCGTGAGATACGTGCCCCTTGACTATATCCGGAGTGTATCAGTGGCGTATCTGACATGGATACGTTGGATTTTTTGGTGTATCAATGCTTCCTTGGTTTGCTCTAATGACCATTTAACAAAATCTTAAAAAATTTTGGTCTTACAAGTTATTTCGGGTGCAAATAACCATTTTGTACTTGTTTGCAAATTGGATGTTTACACCAAAGATGGTCAAAGTAGTCATTTTGGCTAGATGCTCAATACTATTTAAAACGCCTAAACTTCATCCAAATGAACCAAATCCATACCCTTTTTAACAATTGATTGGACTAAAACCTTAAACCCATTGAGTGGTCATGCACTGGAGCATGAAAATGCTCCCACGAAACTATTAAATTTCAAATTTAGCTTTTGAGCTTGCCCATTGAAGATGCTCTGACTAATAAAAAATAAAAGAGCTTAACCTCAAGCCGAAATTGGATTGAGTTTAGCAAAACCATAAAAGCATCAATAAGAAGGGGCAATTTTGCACTTAAAAAATATACACTCAAGCAGTTTTTTTTACCCATAGTAATTATCTTCCTAAGCCATCTCAGATAGTGTCGCGCAATCTGAGATAGCACGAAAAGTATGATCGTTCAAATCGCGCCAACCTCTCTTCTCACATCGTATTTTTCTATTTGGTGGGGTCATGCTTTCCCGCTATCTCAGATAACGCCTTTGTTATGCATGCTCTGTTAGTGGAGTATCAAATTTTACACTCCACTAACAACAATGTGCAGTGTTAATAGCTTTTTTGGACTTACTGGGGGTGCTTGAGTATGCAAATATGCACATCCACACTCATTTTTTAGCTTACCATGGATGCTCTAAACGATCCACAACTCATTTAGAAACATGTTGTACATTTGTTTATATCAAAATTTACAATCTCTAGCCTGAGTAATGGCAATATCTTGCCGATTTTTTTGATTAATAGCTTTCAAAATTCACTGATTAATCGATGAAAATGTTATAAATAAATGAGAGAAAGAAAATTCAATATATATAATATATATTCTAAGAAGAGAGAAAAACGACCAAATGAAAATAACAAGCTAAGCTAAAGAATATTCACATGCACCTTATCTAACGTTGAATTTTTTATTTTTTATATTTTTCTTAAATTATGGTATGTGATGTCTACTACTTCAATATACATTAATTTAAAAAAATTATAGTAAACATATTATAGAAGAATAGAGAAAACATGTGAATAAAATGGTGGCAGATTAATTCTGATTAGTCTCAATCTGGAAAAACCTCTTTTGTTCCACGTTTCTTAGAGCAGTTTCTTGAGCTGGGTTATCCTGGCTCTTTCAAAGATGAATCAAGCATAGACAACAAAACACCTTTGAAAGTAATGCAATTTTATTTTTCTTTTCTCCGTCTAAGAACCATGCGACTAAACGTTCAGTGTTGTCACCTTACAAGTCATTAAGATGAAATAAATTGAATTTCTATTGTAGGCCCAATCAATCAAAGCGAGAGGTATGATGCCATTGGCAATTGATAACCCTGGAGCCCTATAAACTTTCGGACTAAGGGACAATGGTCAACTTGGACATGGAACAACCAAGAGCAATGTTTTCCCTGAACCAGTGGAAGAACTTCCTTCAAATGTGCACCTAATTTTGGTCGATTGTGGTTTATTCCATACATGTGTTGTTTCTTTAGTTGGAGATGTGTCTTCATGGGGTATGGAAAAGGGTCTTGGCTTATGCCAGGATGCGAGTATCACCAGTACCGATGTTGGGGATGCAATATCTCCTTTAAGGATTCCTTGCGAGGAGTTTGGCTCTAAGTTTGAAGGTCCAGTACAAGTTGTGTGTGGGGCTGCCCATACTGTACTCGCGACTCATGATGGGTTTAAGCTTTGGGCTTGGGGTAGGGGAAGAAGCGGGGTTCTTGGAAGAAGATGACTTCCTGGAAGCATTGGACACCACTACCAAAGAGGCCATTGCAGAAGATGCAAAAGGGAATGAACCAGGAAAAATGATGGAAATGGAAAAAAGGTTATCATTGGCGACTGATGAAATAACACTTCTTCCATCAAAACTAACTCACATGGAACAATATGTCAGCATACTACATGGCTCTATGTTTGGAAAACAGTTTGAGGAGAGAAATCTACCACAATCTCTGCAGAACAAAGGAAAGAATATTGGAATCAGCAGACTTTGGGAAGCTCACACGAATGGAGATGTTTACAGAAACTTGTTGAGCAATGTGAAGGATGAATTATTAAATAGACGAACTAGTGTCTTCCTTCTTCAACTGCAAGCAGCAAGTTGCCCATGTAGGATGATTTCATTCTGAATAAAATCACGTTTTCCACGGAGATTAGACAAAATCAGTTCTTTATGGGTTGCATCTTGTCGACACTTGGAGCATAGTTATTGATTCTTGAGAAAAATATTGTGAATGGGTTGAAACATCGATTTGGCAGTACAATATACGTGAATTTGACGATGTATGCAATACTTGTGGTTTTTCTAGAGAATAAAAAATGTTTGTGTTTTGTTATACCAATTGTTGGTGGCCTAAAGGCCTCATTACTATTAGGGAGTGGCGACTTTCTTATAAACCTTAGTAACAGCCCCTCATTACTTGATGTGGTTCTACTCAAACCAAATTATCGCCCTGCAGAACCCCCTCCGCAGAGGGGCTGATGACCCAGACGTGTTATACCACCTCTTTGTTCCACCGTTCATAGATCGTATCATGAACGAGGCTTTTCTGAAAAAGTTCACGCCTCCAAAACTCGATTTCTATGACGGGACCACTGATTCATTGGATCACTTGCGTCATTACCAGTATGTAATGACTCTCAAAGAAGGCTCTGAATCGGTGATGCGCAAAACATTCCCTATCAGCCTGAAGAAGTTGGCACTGACAAGGTTCCACAGCCTCCCGCCAAAATCGATTGATTCATTCAATAAATTGGCCAAGGAATTCCTGACGCGCTTTGTTTGAAGCCAACTGATCAAGAAAAGCCCGCACTACATACTCTCTCTAAGGCAGAAGTCTATCGAAACACTGAGAGAGTATGTCACGCGCTTTAATGACGAGCTGACTCTCATTGGCGGCTGCAGCGACGACACAGCCGTGACGACTTTCACTGCGGACCTAAGAGAGGAAAATTTTACGACTTCCTCACCTTAGAACCCCTTCTGGACCTGGCAGAACTCTTGAAGAACGCCCAGAGGTACATCACCCTGGAAGAGATGAGAACAACAAAGAAGGAATTGAAATAGAGAAGCAACCCTCCATTTCTAAGGATAAAAATGAGGGGAAAATACGAAGAAAACAGCAAGCAAAAGTGCAACGACAACAGGTCGGACTCTGGTCGGGCAGACCATAGAAGGCATCCAACTACGTTCGATCCAAATCCATGACCCCCTAATTCCAGCTTATCGGATGTCCTTAATTCCGTGAAAAACTATAAAGATCTGAAGTGGCCCTCAAAACAGCGCGAAGACCCTCCAAGTGTGATAATAGCAAGTATTGCTCATACCACAAGGAGGGTGGCCACGACACCAATGACTTCAAGAGTCTTAGGTATGAGATCGGAAATTGGATTCGCAAGGGCAGGCTAAAGGAAATCCTGGGTCCAGAGAAACGACGAGATCGACCCAGAGATAGGGGAGAAGCAGTCAAGGAGACTCCGGGCATAACATATGTCCTCCACGGAGTCAGGTCAGAAGAAGACCAGTCGAACAGGTCCCGCAAATGGACTCTACTGGAAATGCAGACACAACTCGCAAGTGAGGACAAATGCGTATACTACTCAAGGGTATTGAGCCCCATCCCTACCTTGGCCTTCACAGACAAGGACCTCGAAGGAGTCCGCGCACCAGCACATAAATGACAAACCCATCCCTAGGGAAGAATTTTATACTTCTTTTTCGCAATACGAGAAAAAATGACAAGATCTCAGTGAACCAATTGGGTGCTCACCTAGAACAGGTGACCATGCATAACATCGACTCTTATCGTGGGTCATCGGCGTAAATGTCATAACATTCGAAGACTTCAACATTGAAGATCTCCCTTCAGCTGTTGGAAAACCCAAAGTACATCCTTTGAGTAAGAGCATCTGAAGAGGTGCGCTCTGTAAATTATAGTGCCTACAACGATATAGGAACGCCATTATATAGACATAGTGGTTCACCAAACAGGCGCTTCAACATTAACTATCAACATTGAATACCGTATGGGAAACAAGGAGACGATGGTTCCCAAGGAAACCACACAGGACCACGTTCATCCAATTAATGTCGACGGTTTACCACGGGATCACTGCTCTTCTACAGACCATGGCCACCAAATTACCAACTCCCAGACTTGTAACTCGTTCTGCGCGAGTGTAGAAGATTTGGAAGATGGGAGCCTAGCTAGTCTCGAATTGATTGCGACGGCTTGCCACGAGACCACTGCTCTTCTACAGACCATGGTCGCCGAAAACTCCTAAATTTGTAGCTCGATGCGCATAGGTGTAGATGATTTGAAAGGTGGGAGCCTAGTCAGTCCCGAACTGCAACCAACAGTCAGACACGCAAATTAAGTCCCCAGTTGCTTACCTTAAGGATGAGTTACGGCTTGGGCGGTGTAGCCCACTGCTAAACCATCCGCAAAACACACACTATTGGATGCAACGGAGCGATAGTGACTCTAAGACCTCACAGAAGAATAGGTCAGAATCATTCGTTATATAAATGGTTAAACTCTCTGCAGCAGAAAGATCACTCGGCTTCCTGCTAACCCAACCAGATCTATGTCAAAGTAAAACGGCAAAGCAAAATGAAAAGCGCGCGGAAAGGAGACCGAACATAATACGGGTACAAAACATGCTCAAAATAAACATGTTTTCATAACAGTTGAAACAAAAAAAGTACAAATGTACCAAATCTACTCCTCATCAGGAGGGGGTATAGATACAGGATAACTAAGCTTAATAGGGGAAGGAGCAGGAGTTGCGTTCGTACGCGCCTCAACCGGCGTCATGATCCGGATCACCCTCTTCTTCTGATGATGCAGATACCACTCCGAAGTTTACGTAAGACATCTTCTTATAATAAGCAAGGTCCCATTCCGGATGCCTTTCCATCATCAGTGCCAGCAACTCTAATCCCCCATGCACGACCCAACAAAATTCACACTTGCCCTGTGCCTTGAGAAACTCCTCCCGCGCGCCTTCTCTTCAGCAAGTTTTCGCTCCAACAGCTCCAGCTTGCCAATTAGCGCATCAACCTGAGACTGCTCCATAGCCAAGCTACTCTTAACTGTGTTGTGCTCATGTTGCTCCAGAAGAAACTGGTCTTCAATTTTTCTCGCTACCCGAATATTGAATTCCAAGTCGGTCTCTAACTGTTATCTCTTGGTAACCCATTCAACCTCCTTCATGGCATTCTCCTCAGCAAAATACTGCAATTCAGAGCGCATCTTAGCAGCAGCTTCCTACGCAACCTCCATATCATGGCGGATCAGATCCAACTCTTGCTTGAATTTGTCCCTTACGGACACCACCTCTGCCAAATCAGACTCAAGGGCTTCCAGACGAACCCTCTGAGTCTCAGCGACAAGGCTGATTGTTCCAGCCTCTTCTCCTCGATTTGCTTCCTCAGCAGCTCAATTTCAAAAACTGCATCAGAATACAGCTTCTGCATGGTCGAGAAGACACGCTCCATGGTGCACACCCTCTCACAAGCCACCTCAACTTTCGTCCCAACAAAGGCCACCTGGCTCAAATGAGACATCCCCAGCATAAGGTGTTTTAAACCCTTATCCATGTGTCCTTCTAGCGTATCTTCCTTGGGCTTTGAAGCGTGGTCCATCAGTCAGCTGTAACGCTTGCTTATGTGCTTCCTCGAAGCATAGTCAACGTCAACCTCCTAGTGCTAGGCCTGGTTGTTCATCTTCACTACGTCGGAATGAGCTCTTTCGAACGCGGAATTACGCCAGCACTGTCTTTTGTAGTCGCTATTGCTACCAGGCCTTCATCCACAACCTTTCCTTTGTCACCGGCAGCCGACCTTTTATTGCGAGACGACTCAGCGAAATCCAAAGGAAGCAAATTGTCCAACGGACTCTCCATCACCCTGATATATGGCCTGAAACAAAATGGGGGACAATGCGGACTACAAAAAGGATGGCTCGCATTACCGCGACCACTAGGCCACTGTTGAACAACCAACCAGCGGAATGATTAGGCTCTAGGACCTTAGGCGAATCCTCATCAAAACCTTCCAATAAAACCGTTTTGGATTGGTCAGCACCAGTAGAAGCCGCCACAACAGCCAACATCAGCTTCTCACTCAAAGCTTCAACCAGTCCGATACTCAGATTCGATGCATCTTCAACCCCTGCTAATCGCAGGTGATCCTTCTCTTAGCCGAATACTTCAGCCTCTGTCCTAGCAGGCGGATCAAGTTCATGTTCCTTCCTCACTGGAGCAGACCGTTTGGGAGCTGACTTGGTCCTAGCATGAAACCTCTTCGAACTTACAACAGAGGCGAGCATCTCATAAAGCCCTTTCGTGTCAGATAGAGAAGGAGCCTTAACATTGGAAGCCTTTCTCTTTCTAGAAGGGGCTCCACCTTCAGACTTAACTTTTGGCGTTCGGTAAAGAGTGGGGGTCACATGCCAGTTGGCCCACAAGCCACTGCTGCTGAAGATAGTAGGACATATAACATCCTCCACACGCATCTTCGACATATCGCAAAATGTCTTCATAGTGTATTGCTCCTCTGGAGAAAGAGGAGTAGTAGGGAACCTCCCTACAAAGAAACACGCACATGATCAACATACAACCGATGCAATGAAATTAAAGGGTGAAGCTATACTTACAAAGTGATTTGAACTCCCGCTCTAATGGAAGACCCTTGAACTTGAAGAATTTCGAATTCGAATGAGCCAAGAAACAATATTTCTGCCACAACTTGAAGTCATCCGACAACTTATGGAAGCAAGTCGACGATGTCATCTGACAAACGGTGTGATCATTCAGCCGAAGAGAAGTCAACAACTGGATCACCCATGGAGTCACGCGACGCCAGCATCTTTCCCTCTGATCAGAATAAGAATGATGATCCTGTACCCATTAGCTACCAACTGGGCAAGAGGGATTCCAAGAAAATCCAAGAAGCCCCAAATCTCTTCAAGAATAGGAAAACAAACTCCAGTTTGAAGTATTCCACGATGCAAACAGACGAACCCTTATGGAGGAAACATCGGTGTCTAATCATCATTCAGAGTATAGAATGGCAGGTCCCCAGGGACCCCAAACGTCTTTCGAATTTCAGCGAGGCCTTATTCGAAAATCGACCTATCTTCAAAGAACTGGAAGCCCTTGGCTAAAGTCTCATCATCAAGATGGGTTTGGCGAGCCATGAAAAATGTGAACGAACTTTCAATCAAAAGATGGACAAGACATAATCTCAAAAGGCAAAGAAATGGATGAGTCAATCTCTGCAGAAAAGATCTAAATAGGGATTGGATTCCCGCCTCTTCTCCACTGAACAGACGCACGCTTAATTAATGAAGCGTGTGGCTCAAGCAACATTTCAAACTCAATCATCATGAGCGACATATCTTTTCAAGAAGCGACTTAATGAACCGATGCGATGGCCCACTAACTTAGGGGGAGTAGCTGATGATACACGAAAACGACATTTCTTCCACACCGTACACTTGTCATAATGATCTCGAGAACTATAGGGCCAAACATCAGCCCAACACTGATCCGGCTCAAGTGGTTCCAGGCCCGCAGAATGCAGTCTACCAGACAAACCCAAATCATCACTGTTTGCTAAGCCCATGCGTTTCACAACTATCCTCAATACATGTAAGCCGTGCTAAGGCAAGTATCTCGAGGATCAGCTTCGAACAGGCAAGACAACAACACTTTGCTTTCAACTAGGAAGCAAATACCAGAGTATATGTCGCACATGGAAACTTCTATCCAAGGACAACACTCTAATTGGGAACTATCTCCCTCTTATTTAGGAGCACAGGTCTAACAGGGAAACTTTCCTTCACAACACAACTCCTAAGTAAAGAAGGATCTCCACAAAGATCTTCTTCCTAAACTATGCCACCAATTGCTTGGTCGAACCAGGACTCCAGCACTACAAATAAGAAATGAGGTTGGTAAGCTAAGGTACGCTACAAATTCCCTGTTTACAACATTACACCTTCTTTAAATCCAGTTTGACTTTAGCATCAGAGTGTCATCGGCCACCACAACGGTGGTCTGTGGCTCACGTGTGTTCCTTGTGCAGGTCAGCAAAAGGTCAAAGAAGGGAGTGAAAATTGACTACATCACTACGTCACCAAAGGCATAGCCGAACAAGGACTCCTACACTGTAAAAGGGAGATAAGGTCGGTGAACTTAAGGTACATTACATAATACCAATTTACACCTTTAAGCATTTCCTAAGCCTTATCTAACTTAAGCATCGGAGTGCCATCGGCCGCCACATGATGGTATTTGGTTCACGTGTGCTACCTGTGCATGTCTAAGTAAGCAGCTAGGAAGGAAAGCAGGAACCGACTACATCAGTTTGGCGTCGTCCATTGGGAGTGACAGAGTTCCTCGAAGAAAATAGTCGTACCACCTTTTCCAGAGAACCAAAAAGATGGTGACAACAAGGTCTCGCAACAATGGAGATACTGTGAATCCCTCAAACGCCCAAACCGATAGAGCGTCGCTTGTTCCACCACCGCCATGGGAAGAGCCTCCTCAGACCCTTGCGCCTGTGGTAGTCATAGCAGACCCAAGAGCGGATCTACTGTCAACCCAGATACAGCAAATCGTAGTTGCACTGGAGGCACTCAAACAGCGAAATCCTCCACCTGTAAAAGGAGACCGCGAGCAGCGAAGAGCCCTGTCCCCGGTGAGCTCCAGAGAGCATGTTCAAGAGAGTCATGCTGCCCCAGCAACTTCTCAATTGACCAGAGGTGGAGGAGCAGCAAAAAAAGGGCTAGCGTCTAGAGCTGACAGACACGTCTGTCACAACCCCATCTGTAACGCGGCCACGAACCCAAACGTGTTGTTAATCTCACGGTCCCTCCGTTCATGGATCATATCATGGATGAATCGTTGCCAAAGAAATACACACCACCGAAGTTGGAATTTTATGACGGGACAAAAGACCCGTCCGATCACTTGCAACACTTCCAACACATTATGGCACTCAAAGAAGGGTCTGATGCGATGATGTGCAAATCATTCCCCATTAGCCTAAAGACATCAGCACTGACCCTGAAGCAAAAACATAATGAAACACTAAGAAAGTACATCACTCGTTTCAGCAATGAGTTGACCCTCATCGATGGATGCAGTGATCACACCAACATCACAGTTTTCACATCAGGTCTAAGAAGAGGCAAGTTCTACGACTTCCTTACCTTGGACCCCAAACCAATATGACGAACTTGCTTAGGGATGCCAAGAGGTATATCACTCAGGACGAGAAAATGACCGCAAGAAGGAGGCAGAATCAAAAAATAAACCCTTTGTCCCTAGGAACAAAAAAGAGGGGAAGAATATAAATGACGATGACATGAACAAGAGGAAGCGCACTGAAAGGCAGATCATCGAGGTCTCTTAGTGTTGTCAAATGAGGACGCCTCTCAAATGTGTAATGCCTGGGGTGATGCAGAGATACCACCCCAGGAACGAGGGTCACGACCTGCAACCCTCTCATCAACCATAAACTAGCAGCGAGGATTATCCCTTGAGTACCAGATGATGGAAGACAGACCTGACCCCCGAGGGGAAGTCCATAACTCTTTTTCACAATGTAAGAAGATATTACAAGATCTCATGAGATCAATCAGGTATTCACCCAGAACAGGCGGCACTACATAACAGCAAGTCTTACTAAGACTCGTCAGCACAAATGTCAGAACATTTGAAGACTCTAGCGAGGGAGATCTTCCTTCAGCCTTTGGAAAATCCAAAGCAAATTTTCTGGTAAGATGCATTTAATTAACAAGCTCTACTGTTCTCACTTGCTGTGCCTGAATGCAAAATAGCCAGCCTATATATAGGCGCAATGGTTTACAAAGCAGCGTCAGCCAACAGTTACTTCAGCATTAAATGCCTTACAGGAAATTAAGAAAACGACGGTTCCAATTGCAATTGCACAAGTCTAAATCTTCCGAATTAATGACCCTACAAGCAGCCCCATTAACTGGGGGGTAATCGATACTGAACTGTCTCGCAGTATGCGTTGTATCCCTGACACACTGATCCACAAATTTTTTTTCTAATTGGGCCCCCCACTAATGGGCCCAAGCTTATGCTTTATGCCCTGCCAGATCCGGCTCAGCACACACAAACGAATAAACAACAAAATCCTTGAGTGTCCATGGAATAAGGAGCGTGCCTACATAATATTATTATTAAATCTAAAACATAGACTCTATTATTATTTAGTTGTTGATTATTAAAGCCGGTCAATCTATTATCAGTCTGATCAATCAATACGACTTTGGAATCAGATTGTTAAGCTAACTAAGTAAGTCAGGGTACCCAAGTCAAGCTTACATGCGCAAAGTCTTATTCTAACCAAAACTTAGTCATTAGCCGTTGATGAAGATGGTTTTGGTCTGCTTGAAGCCTAGTTCGTTGAGCGCGAATTTCGACGGCCTAGAAAGTGGGAGCTTAGTCAATACTTATGTAGCCTGGTGAAGACGACTTGCCAGGGATCATTGGCCAACTACAGACAATGATCGCCAAACCTAACCAAAGCTTAGTCGGTTTCAACCTATGACAATAGCTTCTTGAACGCTCTAACGTCCAGTCCGTTAAACTAAACGAGTGTCACAGTTTAAAGAGTGGAAGCTTAGTCAGCGCTCCGATGCCTGATCGAGACGGCTTGTCATGGATCATTGTCCAAACATGGGAAATAGTGACTGAACCCGACCAAAGCTTAGTCGGTGACGGCCGACGACAATGGCTTTTGGTCTGCTCGAAGCCTAGTCCGCAAATAACGGATTTCGACGGCTTAAAAGTGGGAGTCTAGCCAGCACTCTCGACACCTAATTAAGATGGCTTGCCAGGGGTTACTACTCGTATGCAGACAGTGATCACCGAACCCCAACCAAAGCTTAGTTAGTGGTCGATGATGACAATGGCTTTGGTTTGCTCGAAGCCTAGTTCACCGAGCGTGGATTCCGGCGGCCTAGAAACTGGGAGCTTAGTTAGTGCTCATGTAGCCTGGTGAAGACAGCTTGCCAAGGATCATTGGCCAACTATAGACAATGATCGTCGAACCCCCGCTAGAGTTTAGTCGGAACAATTGACGATGATAACTTCTAGCTAGCTCCAATTCCTAGTCTGCTACGAACAAATCAAGATGGGTTGGAAAGTGGGAGTTTAGTCAGTGCCCTTGACACCCGATCAAAATGACTTGCACCACCATGGTCGCTGAAACTCAACCCCGGTTTAGTCAGTCAAAACAAGCCCCCGGTCAAATTAAGCTTATTCTACGAATAGCAAATAAAACGAGTTAGTAGTTTGGTCAGAGTTTTAGTAGCTCGACCCAGACAACTTGCAAGGACTATTTTCCAATCATTTATAATGGTGCACGCGCTGGGACCACAGTCTGACTAATTTTCTTACAACAGCAACATCAACTGCTAGTTCAACATACAACCAAGCCGCCAAATAAGTGAATTACACTCCCCGACCTCTAAGAAGAACCTGACCAGAGTTGCGCGAACTATCGTAGCACAAGGAGTCAGAACTCTCACAAACATATCAATCATAAAGCTTCCTAGTCTAGCGAAACCTCTCATCTGACAATTAATGTCGAAATAATACAAAGCAGGTAAATGCTAGCAGTAAAGCAAAGGTAAGAGTGAACATGTACATAGTACTCTTCATTTGAAGCCAACAGAAAATACAAGGTTTACCCCTCATCAGGAGGAGAGTCAGATACAACAGAACCAGACTTAGCAAGGGAAGAAGCAGGAGAAGACACATTTGTACGTGTTGCCTTTTGATCCCCATCATCAGGATCGCCTTCTTCTTCAGACGAATCGGATGTCATTCCAAACTCTGCATATGCAATCTCTTAATAATAGGAGAGATCCCAGTCGTGATGCTCCTCATTAATCAGATGCAACAATTCTAGCCTTCCATGCACGACTTTGCTAGACTCAAACGTGCCTTGAGCCTTAAGAAGTTTTTTCTAGCATTAAGAAGCTTTTTCTTGCACACCCTTGATTCAACAAGCTCCTGTTCCAGCTGTTCTATCTTGTCCGACTGCAAGTCAATCTTGGACTGCTTCGTACCCAACTTATCATTGATGACATTCAGCTCATTCTGTGCCAGAAGGAACTGCTTTTCAGTGGTTCGCGCACTTTTAGCATTAAATTCAACATTGACCTCCAATTGCTGACATCGAACAGTCCAGTCGGACTCTTTCTTGATCACCTCAACATGTAGAGTCTGCAATTCAGCCTGCACTCCAGCCACAGTCTCACAAGCAAGCTACAAGTCACGACGAGCGATGTTCAATTCATTTTTGAACCGATCCCTTGCAGACATAGCCCTCACCAGGTCGGGCTCAAGTGTTTCCAAGTGAACCTTCAGAGTCCCCGACCCAGTACACCAGGACTCCGCTCCACCATTTGAGTAAGCTCCAAGTTGCTTCCTCAATGACTCAACCTCGTAGAGAGCATTAGAGTGTGACTTATGCAAGTTTGCAAAGACTCGCTCCAGAGTATACACTCTCACGAGTGGCTTCAACATCAGTTCCAGCTGCGGCCACTTGATTCATGAATGACATCCCCAACACGAGATGTTTATGCCCTTTATCCATACGCTCTCCCAACATCTCTCCAACTGGCTCCAAGGCGCAGTTCGCCAGCCAGACATTCCACTTGCTGATATTCTTCCTTGAAGCGTTAGAGATGTCAACCACCTGATGCCACGCTTGGTTGTTCATCCTTACCACGTCTGGAGCAAATGAACTGATCTGCGCATCCAGATGGAGATTATTAGGAACCGGAATCACCCCAGCACCGCCCTTGACCGTTTTCACTACATCAGGGCCCTCATCAACAACTTTCCCTTTGTATAAACCATCGACTCTCTTTCACGTGCCGATCTAGAATCAGTTTATAGGAAGAGGGAAGCGAGATATTCCTCAAACCCGTCATTAATACACAATAGGAACGGAAACGATATGGAGGACAGTACGGGCTAGAAGAAGCCCCCTCCACGAGTTCATGATCCAAAGAAAGGCGGAGCTCAAAGTCCTTTGTAGATAACACAAGCTTCCACGCCCACTTGCAGCAACATTTTGTTAAAAAAAAAACCCTGCCTGTTTGGTGCTCTGCTTAGTTATATCCTCCACGCCCACCATTTGCAGATACTCCATATATTTCCAAGTCAGGGAGGAAAGTAGGGGCCTTGGCCTGAGCATCACACCCCTCATTAACAAAAGTCTCATCCGGCACGTGCCTAACAACATCATGTCCCTCGGATGAGGCCAAGTGCCAAACAAAACACGAGACTACTATAGATGCACGGGAGAAGGAAGTGTCTCATCTATTTTTGCCCTCCTATAAGGGTTTGGAACCTTGATCTTAAAAAGTTTCTTCTTTCTCGAAGCAGACACACCTTTAGGTTTTGGTTTTTTCGCCCGAAAAAGAGTATGAGCCACATGTCAGTGTGCCCACAGCCCGCTGCCTTCAACATTAAAAGAAGCAACGACATCCTCTATCGACAAACGATGCATGTCATGAAACACATCCAAAGTTACTTCATCCTAAGCAAATACTGGCGAAGTTGAGAATCTCCCTACGATAACCACACAGGTCAATCAAATATGCAGTTAACACAAGCAAAATCATAAAAAGAGTCGAACTTACTCAGTGACCAGAATTCACGCTCGACCGACAATCAGCAAGCTCAAGGTACGTCAAATACGCAGGAGCCATGAAACATAATTTCTGCCATGATTTAAAATCATCAGGCAGTTTGCCGAAGCAGTCCGGTGACCTCAACACACACACAACATGCTCATTTGTCCAGCTTCCCTAGCCCTAATCAGAATGCCAATCAACCTCTTATACATGTTCGACACGAGTTGAGCGGGTGCTATTCTGAGGTACGCCAGGAACTCCCAAATCTCTTTGATAACAGGAAAGCAGACACCCAATTGAAATATACCTCGGTGGAAACAAATAAACCCCTCTAAAGGGGACAACGACATTAGATCGGCACCTAGAGTGCAGATCATCAGGAATCTCGTACATCTAACGAAGAACTTCCAGATCGGATATCAAGAGCAACCTCTCCTCAAAGAACTTGCGACCCTTAGTGAAGAGTTCTCCAGAAAGCTGATTCCGGCCCGCCATGAAAAATAGTACAAGCTTTCGAATGCGAAGGTTAAGCAAAGTCAAAAGTACAGAAGGATATACGGCAAAGCAGAATCTCTGAGATAAAAAGAGTAAAGGAGTTACATTCCACGTGCAGGAAATCTATATAGAAAACTGAACTCCTACCTTTCCTTTTTTCAAGCTGGCGCACGCCCAACTAATGAAACTCGTCGATCGAGGAAACAACTCAGACTCAATCATCATGACTGCACAGTAGCTTCATGAAATGACCTAGTGGGTTGTTAAGACGACCCACTAACTCGGGGGGAGCAGCTAATAATACATCAAACCATCCTATGATCAGCATCGTACACGTGTCATGATAATCTCGTCAACAGAACAAAGCAGGCCCGATCGCATGCAGAATCCAGCGAAGCCTAGACAACATCAAGCCCACTATTGGCAAATTCAAGAATGTTGGACCTGGATTGCAAAAAGTCAATAAACCCACATGTCACGAAGTCAAGCCCAATACTCGTAAGCCCTAATAAGGCAAGTATCTGGGGGATCGACCCAAGACAGGCAGACCAGCAGTACATCGGTTCTGACTAGGAAACAAATATTAAACTATAAGTCGGGCAATGAAACTTCCTTGCATAGACAACGCTCAGAAAGGGAAACCTCTCCCGCAGATCTAGGAGCACAAGTAGTGTAAGGAAACTATCCCACATGGATAACTCCCAAACAGAAAATGATTTCAGGCAATATCTCTTTCCCTAAACTACGCCACCAAAGGCCTAACCGCACAAGGACACCTACACTATAAAATGGAGATAAAGTCGATGAACTTAAGGTATGCTACATAATACCAATTTACAGTTTTAAGCCTCTCCTAAGCCTTATCTAATTTAAGCATCAAAGTGTCATTTGCCGCCACACGGTGGTCCTTGGCTCACGTGTGCTACATGTGCAGGTCTAGGTAAGCAGCGATAAAGGAGAGCATGAATCGACTACATGATAAACGAAAAAATAAATTTACTTCAAATATGAACTAAAAAGAAAATTAAACACAATATTACAATAATTACAACAACAAAAAATATTCATGCAAGCTCATCTCAAATTGAGAATGTACAACAAGTGGAGTGGGTTGTTTTTCTTCTTGAAAATGTTCATCTTCTTCATTCACTCCTACAAATGGAGCTCAATGATGACTCTCAACTCCACCATTGTCATTTTCAAGCCTACCAACATCATTTTCACTAAACTTGTCCATTTCTAGATACAAATTTCACCCAATCCCTTCCAAACGAATATGAAGAAGTAGAAGAGAAAGAGAGACGATGAAGACGTAGAAGAGAGGGAGAAACGCCGGCGTTTGGGGTCGTTCGACGAGCTTGGGAGGAAAGACAAACCCTGTGCGCGCGAAAGAAGATGAAATAGTAGAAGCGAGGCAGAGAGGATGAAGACATATATGAGAGAGAATGAAGACATATAAGAAAGAGGATGAAGATGTGTAAGACTGTAACCGACGTTCATCGTTACGTGAGATTGGGAGGGAAAGAGACGTGTGAGTCAAAGAGCCGTGGTCCCTGGATTTGGGAGAATTTTTTTTTTTTGGGGGTTGTATATAGTGATGGTGTTCTTCACTAGATTGAAATTTTTTGGAATTGTGGTGTCTTTCAGTGGAAATGGTGGTGTCATTTAGTAAATGCCAATTAGAAACGAGCGAATCGCGAAAATCAGTCGCGGGTTGCATCCAACGGACTTAAACGTATAGATTAACATGGACGGAGAAGATTGTCTTACTAATTAGTATATAAATTACATCTTGATTTAGATAAACCCTCTCACTCATCCAAACTCTCCGAGTTAGGGTTTAAGTCGCAGGTAAACTCGAAACTTAGTTCGTCTCGTCTCGTCTCATCTCATCTCATCTCATCCAACCTCTTGAAGCCAAGGTACTCTCTCTCTGTCTAACCCTAGATTTCACTTCTCTTCATGTTGTCATCTCATCGTCGATGTTTCGTGTCTATTGATTGTGTTTCTAGGGTTCTGGATGGTACAATAAGCTCGTTGGAATAGTGTCATTGTAGTGTTTTAGCATTGGTGTGTCTGTTTCTCCTTTTTCCTTTGATGTTCCTTTTACTTTTAAATCCTACAAACTTGAAGTAGATATCCTTCTACTTGACTTATGCCTTTCTTTTGTTCAGGTCCTAGAATGGCTTTCTTTGGTAAAGTTGGTAATCTTCTGAGGCAGGGAGCTGCCAAGCAAATCGGCTCTGGATTATCTGCATCTAATCCATCTTTGTTACAGCCAATAAGATGCATGTCAAGTTCCAAACTCTTCATTGGGGGTGAGTTAATTTCCAGTTGAGTAACTTGAGGTGGTTCCTTGTACCCTTTTTTGTATGGATCGATGTATTATTCATTGTTTATGCAGGTTTATCATATGGCACTGATGAAACAAGTCTCAGAGAAGCTTTTGCTGCCTACGGTGATGTTGTTGAAGGTATTAGTTATGTTTGTTCATTATTCTCTTCAAGGATATAGTAATGTTATTTAAATGATTGAAGTTGTTAGATTATGTTGTAAACATTCTCGAACTTGTTTGAGAAGAAATGTGAGTTTTTCTTGAGTTTGTTGAAGTACATTGAGAAGATATTTTTCTTTTTCTTTTTTGCTTTCTTAAGAAGATAAATCAATTATGAAGCTACAAGCCTCTCTTCTCTGTTCTGTGTAAACTCATCGTATGTGTGCATATAGAAAATTGATTTCAGCTACATCATATCACCAACTTGTAAGATTTGAGTTAAAACCTAAGAATGAGGAGCTTTTTAGTGGTTTATTTAATGTTTTCTTTTAAATACGAGTCCCCGACTAGGTTCTTCCATTATATGTATATATCTTTTGCACAAGTATTCTGAAAGATGTGATATTTCTTGCAGCAAGGGTTATTATGGATCGGGAAACAGGTAGATCCAGAGGGTTCGGTTTTGTTAACTTTATATCTACTGAAGCAGCATCTAGTGCCATGTCTGCTATGGATGGACAGGTACTATTACTGATTTGTTTACCATTAATCTTTGTGACCCTTAATAAAACGATAAGCCGGTGTTAGTACTTGTCCCGTTGATTTCTTAGATCAACGGACCAACAGGACAAGTCCTGACAGCTGGGAACTATTCCTAAGTTTAGCTGCTAAGTTACAGATACGAAATTTAAATTTGACAGGGAAATGACTTCCACATGCATAACTAATTTAGTGTAGGTCATCTTGATCAGATTGTGTGGTTAAGATATTTACATTGACATGAAAACTAGTGGTTTACTATACCAAATTGTACAATGATCCATCAATAGTTAAGATTTCAGGTTTTTTGTGCTTGTTTTGGATTTTTAGTTGGGTGCGTGAAAAAATCTGAGATTTATCGGAGTAAGTTATCTAATTGACTGCTCTCTTTCACTTCAGAATCTTCATGGCAGAACTGTTAGGGTAAATTATGCAACAGATAGAACAGGAGGAGGTGGCGATTACGGTGGTGGTGGTTACGGTGGTGGTGGCAGTGGATATGGATCTGTAGGTGGAGGTGGAAACTATGGTGTAGCTGACAGTGGCAAATATGGTGGTGACAGCTATGGCAGTGGGGGTGGTTTCAACAAATATGCTGGAGGTTATGGTGGTGATGGTGGAAGTGTGGATGATGGTGCAAGCACTGGTGGTTGGAACAGCAGTGCCCCTAGTGATGGAGGTGCTGGTGTGAGTCGGTGATGCCGGCGCTTGTGGTGGTGGTGACTGTTTTTGAAGATGTGATGAATCTGATTATTTCTGATGTGATAAATTTGATTCTTATGCTATCTTTTGCTGCAACATTTTAATAATTAAGGTGTAGATGCAACATATGCAATCTGATCACTTTGGACAGTTCAAAGGTTCACTATGATACCATACTTTTTAAGTCTTTTGAATCGGTTCATTTACATGTGCGGTTCATTTACATGTGCCACTCACTATACACAATGCATGTGTTTGTGGATTGTTGGTGTCGAACTAATTTACACTGTAGGATACCCCTTTACAAAATTGCAGTTTGGATTTATGTTTCATTAATCCCAAGTTTCTAACAAGACTGACGTGTTTGTTGGTTTTACTCATTTAAACCATGAATTCATTTTCGGTAAACTTCTATCCATGCATTTTTACTTTGAATTAATGGAAAAAAATGCATGAGTGCAAATCTCATTGTTTGTTAGCTTTCCTATTTATTATGGTTAATTAGTGATAACCCCTATTATAAATAGATAATTAGCGATAGACTCTTAGATACCATTAATTGGCTGTGAGTGGTAAGTTCTGTTTGGTTGGTCATTTTCATGAAATCCAATTCTTTATTATGCAAATTTACATTGATTGGTTGCCTATTTATCGACATGAAATTGATTCTTCATAAGACTGTTTTTCTACTACTCATGGGAATTTAAGTTCGAGGAGAGGCCTCGAAATCGAATTCATGGAAACGATTTCATTTTCCATGTTTATTTTTGTGCAACCAAAAGGACCTTGGATCAAATGTGCATCTCAATTAATTAATTGAAAGGCTTAAAAACTATAAAAATATAAACTTCATATTCTCCCACCTTTCACCCTGAATCCACCGTTGATTGAATAAACTTCTCTAAACTGACGTCGGGCAGAATAGCGATTATTCTGCAGGCTAGTTCAACAGATAATTCACAAGGAAAATAACACAAGAGATTCGCCCAAAAAACACAGAGAAACGACTCTAATGTTCAATTAAAATTATTCAAATAAAAAATACCTCTAAAGTCAGCTCACAAGCTGGGCTTTATAGCTAAAACCCGTGATTATTAGAATTTTACCAAAAATAGCAAATTTCAATAATCATGCCAAAACAAAATACATAATAAAAGAAACAATTTGGCCCAAATTGGGTTCAGAATCACTTCCTAAACAATAAATGAAATATTACCATAAAAGAAAAAAATTACTAAAATTATACATTCAGAAGGGGAAACAATGAATTTTGGCCTCGAAAATATGTGCAAGGACCATATCTAGTTGGCTACAACGTGCGCGCCGAAAAGAGCTTTCCGAATTGGGGTCATATGCGCGATTCTGATACCCGTAGCCAAAGTTATGGCCAAAATACCGAAACGCATCCAAAACTGTCCAAAAGATCACGATTTCCTGCTATCTTTGCGCTGATCTGCCAATTCAATGTATCTCAGTGCCAATAACGTGTTATCTGACAGCTCAACATCATCTATCTCGAATCCTCCTGCATCATAAACCGTGAAATAATAAAGGAACAAAAGTGAAGGACTAGGGAAAGAATCTTGGGTTGAAGAAAGAAATGTAGAGTGGTTATTATGAAAATGAGTAAGATGTATAGAAAGAGAAAAGATTTTGGAATGTAAAAGAAGAGATAAGGGGAATTTTGAGAGAAATACATGTGGATGGGTGTGGATGAATAGATGGATGCATTTAGAAGAGGAGAGGAGACTCCATTCCACCCAAACGCTACAAACATCACCTCCCACGCACCAAACAATTAAACAAACCCTTTAATTAGTATCTCTATTCAATCAGCAAAAAGTAAAAGGAAGATCTTGAAGTAAATTAAAATTGGTTGTTTGGTGGCTGGAAAGAAAACAGGGAGGATGGGAGGCGTGGTGGAGGGGGCGGAGTTGTAGAGGTGGTGAGAATTGTGACGGGTGGAATGGGGTTGATTTAGCTAGTAGTGGGTTCAGAGTGAAAGGTTGGAAAAGAAGTCCATTTTTTCAAGGTTTCTTTCATTAATCCGTGTGCATCAACATTTGAACATCGAGAATATCACTAATTCATTTAATTTGTATAAGAAGTAGTTCTCTCAAAATGATAAATCTCACTAATAGTCAATCGACATGGATTGTCAGTCATGAGGTAACACTAAATAATAAAATCTAAGGAATGGTCGCTAATTTCCTATTTATTTATAATAATAATAAATAAATATAAAGTCGCTAATTAACCTATTTGTTATTTTGTTATGATCTCACCAACCTGTTATCAAATTACCAATTCAATAGAAGGAAATCAAAAGTGATCTCCCGCATCCAAAACAAAACGTGGTGCTCCTTGAACCATTGTCAAATAAAAGGAAAGTAATCATGCCATTTTATTCGCCAAGTTGAAACTATGGACCCATGAAACTGGCGACAAAATCGACCAAAAACAATAATACTAATCACAAATAAACACATTCAAAAATTGAATTCATTCACATTAAGACTCATTCAAGAGCTTGGAGACCCTGGTGAAACAAGGAAGAAAAAAACATCCATTTCATGCTTGTTAATAGCCAACCCAATCTCCACCCCCGCCTTCACCATCCCCACTCTTTCCAATTGAAAATGTACATTTTCTCTCCAAAGATATCACTTCACTCTTCCTTGGCCTTCCCCATCCAAAATCAATCTCATAAAAATTCAACTTCAATGATCATGCAACCATCATTCGTTCATTTGATGCTATCTCATATTCACGATGATCATCTCAACGATTATCGGACAATGCTGTAAAATTGTCATTCATCCATTCCTCTGCCCCGCTCATCACCTCTTTCCAACTCTTGAATTGCTCTTCCAAGTGCCTCGGCTGCTGCTAAAAACCCATCTCCACCCTTGATCACATCCGTCTTCAATCTCGATGCCCACCACATCCCAATGCAGTTTGTACATGGCTGGGATCAGATAACTCATCCGAGGTTCTACAACCCGTGGCAAATCCGATCTGAACCGTCTTTCGTTCGCCACACGTGCTTTCACTAAACAAATCAGTATATAAGCGCACGTGACAACATATGTGGAGGTGTAAAAGATGGGTAAATTTTTCTCTTCTACCAATCTTGATAACCAATGATTAAGCCTTTTTACTTGAGCCGGGGTAAAAGTAAATGTGGCTCGAACCTTGTTAACTCCTCTAGCACTTGCCATTTCACGTGCCAATGTCCACATTTCCACCTTTGCATCCTCGAACCTAGTCTCCCATTTTGTGCCTAAATCAGCAATCATCTTACTCAAGATCTCGATTTGCTGAATCATTGCATTCTGGGCTCCTTCCGCATCATTCACAGGATGTTGCATGTCATTCTCAATATTTTGTTCCAAATGAGATACACGCTCCGACAAACCCTCTACTGCAGATCTTGTACCTTTTGCCAGCAATGAATAAACCTTCCCAAAACTCGGTTGTTTGCCTTCCCTTTGAATCTAACGCCGTTCTGATACCACTTGTCACAGGGTCAGTAATTGGTTAAGTTCTATAACAATTTTTCATCACTTTGATTACACCCTGTGAGGCAACTAAGGTTCCTACTTAGTTTCAACCCTACACTAGCAATTCTTTGCATACGGTTAAACCAACAAGAAATACATTACACACAGAATATTCGGGATGAATCCCTTTAATTTATTGCCTTGATGTATGAGCACCGACTCAATTTGAACAGATTACAAGATCTTCACAAATTGCTCCAGCAATCTATGTTTGACACAAGCTTGCTCCTACAAACTCACATCTCATTTCATCCTAACAAATGCCTTATAAAATGACTACATCATTCAAACTCAGCAATAACTATCTAATCCATGTGTCAACCAAGCATTTGCCACCAAGCAAACCACTCTAACCAACACATTTCATCACATGTCCAATTGCAAGTTCTATTGCATTTAAACATTCAAATCAGGCCTGCAAGCCTTGGTCCATCATCCGTATCGAGCCCAATGATGTGAGCATCCTTGCTCTACTATGATGGCTAATAGTTCGTCATCAATCCATCACCACGCACCACCATCCATGCATGAGTCCGCCCACGCATAGTCCAGCATCCATGTATCGTCAGCCATCCATGCATACATCGAACATGCATTGTGCAAGCAAGCACAATCCTTGGTCTGTCAATCCATCACTAAGCCAATGTGCCTTACGCTTGGCTCTTGTTCCATGCATGTCTAGTCAGTCCATCGATCATCTCATCCATCCACAAGTAATCCCAACTTATTCTCAAGCATGCCTTGGCCATGCACTGGTTTTGCCTTGCCTAGCACTGAGTCTGCTTCCATCTTGCCTGAGACTCAGAAGACACCTTCCCCCTAATATAGATGCTAAGCATTTGGGCATTTTTCAAAAGGGAACATTGGGGATTGATACCATCAGGAATGCCCACTAGATCATCCTTGACCTCGGCATTCCCTACTACACTGACCTCGACATACATTTTCGTTACAATCACCCTTACAAGACCCATACAAACGCCTGTTTAATGGGCAAAGCCCTTTTCCAAAACCAATCCATTCAAAGTATACAAGTAAAGGCAACATAAACATAAACATAAACGTGAACATTGCTCCGACACTGTCCATGGCACAAAGTGATTCAACATCCGTACTTGATCACCCCACTAGAGTCTGACTGTATTCTTCACTTAGATCCGTCCAACAAAGCCTTCCAATCTTTGTCTAGCAACTTTGCACACACGTGCTTTCACGTACATCCGGCCCATGCACGCATATGTATGCATAAGCACTCTGGTTGATCTATCTTGAGTTACTGAGGGTCTGACAATTAGCTAGAATCTCATAGTAGCACGAAAGTTTGTCAATATTTGGGTTGCAACTTAGTCGGATAGCCCGAGCCCAAATCCAAGATAAGTATATGCGAACTCATGCCCTAGTTTGCTAAAATTAGGTTTGATGTGATGAATATAACAGGTGGAAAAAATTATTTTTAGTAGCAATTCGGGTTAGTCTCATTTTCTTCTTTTAGTTACTAAACATGCTTATATAATTTTTTTAGGATTTTTCTCATGTACTTTAGTGACAAATATTTTGACAAAATAAAGCTTAATGTCAGCTTTATTTTATTGAATGCAATTTTACGTTTTTCTTTTTCTTTGTTCATTAATATGAGAAACCTTATTTTGATATAAGTTATTATAATACATATTCTATTCTTAAATATGGGTCATTAATGTTTGATCAATGTAAGGCCAGGATTAAAATTTTCATGATATCATTAAGGCTGCTCCTAAATAACACCAACACTTCTACTGGTGGACACCACCAACTCCTTACTTTCTAAAGGACACCACCACCTTTCTAAAGGACACCACCACTACTGAAGGACACCACCTATAAAAGCAAAAAAAAAAAACTTAACTCCTCCTCTCTTCTTCCTATCTTCTCCATCAAGAACCATCACCACCACCCCACCACCATCAACCGAACCACCACACTGCCGACATCCTCCTCTCCTTCTTTTTTCCTCTCCCCCTCTCTTCTCCATCAAGAATCATCACCACCCTGCCACCATAACCACACCGCCGGCGAACTCCTCCACCTCCTCATCTATCCTTCTCTTTCCACTCATGTTTTATTTTCTTCTTCCCCTCTCTTATTTTCTTTTTTTTTCTCTTATTTTTTTCACAAAAAAATGTCATGAATTAACAAACACAAATTGGAATTTTAGAAATACAAAATAAAAATAAAAAATACAATACAAAAACACAAAAACAAACAAGCATTAAACATTAGATCTATAATTAATATTTGAAAATATTACAAAACAAATACAAAAATACATTAATTGTCTTGGAGATGGTCAACAAAGTCTTTTAGGGAATGACGTTTGCGGCCCTCTTCGTCGAATGAGTAGTAGTCTACTAACTAATTCTCACCATCATCATTGTCCTCATCACCATCATCATTGTCCTCTGATGAGGGCGATGATGATTCACTGTCATCTTCCTCCTTTGACTGTCCTTCTTCCTCCTTATCATCCTCCTCATCATCTGAAGACGATGACGAGTGGGGATCCTCATACCAGAAAGAGTTGTCTTTCGGATCGCCCACTTCATCACATTCTTCGTCTAAGTTTTCTTCTTTAAACATTGACATTTTTCTCTTCGTCTTCTTTTCTTTCTCTTGAATTGGTGATGAATACTAATAGACTACTCCCATTTTATAATGCTCAACTTAAATGACATTTGTCTTCCCAATAATTTTATTTGCCTTCTCAAGCAATTCTATTTGTCTTCCCAATCAATTCTATTTGTCTTCTCAAGCAATTTTATTTGTCTTTCCAAGTAATTTTCGTGTGATTATGCAACCATGGTGGTTTTCCCAAGTATGTAAAAGGTTGCTTAAATTTCATAGACAAAGGAAAAAATGAAAATAATTCCTTGAGATACTCAAAAGCAGTGGCAAAAGCGAGCCCAATAATAACATTCACAGTAAACGGACGCAAATGTGATCTTACAAATCGCAGAAATTCTGCAATTGTTTGAAACATAATCAGGTTTTTTTCCAAAACGCGACTGCTCATGCGAGGATAAGATACATCCTCGCAAGATCCGCTACGTTTGGACAAAATACAGACTCTGTCCATTTTTTTTTTTATTTGAATTTTTTTTTCACTTTTTTCAATTCCTATGGGTTTGCTACAGTATTAACTGACATTTTCAAGTTGGGGTGTTAATAAGTGGGGTTTATCAATAAATCAAATATGCCAATAATCTATCAAGCCCATAGGAATTGAAAAAAAAAACCAAAAAAAGGTTCAAATACAAACAATTGAAATTTTTTGGCAAAGCCTGGTTTCTGTCCAAATGCAGCGGTCGCTGCGAATGGAATTGATAGCCTCGTAGTGATCGCTGTGTTAGGACAAAAAACAGACCCTGTCCATTTTTTGTATTTAAATATTATTTTTATTTTTTCAATTCCTACGGTTTTGATACATTATTGACATATTTGATTTATTGTTAAACCCAACTTTTGAACACCTCACTTGAGAAGGTCAAAAGTGGGGTTTAGCAATAAATCAAATATGTCAATACTGTAGCAAACCCATAGGAATTAAAAAAAAATGAAAAAATATTTCAAATACAAAAAATCAAAAAAATGGACAGAGTCTGTTTTATGTCCAAACGCAGCGGTCGCTGCAAGGATATTAATTCCATTCGCAACAGCCGCTGGGTTTGGACAAAAAATAGACTATGTCCAAGAGTAGTGGCTTCTGCGAGTATGTGTCTTATCCTTGCACGACAGACTATGTCCAAGCGTAGTGGCTCCTGTGAGTATGTGTCTTATCCTTGCACGAGCCGCTGAGGCATAGTCTTTGTAGGAATTTTGGACAATGTTGCATGAGCCGCATCGATTTTCTTTATTATGCTTGCATGAGCCGCTGCAATTTTCAGTATGTTGCTTGCATGAGCCGCTGTGTTTGGGTACAAACTCTTACTACTCAGTTATGTTTCAGGGTTATTTTGAAATCCTTGAGAGATCTTAGATCGGGAGACTCCCTATCTCCTTTTGTATTCATTCAGGTAGCTGAAGTCATGAGCAAGAATTAAAAGGCTGAATTTTAATTTTTGAATTTGAAGGGAAAAAATATAAAATTTTGCGAAGCGAACCTACAAATTTAAGTGTTTTTATGTACTATGCATGCATATATTATAAGTAATGAAAATGCAATTGCAAATACTCACAAAATTCCTAACTGCATTATATAACCAGCATCCCAAAATTCATATATTTGCAAACTAAATATATTGGGCATCTCAGATCAGACACCAACATTTACAATTGGCTATCAACAAGATCAACGTTTACAATCGCAAATAGTGCTTTTTGCATGAGGTGGTAACTGTGTTCTTGTTGCACCATCGATATGAGATATCCCAGTGCACCTTGCATACTTTTTACAAACTGAGGCGGTAACTGTGTTCTTGCTGCAACATCAACAAATTTTTTTGCCCTTGCGGAGGTTCCGACGAGTGTGGATTCCCCACTCGTAGGAACCGCCGCGAGGGCAAAGGAGAAAAAAGACAGGGCAAACAAAAGAGGAGGAGAAGAAGAAGAAGATAAAAAAATTAAAAAGTAGGAGAAGAAAATTTTAAAAAAAACCAGAGAAGAATAAGAAGATGGGAGGAGGTGGGATGAGAGGTGGCAGTTGCGAGATGTGGTGGTGAAGGGGAAGAGGAGAATGAGAGGTGGCGAGGTTGTGGTAGTGAAGGGGAGGAGAAGGATTAGAGGTGGTGAGGTGGTGGTGGTAAAGGGGATGAGGAGGAGAGGTAACGGTGGCGAGGTGGTGGGGTGAAGGGGAGGGAGGAAGAGGAGGTAGCGGTTGTGGAAAGAAATGGAGAGAGGAGAAGAGGAGGGATAAGGTTTTGTTTATATTGTGGTGGTGTCCATCCGTATAAGTGGTGGTGTTATTTAGCAGGTGCCTATCATTAATTGGCTCAGTCCAAGCTAGAATTATTAATGGCATAAAAAGCTAACAAAAACTATATTTCTAGGAGACTTAATTTTTACCTATTGTCTACTCATCGATCATTTATTTGTATTGAGATCTAAATTGTAAAACTCTAGGCAACATATGAGAAACCATTTTGTCACTTCACCATCTCTATATATTAATTAATGTTAGGTCTCATGGGTTTAGGTACCAAAGGTCTTTAGCCGAGCATTGTTCAAAACTATATCGGGTATTATTTAAAAATAAACCATCGCCCATTAATTACCTAGGAATGGAGCCCAAACCCTAAAATCCACATCAGATTTGTCGGAAGTCATTTGTTAGAGGAAATATTGGGAATGAAGATCCCGACGAGTTTAATGACCTCAGTTGGACACTTATAATGGAACTTTGAGACTATTAGACGACCTCTGATACTTTGCCAGATGTCGGTCATCTTGGTCGCTCCCAAGTTTTAGAATTTAAGATGTTTCTTGATTACCTCAAGCCTCAAGTTGGGGGCTACAAAGTGGTACTAAGCCCTCCAACTAGGTTTTACTTGAAGTTTTACTGACCTGAAGGAGGCCTTCACAAGATACCATGTACATGAAAAGAAAAGAAAGAAAAATGTTGCTAACTTGTTAGCAAAATAAGGAAACAATGTGAGATTCAAAATGGTGGTGCTAAAGGTGTATGTTGTGGGAGAAAACCAGTGTGTGTTTCACGCAGTGAACATATCCTACCATAATTGTTCAAAATAAACAAATAATAACCCTTCCTTCAAGGTCTATGGCGGAAGTGTGCATTGAGAGTGCTCATGTTGTAAATAACGTTCATATTGATTCATTTTGTTGCTTTAGCGGTCTCGTAACATTGAATCTCTCCAACTGAAAATGTATATTTTCTCTCCAAAGATATCACCTCACTTTTCCTTGGCCTCCTCCATCCAAAATCAATTACATAAAAATTTAGCTTCAATGAATTTGCAACCAGGGGCAGACCCAGGAATGTAGTTAAGAAGGGCGAAATGGCAAAAGGTTATTGTTTGGTAATAGTAATTATTATCCAAGGTGGAGCCATGATTTTTTTCAGCTCTAGGTTAATTTAATAACAAACTCCAAATAATATGTACAAGTAGAAATAAAAATTAGAAAATATTAATTGTAAGTTAGTAGTGGGCATTTAAAATCAGGGGACAAGTAACAATAAGAGAGAATAATATTATCAATGGTGTTATTGAGAGGCAATGAATATACCAAAAAATGTATCGCTCTAAGGTGATCGAGCTTAGATCAATTCGTGAAAAGGTTAAAAAAAACCAATAACTAGGTGACAGAGGCATATATGTTTTTTTTTTTTGTTAAAGACAGAGGCATATATGGCTAAACTTTTATAAATGAATTTAATGACCTAATTTTGTGTTTTATATTAATTTTTTTAAATGCTAGATCCTTCCTCGACCCTTAGTAGGTTTGCCCCTACTTGCAGCCATCATCGTTATTTTGATGTTATGCCATCATCACAATCATTTGCTCCACTCAACATTACCTTGTCACCTCTTGTCATCTTTTGAATTGCTCTTCCAAGTGCCTCAGCTGTCAATACATAACCATCTCCACCCTTGATCTCACTTGTTTTCAATCTTGATGTCCATAAAATCCAAATGCAGTTTCAAAGTATGTTGTGGAGATCGTATGAGTTAATCGGGTTATGGTACTTGTAGAAAACACGATCTGAATTGTCTTTTGAGTCACTATACTAGGTGGCACTAGACAAATCAGCACATAAGCGCATGTGACCACAAATGTTGAGGTGTAAAGCGTTTGCATCCTCTTCTCCTCTAGTAGACTCAACAACCATTGGTTGAGACTCCTAACGTGGGCCCGGGTAAAGGCATAGGTTGCTTCAATACTATTAAATCCAACACGTGCCATGTCACGTGCATTCTTTACATGGTATTCGTAAAATTTTAAAAAAAAAAACAAAAAACAAAAATTTCTCCAAGTCCTTCAAATATATCTTAGTTATCTCCTTGGGATTCTTAATCATGGATCATCAAAAGACGGTGGCATAGACTCGGTTGTTGTCGAGCGACCGAGCGAGTTAGCTAGGCTGGATAATTTGCATATCGATGCCCAAGATTTGAGGAAGTTGATGGAAATGTTGTCATTAGTAACCACATGATGGATATTGAAGCTAATTGAGAGTCCATGATTTGGGGAAAATGCGATTTGGATGGCCAACAAACGGGTACTTGTTATGTCTAGTGGTATCCCCGTAGCTAAAGGTTTTTACTAAAGAATTACATTTTATTTGTTGGTAAAACGGTTGATAAGTCAAGGAAACATGGTATTGGTAATACTGACAATTACCAAAGAAATTCATTGGTAAAAATCAAATATCTTTACCAATAAAATGTTTTATTGCAAAAAAACTTGTATTTACCTATGATTTTTTTCTCGAAAAAAGCTTAGAATCATTAAGGAAAATTGTTGAAGGAAAAGGTAACTATCTTTATCATAGAACTTTTTCGTTGGTAAAATGCATGTATATCAACAAAAGTTGTCATAGATAATGTTAACAATTACCAAGGAAATTATTTCCAATGAAAAAACCATCTATATATTAAAACGATTCATCATTCTCGGCTCTTATATTGAAAATCTGTATACGACGGTGTAAATTATTTATTTATTTTTAGGCTTAATAGGGTTCAAACTCCTAACCTGTAGTAAAATTTATTACAATCCTTACCAGTTGAGCTATTTGAATAATTGTGTTGTGTGAAACAACTTTATAGCTTATTAATTCAAATTATTTTTCTTTTGCAATAAAAAAAATCATTGCTACGTATATAATAGGGACCAATAAATAATATTTCGTCACTATAAATTAGGACTAAGTAGTTTAACGACTATAAGTTTATGTGAAATATTTACCACTTTTAGCAATGAAAAGAAATCCACAATAACATCATTATAATTTGAAACGAAATACTAATAGCATTTCATTGCTAGAAATTTTATTGAAATTGGTTATATCCCCAATGAAATAAAATAAAATTACTGTAAATAAGAAAACAAGCCTTAAAAGGAAAAAAAAAAATCATGAAATTTTTTATGAATCTTTAGCAATGAAATATTGTTATCTGTAATATTATAATTAGCAATAAAATAATATTTTATTATTAAAGAAATTCTATTCGATTTTTCAAATGGCATAATATCATTGCTAATAATAAAAAATTCCAATGAAATGATAATTTGCCGCTGTAAAGAAGTTTGGAGCTTTAAACATAAATAAATTTCATGGAAAAAAATTCATTATAAGTAACCAAATAAATCATTCTCTCATTCTTTTCTTTTCCCAAGAGATCATTCTTCTACTAAACCTAAATAAAAAACTTATGTAAAAAGTATCATAATTTTTTTCTATTCGAAAGCATGGGTATTGGTTGATAGTTGATAGTTGATTATCATCACTCAAGCATGTTTCAAAAATCCAATTGAGTGTTTTCACAAGAGATTTTTTGCCTCGCATGTAACGCGTATGACTCTGAAGCATAGCTAATTAATAGTCTATTTTTTATCTTTATAAAAGAATTTAATTTAGTACAATTAGTAGTTAGAACATAAAGCCCCCAATCAAGCAATATTACTACAGTCAAGGCTTTTGTCAACGAAATTTTCTTCCTTCGAAAAAAATTACACTTTTAGCTGGAAAAAAAATTTGTACCAACAAAACTTTTGTCCCTGAATTCCTTGAATTATCCTTGTACATTATTTTTACATCGAAATAAAAATAATTGCCAATAAATAGATTTGTTGTCATATGGTTCAACAATTTCCAAAGTAGCAATAATGAATTAATGAGCTTTATTCATAAATACATTTTCATGGAAATGATTATTGGTTTTTTACAAGGAAAATAATTGTTACAAATAAAGTTGTAATTACTAACAAAATTTTATTTCCTTGTTGTAGAGATGTTATTAAAATAGATATTGTTTCTAAAAAAAATGTATTGCCTATAGTATACCAATTTCCAACAAAGTAATGATTTGTCGGTATAAAATAGTGAGCTTCAACGAGAAATAAATTTTCATGAAAGTAATTATCGCTTTTTACCAGCAAAAACAATTAGTTACCAACAAGGTTAGACCAACAAAAAATTTTCCTTGCTACAGAAAGATTTCATTAAAATAAGATAATGTTTCCAACAAAATAAAAAAAAAGTTGCCAATAGAGTAACAATTTTCAACGAAATATTACTTTGTTGCTAAAAATTAGTAAACGAGCTTTAACAAAAAAAAAACTAATGAAAAAAATTATCAGTCATTATCAACGAACCAAATCATTACTAATAATGTGATTATTATCTAGGAAAATATATTTCCTAACTAAAGAGAGATCAATAAGTGTTAATATTCCGTTAACACGAAAAGTAATTTGTTGTTAAAATTAGTTTTCTTTAGCAACAAAATATTTAATTCAAGAGAATGCCATAATTAATATTTTGTTGTTAAATCAATTTGGCGGGAAATAATTTTTGGATGGAATGCTTCCCGCCACCTATTTAACAAGTAAAGTTTCCAACAAAATATATTTTGTTGGAAAAACGTAACAAGTTTAGGGCTTTTTCAATGAATTTTTTTTCGTTGACAATAATACCTTATTAACAAGGAAATTAATTTTCGTAAACAAAATTTTGTTGGTAAATGATAGATTTCTTGTAGTGAATGGTAGAGGGAGAAGGAGAAGGAGTGTTTTAGGAAGAGGAGGAGGTGCTGGTGGTGAGATGTGGTGGGAAGGAGGGAGAACAAGAGGAGATGTTGGACAAATGGGGTTGTGATCCAAAGCAAGGATTGTGATTTCATTTTTCGAGGTAATTTCAATAAGTTGATTTTAAGAAATATTTCGTTGCATATAGAAAAAACGTAAAAATTCCGGCTGTAATTTTGATTTATCAATATAATTTAAGCATTTTAAACTATTAAATACTACATAAAGAGTATTACAAGACTCATAATGTCATACAAACAATATATTGCATAAGAATCACTTATACAACAAAATTTTAATAAATTAAAGTTAAAACGGGTTAAAATGTAGGAAAATCGAGATTGGTCTAATGAAAGAAATTAATATTTCAGATTTCGAAAGAAATTTTGGTAACTCGAAAAAGAGAAATATTCAGTGAAATTTCGACATTTTTCGAGAAATCGCATTCCTTGATCCAAAGGAGGTCAAAGAATGTGAAAGGGAGAGTGGTGGTGGTGGTGGAAACACTCAACAAACTTCTACTATCTTCACCATGTCTTGGTGTGATGAAAATTTGGTGCTTGTGTAGGGAAGACTTTTAGGGAACTTTCCATATTGCTTTAAAGTATGGCTACGATTGTTTGACATCACCACTTTTGTTGAAGAACACCACCAATATATATATATATATTAAATAACACCACCACCCCTACTTTCTGAAGCACGCCACTACCTATTGAAGGACACCACCAATATATATATATATATAAACACACCACCACCAACACACCTCCTCTCCCTCATCGTCCAACAACACCTATTCTCTCAAAACAATTGTTGAAATAAGATTTTTTAGTTTTTGAAATCAAATTGGGAAGAAGATTAGATAGACAAATACTGAAACAAATAATTTCAAGAAGCATACGTGAAAAACATTTGAAGAGAGAACCCTTAAACATCAAATAAAAAACCTTTCAAAATGTGAAAGGAGCCAACGAAATAGTTTATGCCAAATGTACAAATATTCAAGTTTTTCTCTTTTGATGGATTCAAAATGATTGTTTTACCTAGCATCTCCAGCCAACCATGGCTTTAGAGCATCTCCAAGGGACCCCAAAGTGGCTAAAGGGGTCTCCTGTGAATGAAAAAAAAAATATATATGTTTCAATGGGACACCTTATGCATAACCCCATTTTAGCTTAGTCTCTCCATTCGCTCTATATTTGGGAGCATCCATGCCATCCTTTAAATACTAAAAAATATTTATAAACTCCCTTTGCTTCCTTCTTTATTTTTCAATTATTAAAATTTAAATAAAAAATTCCTAAAATTATGAAAATATATATTTAAATAATGATGAAAAAGTTAAAGTAAGAAATGTGATTAGAGTCATGAAGAAATAGGGGATCCCTAAAATGAGTTTTTGGTTAAAATGGGATATTGTTGATACCCCAATTTAACTTTAACCCTCGGTTAAAATTAAAACTCTATAACCTCCAACAAAAAAGTCTACAAAAGATTTTTACATCATTGGCCATCCAATTAGGGATGGCAGTGGCGAATTTTCACGAATATTTGCCTCACCCGTTCTGTTTGGGGGATTTTGGATGTACATAAACGGATATCAAGGCGGATACGAATATCGAAACAACATCCGTCAAATATTTGTGACGGATACGAATTTGCTCATATCCGCCCCGCAAATATCCGTTTATGTATTATTGTTATTAAAATACCACTGTATTATATTCACGTGCTACTAAAAGAGCCCAAATCCTTCACTTACCTAATTCTCTCTCCCCTCAACTTAACAGATCTGGTAAACAAAGTGAAAAAGTGAAGAACACAGACCAACAATTCAAGTTTTTTTTGTCGAATCGATTCGATCCTAAACCTAATAAGGTGCCGAAGCAGATCCACCTCATAGATCTGACACCGCTCAGTGGTGGGGTTGTTGACAAGTTCGCAGGATCAGCCGCCATCACCTCCCCCTCTCCGAGTTCTCTGCCTCTTCCGTCTTTCTTTAAGCTTATTGGGTTAAAGAACCATTGGCGAACTTTGGCGCCTTTGAGCTAGAGGCTCGACAAATGTCCAGCAACGCTTCTTCACCTTCTTCTTCTTCAGCTTGGGTGGTGGTGGTGGGCTGGTTTAGGTTTAGGTTTAGGTTCTGGTTATGGAGGGAGAGAAGTGATGAAGCTAAAGAACGAGCTTGGAGTTGAGAGTCGCGGTGGTTCTAGTTCTGGCGGAGTAGGGCGAGGTCTCTACGCTTCTACTGGTCTGATATTAGGGCTTGCTTGAAGGGCCGACGAAGATCATGTGGTGCCATTTCTCCTCCGATCTCACTTCACTTGCTTCGTCCCGATCATTCGATTATTGCAAATTCTTTTTATTTGATGCTTAAGAAATGTAATTTGAACCCTTTTTTTATTTAGGGGGGGTGTATTGTATCTGGATTTGATTTTGTGGGCAATTTAATAAATTTCATGGATTCTGAAAATTCAAGTGTATTCAATTTGGATTTTAAAAAGTCCACAAAAGTCTAGGGGTATTCAATCAGGATTTTAAAAAGTCTTTCTAAAATCCACAAAGTTTAGGGGTATTCAATATGGATTTCAGAAAAACCACAAAAGTTTTAGGGTATTCAAAATATCATTCATATTTATGGATTTGGAAAATCATGGATTCTCATGGACTTTGTAGTGTTAGGTATAAATAACAAAGTTCAATAGTTTGCCAGCCTCCATATCAAAGATTTCAACGTGAAAAAAATCTCCTAAAGTCCTTCCTTGTGCCAGCCGCGAAGAGGTTGGTTTTCATCCTCTTGTTTTCTCGATTCTTTTTCTATCTTTGCATAAACACAAGAGAGAGAGAGAGAGATAACGATGACTATGACTGACCTGCCTTTACGTTTATACAAAATACACAACACTCCACCAAAAGTTCTCTCTTTTATCACATCTTCTTCTTCTTCTCTGTAAATGAACGATTTTCATGGCTTTCTTACAATCTCCATCATCTATCGTTGAACCCATGTTACCCCTTGTGTTCCTTTCTTGTTCCCTCTTGTCTATGTGCTTTCTTTTTGTGTTACTGTACAAGAGATTCAGGAGAGTCAAAGGAGACGAAGATGAATCAACCCATAACCCATTTTCAATCTGCAGATGTTCCCTTTCATCTACCATAAACAAAATCCATCAAAGCAATAAGGCCCACCGGCTGTTTGTAGAATTTCTTACCTCAAATTCGCCTAAATTGGCCTATCTGTGTGCCCCCATTTGTTCTGATTGCAATGAGGGGGGTAATGGGGTGGTTTGTAATGAGGGTGTCTTTGATGGGTCGGAGTTGGATAAGGAAGGTGGGGATGATGATTGTAGAAAGAGTGAGGAGCTTGGTGGGAAGAAAAAAAAGAAAAAGGGTAAGAAGAAGAGGCATGTTGATGATGGCGGCTATGACCCCGGCGTTGAGATTAGTAATGCGGCAGCTTCACAACATGATAAGCATCAGTGTATTGATTGTTCTTATCCGTTTACGTCTTCGTCAAGTATTACACAGCGGAAGATCAAGCAGCAGTATGATCAGCTTATGAAGTCAAATGACTCCAAGTGTATTCAATTTGGATTTGGTGAAATTGTCACCAGTTTTAAAACAATTTGTGGCATAATGGAGAAGAGAGAATCAACGAACAGCGAATGTTGGATTGTTATTCAAGAGACCCCAGGATTGAATAATGGTGCTCAATTTTTTGCGCTTAGTTTTCTTAACACTAAAACAAAGCAAGACACCTTCTTGAAGATGAGTCCAGACCAAAGACTTGACTGGATCACTTGGGCACAAAGGGATGCATAAAGCTAATAAGCTATAGGCCATTTGAATTTTAAGTCATGTAGTTTGATACTTTTTTATATGCATAAGGCTAAATACTGTGTGTTTATTTCATTTTGCAAGTGATGATTTTTAATTTGGTTGTGTTGAATGATTTGATTTTGTTGAATGTTGGATTGCGATTTCATGTCATTACCTGCCTGGTTATCTTTTTTTTTGGTCAGATACATGTCTTGTTCTCTAATGTCTAATATATTTGGTTTGTTAGAGGATATGTCATTACCAACTTCTTTTTTATCTTACAAATAATTAGAAATCTGTAAAAGTCGTTTATACAAAGTCCGTGAATTTTCATAAATCTCTAGAAAGTCTGTAGCAAAAGTCTATGGATTTAAGAAATCAGCAGAAGTCCATGGACAATTTAAAGAGTCTGTGAACAATTTAAAGAGTTCATGGACTTTTCAAATTATTTATCAATTCCATAAGAATTCATATACAATACACCCCTCTTAGTTGACTAATGGGCTATTGATAATTTAGATTTCTTTTTTTTCGACAGATTAGTTGATCTATTGGATATTGGATGATAAGTTCAAGTTATCCTCATATCTATCGGAGTTAGTCCCTGAAGAAGAGATTGTTTTTTGTTGTTGTGCATCCAAACTCGATGGATCTGAAGAACTGTTTTTTCTTCTTTCCCTTGTGATTCTTCTCTTCTTCTTGGTTGTTCAGAGTTAGAGAAACAATTTCTTTTTTGGAAAATAAATGGTTAATCGGGTCGGATATCCGCCAATCCATCAAGGTCATTGATGATTTTTTTTAAAATATATAAACGAATATTCTGGGCAGATTCGGGCATCCGTGAACCCCGACGAAACGGGGATGAATTTGCCCAAATCTGCCCCATTGCCATCCCTACATCCAATGGCTATATTCACTTTAGCTCTTTTGCAAAACTTTTATTATCACAAGGCAATTTAGATACATTTTTGTGATTATTACCTTGAGATACATTTTAGTTTAACTGTTAACTGTTCATGGACAAGGGCAGCACTCCAAAGAGTAAATAATTGACACTAACACTGACACAATATCTTAACAAGTAAAACATATTAACATATAGTTTTTATTTTATTTTATTTTTATATCAAAAGAATATTTGCTCTAAAAAATATTGATTACAGGTCAACAGAAACTAAATACTCCCCAAAATAATATTTTAAAAACAAACAGATGTTATTTGAATAATCAAAGGCCAAAATTTGGACTAGTTTTGTAATGGAAAATTTAAATTGTAGAAACATGTGCCTAAACAGTTTAAAATAAAAAAATCAAACAATAAGGAAAAAAAATGAATTCATATATTATACAGATAATAGAACTTTAAACTGTATCTATAATCAGTCAGCGTGCAGGGTAACACTGACAAAATGCACAGTAGCATCACTAACAAGGAAATATAAAATGCCACAATAATAGCAAAATTAGTCTGCATATAGATTGGCAACTGGATAACATTTAATCATGATCGCAATTCAGAACTACAACCGGTGTGTCCCATTAAGAAGTGGGAGCAAAATGAAAGAGAAGACATCATGACATCCTGATGTATATATCTCCCTCACCATTGAATTATGACCTAACAAAGAAATGCATACATACCTGCCGTCCCTTCCCTTCACTCAGTATAGTAGCAATGCTCCGTCTTAGCGACTGCAAATATTAAGCAGAAGGGAACAGCTTAAAACTGTTGAGCAATAAGATGTCGCCACTCGACTTTTGCCAGGCATGCCTCACTGCTGACAATTTTTGTCAGCTACATCGAAATGCTTTGAAAAGTCACCCAAAACCAGCACAAGCAACTGAAACCAGCTTGATGTTATAACTGCAAAAGACCAGTTGAAGAACACTGCAGATTCATAAAGCCCAAAATGGTTTAGGGATCCCGGTTGACTTGGAAGTGCTTTTGGGTAATTCATCATCTGTTCCTTCAGGGTCATCGTCATCCTCCCCATATTCCAGCAGCTTGATCAAAGTATCTGAAATCAAACCGTCTTATATCATCAGCAAAAACAGGGGGAACCATCCAGTTTCTGAACATAGAAAAGAAACTACTATTTCTAGTAAGCCAAAGATTTTCCTATTCCAATTAAAGATGCCTGGTTGCAAAGATGTATTACAACTATTTAAATAGGTCATAAGAAAATCTCAAAACCAAGTATATTTAAGCCATAACCAGGCAAGCTTTAGTATGTATTCACATCCCAATCTGACAGTGTTACATCATAAGAGATTGGCTATGACTTATTTCTCACTCAACTGCATTAAACTGTTTATGTTAACAAATGGATCATAAAACACTTTCAAATAAGTTGTTCAGTGCAGTGAATGCTAAACTTCCGCTTCTTTATGACACACATCACTGTCAATTCCACATGCTTAGTCCCCTACCTATTTGTCTCTACCCACTGTTTGGCTGTTGGTTTTTAGTTGGTGGGGGGGGGTGGAGGGGAGGATATCATGACACAACAAACCCAGTTTCAAGGATGCTGGAATCTGCAACACCTATTTCAACTTTGAACAAATTTATCTCGAGAATCAGCTATTGGCTGCAGAGCCCAACGATCAAAATACAATGCCAAATACGCTTATGGCGAAGGAGTTCACAATGCATGGAGATGTTCTCTCTTCCATGTAAAGAAATTCATAACTATCTGGTTTTGGATTGATCTAAACCAACTCACTGTTGCGCCCAAATGTTCCCACCTCAAGAAAAAGAAAGGACATGCTTGGATAGGTAGGTAATAAATCAGGGTTGGATGGATGATTGATTGTTAGGAGCTGGGCCATGCGAGGTAGAGGCTTAATACTATGAATCTACATGGTGTTCTCTGCTTGTAGGGATGCCTATAGATGCTTGTAGAACTCCTTATAAATATCATGAAACACAGCAATTGGGCCAGCATTTGATAGATTTGACTCATTGTACTAATGTAAAACACGCATCAACACTGAGACAGCAATTGACAGTCTCCTACCCAGCACCATCCTCTACCTAACATACACTTTAGACACTTGAGCACTCTTTAACTCTCAAGGAAAACTCTTTGGTCAAGCTTTGAACTACTTTGAAGATCCTACAACTGGTATCATTTTCTTATACCCCACTGTAGTAGCACGATCAGTTCAATCACTTCTTCCCCTGGTAGCAATTCATTCCATTTAACATTTAAAATAAATAAAATAACATCAGTGAGCAAATATAAAATTCCAACATGAAAATTGATTGATACCGGGAACAGCCTCGGATGTTGATTTCACCAGAACTGAATTATCCCCCTTTACTTTTGAGAGGGGGGTTGATGACACAAATTTTGGAGGTGGTGGGGGCAACATCGCTGAAGGTGAAGGCAACATCCTTGGAGGGGGTGGCGGCATCCCATTTGATGATGGCTGAACCAACTTCTTGGGAGGTGGCATGGTGGAAATATTTCTTGAACTGCAGCCCTCTGATGGTAGACTTGGCTTATAACATTCCGACGCCTGCAGTGACTTCTGAAAGCATATATCCAAACCAACAACAGTCAGATTTAGAAAGATAAATAGTCTGAAAATCCAACCATCACAAAGGTACAGAAATTCAAAAATGGGGGGTGGGGAGGGGGGAGGACGAGGGATTATGAGGCCCCTTACTAATGAACTAGGATGCTCACAGGAGAAAAACGTGAAAATATGGACCACGAGGCCCACCAAGACAATGTGAAACTCTAGGACGGAGCAGTAACAAGTTAATTCCAGAAAACTTAACTGTGGGCAAAAAATTTATGTTGCCTTACGGACCAAAGAAAGGGCTGATAAAAAAAAAGGAAAAAAAAAAGAACATATCGAGTACGCAAAGAAAATAATTCTCAGCTAGGCCCTAGTCCAATCCTTAGCCAGGAAGTATTCCTATCACACTGCGCTTCCAGAGCTGAAAACCTGTGAAACGTTCAAACCAAGGTCCAATAAACAGTGCTTAGTGGCCTGTCAACCTCATAGAAGGTCAGAGAAAATACCTGGGATAATGAGTAGCAAAAGTCAGCACAACCAAAAATGGCAGAAACTAATCATACAAAAATAAAGCATCAATTTACTTTCAACATAAGTATATTATCTTTTATTCTTCTTTTTATTTTTTTATTTTTCCATCTTTCAAAGGAGAACTTTACGTTTTCACAACAGTGGTCTATGACAGAACTCCCATTGACTATTCAAGCAAAAGACAATTCACCAGTAACTTAGCAAGGATAAGACTGTATGGTACTTCGCCATGTCAGATCCATGTGGTTCCTACTCCTACATGATAAGATATCTGATCAGGTTCTTATCATATCAGATCCTTATTGAATCTCAACAATGGGGACAAAACCTTAACCAATAAAGATTTAAATCCAGGTCCGGATCCTATTTGACCCATGGAACTTAATTAAAACTTAAGGAAGATCAAAACATCATAGGAGCGATGTAAAGCTACATGTGGCATTCCTTTAAAAAATTAACAGTAAATAAATTGTGAAAGTATTAACATAATTATGTTAAATGTCAATAAGAAATTTTAATCCCTATTGATTGTGAGGTGTGGGGTTAAATCATAATCAGGTTTCACACTCAACCTATGTAACAACGAGACTCTACTACGACCAAAAAAAAGGAGCACAACGACAAGTATCGTGTTGGATACTCGTGTCGACACTCACGTATACTCCCATCGGACACTCCATGGTTAGATCACATATCTTTGAAAATTTTCAAATTCCATACTATTGTTACAAGCATATTATGACAAGTTAATACTAAAAGAGTAGCAATATTGACCTACAAGTGAATGAATATGACTAATAGTTCAAAACTTATTGCTAAAATATAATAATACTAAAATGTGCAAGTGAGCCCTCCAATGTATCTCATATTCTCTTTTTCTGGCTGCCGACATGTTTTACACTTCGCATCTGGATACTGATACCCGTATTTGTGTCATTGTTACACACATAAACTCGTGTCATTCAATATAAGCACAAACCATTCTATTTGGCGTCACATTGTCAAAATCGATAAAACCTACAATCAATCATACAATAGTAAAACAAATGTCATTTGTCTTTCTAATACAGGTACCCATTGCTAAAAAGAGTTTTTAATCCAAATAACCAGTTGCTTCTCTGATGTAAGCTTCCCATAAAAATTGTAGCAATTACTCTTCTCCAAATCACCCACATTATTGTATGTGGAGGCCTATAATGATCCAATCTCCCGAAAGAGTCAAATTATTACATCTCCGGTACATCAGTCATTCCCTAACTGGCCCAGAAATATTACATCTCAATTATGCTATTGAAATTGTTCCCTAAAGGCAAGAACGACAATGCAACTGTGTTGGAGGTGCTCCACTAGTGTTCTTTGTTTTCAAGTTGTTTCAAATATCAAAATACAAAAGCATCAATATGTTACTCTTTTCCCGATATATTGTTCTCTTATAATTTTCTCTTGCTTCTTTTTTCTCTTCCTTCCTCTTCCTTTTGCCCCTTTAAGGACCGGTGACTTTTCACTTCTTCCCCTTTAAGGACTGGTGACTTTTCACTTCTTCAATTCCTCTTCTACTTGCTTTAATTTTCGTATAATCATTTAGTTTTACTTGCTTTTCTCTTCTTAAAATTATTTACTCTTTTTTCTTCCTTTTATAACTACTGGTAGGCCCTTTTTTCTTTGAAATTATGAACATATCTGCTTTCCTCTTCTATGTCCATTCTTTCTTCTCTATTCCTCTTTTTTCTCTAATGGCAAATATTTCACTTTTCTAAGGACCCTTGGAATTCTAAAAGCTTCTCTTGAATATGTTCTTGTTCTTCGGTAAGCAACTATGCTTAGTGACAATACCAACCTAGTAGGTGAGACTTGTGGCAGGTCTCCCAAGTACAAGATTCCTACCAAGGCATATACCTACTGCTAGTGGTCCACATAACCTTGTGGGTCTCAAAAAGGGAGGAAAATCTTATTTCTCGTAAAGGGCGTCTACTTCAGTCATATAACTAAGTATTTGTTTATTTTACATCGTTTTGTTGCTAACTTCATTTAAGTTGTACTTTAAGCTATTTGGCAAAAATCAATTCTGATGTAAGTGGGTACTGGGTAGTATTTATTTGTTATTTGGGCTAGATATAGAAAAACTCGTATTAATTAGGGCATTAGTCAAATTAGGTTTATGGTTGGATTGCTACCCAAAGAAGCTATTAGGCTTATAAATAAGGCATAGAATTTAAGATTGTACTTGGTGAATTGATTGAATAAAAATTAAATTATTTTCTTTATTTTTTTATTTTAGAGTTTACCATAGTTGTGGTTTTAGTGTAGAAACCAATATTTGGTATCGGAGCCAAAAGATTCTATAGATTGGTTGATTGTTTGGAAATAGTTTCGAAGGAAAATTTTGTTTGTTTGAAGAGAAGTTGAGAAGAGATGAAAATTGATTGAACTCAAAAGTTCAAAGTTGAACAAGCGCCACCATTCAAAAACTTTTCCTAAATCAATTAAGCAACCTCCTCCCCAACACAGATCAGATCTCACTGCTGCACTTCATTGCCACTGCCCACACCGATTTCCACCGTTGAAGGAACAAAAAATGTTTGGAACCTTGCTGCTGCTGAAAAAAAATATGAAATTTGCTTTGTGGGAAGAAGACATGGGCAACTATGTGCACCCTGTTAAGTGGTTGTGTACAACTATATCCAGATTTTACAATCGTAGATTCATAGGTCACTCAAAATTTATAAATAGCTCAATGGTCCTGAATTTTTAGAACAATCCCAAAATTTATACAGCTAGCAGCCTATGTACACCCAAAATCAGAAAGGCATCCTAGCTTTAAAAATATATATATTATGAGTGACCCATATTATTCCTAATATCCATACCCTTATTATCCCTACGCCTACCCATACTATTCTCCATATCCATACCAACATCAATATAGCCCAAATCCAATACCTCGCGGTGTCCAATACCCATAACCAGTTTTACTATCCACAATCGCAATACACCTATGTCCCCCTCTTACCCCCAACCTGAACCAGTTTCCCCTTCTTCACCACCACCCTAGTGACCTGTGATGTACACCCCACTAACGATCCCACTATGCCACTAGTTGAGCCAGCTTGAGAGGAGTTTTGGAGAGATTTACAAGAAATGAGAGCAAGAAGCAGCAAGGGCGGATGAGAGGTATCAACACATGATCAAGAATTTTTACGATAGTATGAGAGCCATTCAAGAAATATTAGAGAAAAACACAATTGAACACATGCGAAAAGAGCAAGACGAGTCATTCGATTTGTCAGTCCTTCCAGCTTTTTTTGGAAGTTAAGGGCACCAACACATACTCGATTTGTGGGCTATTTGACTTCTGCAACTATTTTCCAATTATTTAGCAAATATAGGATGTTCCTACAAAGGCAGGAGGAGTGAGTGACAAAGTTTATACCGACCCATATTGGGAATTTTTTAGTTTTTTGCGGCGTGAGCTTATGCGCATGAGTCTTCTCAGCAAGGTCATTGCAAATTATGGTTCTTTGAGTCACCTTGTTCTATTTCTAAGTTGGTTCAACTTTTTTAGCAAGTGTGTATCATGGCAAGGTTCGAGATTGACTACTTCGCGTGCACTTCGCATTGTGTCCGTCATTGGTTGCTTGTCTTCATTTGATTTCTTCAATTCCAAACTCGAGGACAAGCTTCTTCAACCCGTGGAGGGGGATGTAATTGGATAGTAAGTTAGTATTTATTTGTTAATTGGGCTAGATATAAAACCCATATTAATTAGGGTATTCGCCAATTAGGTTTAGGGTCAGATGCTTGCCAGAGAAGCTATTAGGCGTATAAATAAGGAATAGAATTAAAGATTGTAGTTGGTGAATTGATTGAATAAAAATGAAGTTGTTTTCTTTATCTTTTATTTTACGGTTTATCATAATGTTAGTTTTAGTGTAGAAACCATTAAATTTGCTTCGCCTTTTCCCTCTGACAACAAACAAGTGAGGCTACGATGAAAAGTCTCACATGTGCATACAAACTACCAATGCCGAAGGTGTTAGATGTATTTTTTTTTTTTTTTCTTTTCTTTTTGTTTATGAACTACTCACCACTGGCACATTATTGCAAAGATGCAGTATCACTAATGCAAACTCTTTATTTACATCCTTCCACTGAGATACTTTTTAATTAAATAAATAAACACTATTGTCATCTCAACTTCTACGTCAACTTCTGCAGAATAAAAAATGGTACACGTCTTTAAAAAACATTAAGAGGATAAAAGTTGTATGCATCTTTAAAACAAATAACAGGGAATAAATAAATAAAACGTATCAGTTCAGTCCCATTAAGTGATCAATCCATGATTTTATAACAGTGTTAATTACAACCTTGTTTTCAATAAGTCATGTCATTCTATCCTTAATGCAGGGATTCTAAAATACCGTTCACCAGATAAAACATAGTATCTTTCTCGGCTTGGACAAATTTAGAAGCATAAGTAACTTTTGGAAGAAACAAAACTCTCTTCACCATGAAGGGTTGCCCAACTTAACTTTCGCTTTACAAATACATGTGCATGTATATAAATGCTAGCATACCTATGGTTTAACTTTTTAATAAATTATACTTACTCCCAAAGGGATTTTTTTTTCCTTTTTTATCAAGAGAAGAGCTACAAGAAAAAATACAAGTCAAACGATCACACTCACAAAAGCTCATTCCAATGGTTTCAAAATCTACCAAGGTGGCAAGGTGGACACCCTTAAGTTGAATCCTCATGAACACCCCATGTCATACTCTAGTAAAAGGATCATAGATTTCACAGAAAGCTTGGCTTCATCAAGAGTAACCAACTCCAAGCCTCCTATTTCGTTCACTCCAAATAGTCCAACAAATTGCAAACAAAACAAAGTTCCATACAAGGACAGCCGTATTGAGATTAGTGTTGCTCCATGACGCACACACTTCCACTATGGAGCCCCACAGCACCCAAATCATCCCAAAATCCTAAACTGCAACAGGAAGTCCACAACTACATGGCGAGCTTACAATGCATAAACATATCCAAGACACTGCACCCTACAAAAAAAATAATCAATATCCAACCCTCTCTTCAAGAGAACATTTATAGTAGGGAGCCAGTCCCACACAATTCCCTCATGAAGATGCATACTCTAGGTGGAAGCGTATTATCCATGCTTTGTGGGGGGGAAGCATTAGGAATATCGCATATTAGCTATCATCAAGAAGAACAAACGGGATTGAATGAAAAAAAATATATATCGCTCCTTTTCCATTCCCATTCCCACTCCCAATCATCTTCCTCGTCCTCCATGAAAGGTACTTGGCTAAGCGTCTTCAATAAAAATGTTATTACTTCTCTCTCAAAAACAAAAATAAGCAACAATGTTCTTATATTCAATCCATTCCATGCATTAATCATGCTCACAAAAGTAACAAAGACCTTATCTCTAGCTAGTAGTATATAAGAATCAACCACTGGCAATACCTGGTTGGGGTTTTCAGTCCCCCTTGAAGCAGCTGGCAACTCCTGAAACTTTCGCTTCTGGTGGGATCTTTTTTCTGTCTCAGTTTTAGAGTTCGCCTTTGATAATGTGGTTCCAGCAGAAGTTGCTGGCCCAACAACAGAATTAACTGGGGATGGTGATTGTCTCAGAGCTAAAGCGACTTGTTGCAGTGGCGTAGCTTGAGGATATATACCACCATATCCACTATAGCTTGTCCCTACTGAATGTTGGGGATAGAAAACTGTGCTTTGTTGAGGCTGTCCACAACTTAGCATCCCACCAGGTTGTGGAATTGTTGTTGGAGGAAAAACACTTGGCATCCCTGGTGATCCCAAACTAGCAGCGGAACCAAAATTTACTCTTTGCTCGATTCCAGAGCTTTGAACTCCATCCAACAACTGCTGTGGGGGTGGTACAGCATTATAACCTTTTGATTGTAAAACCCTGTACCAGAAACTATAAAAGTCAATATCATGTGCTAATTGTGACCATCTCAGAACATGATCCAGAGGACCAAAATTGAAGTTGCTAATTAATACTAATTGGTAAAGTGTGAACGGGTATTGAATAAAATTTTTGGAACCAACATTAGCATTTTACATAAGGCTCAAACCCCTTATTTATAACATAATCAAACTTGTTTGACAAGTGTCCTAAACCCTCACCTAAGTGGCATCTTAAGGATGCTAATCAACACCCTCATCTACAAAACAATGCCCACCCCTGCTTTATTAATTATGGCTTACTAGTCTGACTCAATAATAATACAACTATCATAAATTAATTAATATCTCTAATTCCATCATTATTTGTTCCCAAAAATATATAGGAGAGCTTTATGCCACGAAATATACATAGGTGCTAAAAACTTTCAGTCTGAAGCCAACAAATGCAAGTAAAGAGAAACAAAGTGTGCTTCATTCTAAAACTTGGACAAATCCAGATCAACTCTGCCCCATTGAATTGGTAAGAGGCAGTCAAGTGACGCACTTAGGCTTATGCCTCATATTCATTCTGTGAGCCATACACCTTGAGGCACATTACACAGGGGAATGGGGAGCACGCCACATTAATTATCAAAAACATCCCAAACAGACAGGTTTAAGTAAGAAAATAATAATAATAGATATATAATATAATTTAAAATGTTATAATATAGTACATACATTTTCTACTAGTTTCTCATCAATATATTCCCTAATCTCCAAAAAGAATAAAAAAATCAAAGGTTTAAGTATTTGAGAAGCTTGTTTTTAATCCAAATTTCGCTCTCAATGCTCAACCAAATTGTCAAATACCCATGGTTTTTCGTTGAATTACTCAACAAATCCAACGCTTTTGAACACCTTATTATGGTAATTCATCTTCATCAAATCCAAGCCCGGATAAAGGAGGAGGGTTGGTGTTAGGCTTGTGATAGCCAACCGTAAAAAAACCTCACATCCATTTTCATGGAATTTGGTTCAAAAAGATTTATGCAGAAGGATAGGGCGTCCCCCGCTATAAGCGACGCGCTGCACCTACGCTCGGGTGTAGTGACAAATGAGCAAGGCGCGCTGCAACGACGCCCGACTGTAGTTTTAAATAGGCAAGGGTTCTCGCACTATTTTGGACGGGGGCGAGTAAAGAAGTTAGTCCAGGTTAGAGCTAGAGATAGAATTATTAGATTAGCCTCTTGGAACATAGGAATCTTGACGGGTAAGACAATAGAATTAGTGGATGCCCTGCGTAGGAGAAAAGTAAACATAGTTTGTCTTCAAGAGACAAAATGGAAGGGGAACAAGGCTAAAGATTTAGGAGGAGGGTTCAAACTCTTCTATTCTGGTAAAGATGGAACTAGGAACAGGGTGGGAATAGTGGTAGATAAAGTTTTTAAGGATGCGGTAGTCGACATTAGGAGGTTTGGGGATAGAATTATAAGTATTAAATTAGCTTTAGAACTAGAGATAGTGCATGTTATTAGTGCGTATGCACCCCAAGTGGGTTTGGACGAGGAGACTAAGAAGGATTTTTGGGACTCTTTAAATGAGTTAGTTCTTGAAATTCCCTCTGCCGATAGGGTTTTCCTAGGCGGGGAGTTGAATGGCCATGTCGGTAAGGATAGAGTTGGGTATGAGAGGGTACATGGAGGTCAAGGATTTGGGGATCGAAACACTACAAATTATAGATTTTGCTTTAGCTCGGGATTTTGGGATCGTAAATACTTTTTATAAGAAGAGGGAAGATCACTTGGTGACCTTTGCGAGTGGGGGCAATAGAAGTCAAATTGATTATTTTCTTGTTAGGAGGCACGATTTAGGTAGGTGTAAAAATTGTAAGGTTATACCAAGGGAGTGTTTGACAAACCAACATAGGCTGTTAGTTCTCGATTTTTGTCTTAAGAGTAGGGGTCGTATTGCTATAGAACAGGTTAGACCAAGAATTAAGTGGTGGACCTTACAAGGAGATGTGAGCCAAAAATTTAGAAAGAAGATTTTGGGTGGCCAGTCATTTTCAGAGGGTTGGGAGAATCTAGAACCAAAGGATAGGACTAGTAGCGCGGATCTTTTTGAACATTTGGCGAACCGAATAAGAAGATGTGCGAAGGAAGAGTTAAGAAAGGCCAAAAAAGTATATGGTAAGGAGACATGGTGGTGGAACGCTGATGTGCAACAAACCATTGCGGAAAAGAAAAGATGCTTTAAGGAGTGGCAAAAAGATAGGTGCCTAGAGTCTTATGAGCTTGATAAGCAAGCTAAGAAGTTGAGTAGTAAAGCAGTAGGGGAAGCTAAGAAGAGAGCATATGATGATCTTTATAATAGGCTAGGTACAAAGGAAGGGGAGAAAAATATTTTCAAGATAGCTAAAGCTAGAGAAAGAAAAATTAGAGACTTGAGTCATGTTAAGTATGTTAAGCATGAGGATGGAAGAGTTTTAATGCAGGATAAAACTATTTTAGATAAATGGAAGGATCACTTTTGGAACCTACTCAATGAAACACATGTAGGGGAGTTAAACTTGGAGGGGTATGCTTCACAGGAAGGGAGAGATCGCGTGTTCCATCGCAGAGTTAGTGCCACAGAAGTGAGAAAAGTTTTAAAAAGAATGAAGACAGGAAAGGCCGGTGGATCGGATGATATACAATTGAAGCATGGAAATGTCTGGGAGAAGTTGGGATTAAATGGCTAACTAAGCTCTTTAATAGGATTTTGAAAACTAGAAAAATGCCCGATTCATGGATGCATAGCATTGTGGTACCAATTTATAAGAACAAAGGGGATATACAGAATTGCTCGAACTATAGAGGGATAACGCTTATGAGTCATACGATGAAACTTTGGGAGAGGGTTATAGAACGAAGACTTTGGAGTTTAACCACGGTTTCGGATAATCAATTTGGATTTATGCCGGATAGGTCTACTACGGAGGCCATCTTCCTGCTTAGGCAAACTATAGAAAAATATCGAGAGGCACGTAAGAGTTTACATATGGTTTTTATTGATCTAGAGAAAGCATATGATAGGGTCCCCAGGGAGTTAATTTGGTGGGTGCTTGAAAGAAAGAAAGTGTCTCAATGTTATGTCGATATCATTAAGGATATGTATGAAGGGGCTGTAACAAGTGCTCGCGCAGTAGGTGGGATGTCCAATTAATTTCTAGTGTCAGTACGATTACATCAAGGGTCGGCGTTAAATCCATATCTCTTTGCTTTGGTAATGGATGAGTTGACGAGACATCTGCAAGAAGATGTACCTTGGTGCATGTTATTTGCAGATGATATTGTCTTAATTGATGAGACTAGTGCAGGTTTAGGTCAGAAATTAGATAGGTGGCAGGAGGCTTTAGAGAGTAAAGGTTTTAGAATTAGCCGTTCGAATACGGAGTATCTAGTGTGCAACTTTGGTTGTGAACCACGAGGGAGAAGTAATGCAATTGAGATCGAAGGTATAGATGTCCCAGAGTGTGAGGCTTTTCGATATCTAGGATCTATAATTCAAAAGAATGGGGCTATTGGAGAAGATGTAGACCATAGGATTAAAGTCAGTTGGTTGAAATGGAGAATGACGTTAGGAGTATTATGCGATAGAAGGATGCCTGCAAGGCTAAAAGGGAAATGTTATAAGACAATTGTTCGACCAGCCATGCTATACGGTTCAGAATGTTGGACTACTGCGGGACAAGATACGCATAGGATGACAGTAGCAGAAATGTGTATGTTAAGGTGGATGTGTGGTAAAACCCGTAAGGATAAAATTAGAAATGAAAGAATTAGGAGATACTTAGGTATAGCGCCCATAGAGGACAAAATTAGAGAAAGACGTTTAACTTGGTTTGGTTATGTGCGGAGGAGATCAAGCACGGCGCCAATTAGAAAATGTCTAGATTGGCAAGTTAATGGAGGGTGTAGACGGAGGGGACGACCGTTGAAAACTTGGATGAAGGCGGTGAATGAAAATATCATTGAGCTTGGATTAGGCGAGGATCTGTGGGAAGACCGCATTGCTTGGAGAACCAAAATCCATGTAGCCGACCCCGAAAATATTGGGAATGGGCTTTTATGATGATGATGATCTTCATCAGACATCTATTATGTTTTTTTCTCCATTAATTAGGTATCTGTGGTCTAACCATTTTTTCTATATTTTAAGTATGTTATCAATTGTATTTTGACCAAAAACTGAGGCTTATGCCTCAATACTGCCTTATGACTCACAAAGAAACTTGCTGAAGTTCTCACCTGCCCTCTTAAAAATTCACGTGCCAGAAAATATGAGGTGACAATGTGTTTGTATTCAAGATGCCACGGTCATTTATACAGCAAACATCGTACATGCCGATTATAAGATCAAGATATTAACAAACACTCTGGGCTAAGGGTCTGAAAATAGGCCTTTGTCAGTTGGATCAAATAAAAATAACTGATGCTGGAGTTAACAACCTGGAGGCACCACATTCTGCGGCTATTGTATCCATGAGGTTTTCAGCCAGTAGCTTTGCACTTTCAAGACTCATTTTATTATTACTCGACAAGTATAGGTGCAGTGCTTGCTGAGATTCTGCAAAGAACGGTGGTATTTAACAAATTGATGAAAGATAATTAGACAAACATAGAACTTTAATAAAGAGAAACCTAAAGTCACATGATAAACGAGCAATATTACCTTCACCATTTGGAGTCTCGACATTTCCGGAACCTCTCCCTCTCAGTATCACAGTTGCTCCTGTTTCATTCATAATGTGATTTATATATTGGTCCTGCATAAACATACCCAACCACCGCAGCACAAAAACAATCTCTCCCAATTGTATGGAGATGTCAGAGAAAGCTACAAACATTAGAATCTCTTGTTTTCAACATAAACAAATAAGATTTTAACAGTAGATAATCAGATTCAGTACAGAGAAGCCATGAACTATCTGATGCATATGAAGCACAGGACTGAACACATCTGGAATAAGCTACAGGGACCATAAAATGAAAGCTACCACCATGTATTTTCCAAAATATACAATCAGATTCTAAGAGTTTTATAATGAGATGAACTTTGTAGAAAATTCATTTCAACAAAAATATCACCCTGCAGAGAGAGAGAGAATAACAAAGGGGGAAGAAGGAAAACTTACATTTGGTCCACGAATACGAGCGGCAATATTTAATGATGGATCAGAATCAAAGCCCAAATATACAATCACATTTAGCTGTGAGACCTGCATCACTTATAAGATATATGGTAAGCGAAAATATAGAAGGGTCTTGTTACAGACAGGGGATTACCATATTGTGACTAATACTATCCTTTTTCTTTCTATAAACAACTCAAAACAACTGTACCTGTCCTCCAACATTAGTAGCTGAATGCAAAGAAGCTGAACTTAGATGTGAAATAGAGCCTTGTTTCAATAGTTCTTCGACAATAGCAGCTGCACGATCAACTGCTTTTATTCGCTCGGCTGTCTCTTTTAACTGCAGAAACGACAATTTGTTTAGCACAATCAGATTGGAAATACCGTGCGAGTGACAATATCACTCACGAGTTGAGAATATCTATATTCCAACTATGATCAAATCAAAATTTGACAATAAATTCACACTGTAGCCTATAACAGAAAATAACTTACATGAGCGCCAGCAGAAATATGAAGATACAGTGGCTTTTCATTATCAGGCACTGAGTTTGGTGGACGATACTTGCCCCTACAGAAAACGATTCAGTACAAGAGTTACATCTATGGATAAGACACAAGAATGGACCATATCTTTTCCCATTTCACTTTTTTCACTCTAAATGTTTTTGAGATGCTACTCACCTAGTTATGACTACAGCACCAGAAGACTTCTGAATCTGCAAAATTAACATTGAAAGTTATTATATGCCAAATGTAAACTCGGATTTTAGACTTAGAGATTATTGAACTAAAGTTGGAGCCCACCTCCTCTTGTGTCTGGCGCTTGGTGAGCTTGTATCGAATTGTTGCTTCGGCATCATTGATTATGATCTCTCGAGCTATGAGCTCATCTTGTATTTTGGGCTGAAATGGAAATACCCACATGATCAAACAAAATTCGAATTGGTAGAATAAAAATTAAGCATCATAATTAATGCCACTCCCTCCCCAACCACCACACACACACACACAAGAAAAAAGAGGTCCCGGATGTTCTGCAAAATGCTTACTTTGATGCAAGCATACCATTATAACCATATGCATGGTTCCTCTGTAGTCCTTACATTCAAGGAACTATGCATTAGATCGATGATCTAATCTCACCTGTTACAATAAAGGGTTACCTGGTTTAATTTCTGAACAACTGCAGCAACATTCTGTTGTAATGCAGGCACCATAGAAACCTGGGAAATAGTTGTAGCAGGAACTGTATTCGTGAACAAAGCACCAGAAAAAAGACCAGTGCCTGTAGTGGGCAGGCTGACAAGAGATCCAACGTTGGCGAATGGAAGAACCCCAGGTACTGCTAATCCAGCTGATATGAAGGACTCAGCAGGCTGGTCCCACTTTCTCTTTTTTCTGCTGACAGGCACTACCGTTTAGCTTGCTAACTAATATGACTACAAACTCATAAAAGGAACAAAAACAAATAGAAGTATAAAGTAAATAAATAATTTGGATAATAAAGTTATTAGCCCAATATGCTTGATTGGGAAAGATAAATGATGCAGCAGCGCTACCATAAAATTACATTTTCTAATATAAAAAGAATCAAAATAAATCAATGGAAATGAAACTTTTTTATCGAATTGACGTGTTCATCGGAGGCTTACCGACCAAAACATGACCGAAACTTGATAGACAAAGTTTCACAACTTAAATAAATTCTAAAAACTCAAATCAAAACTAAACTGAATATAACTAATAAAGTCAAGGCACACCTGAGACGCTCCTCAAGGCAATTTTAAGGAAATCCGCCTCAAAGCGAGGCAAGGTTGTGCTGTGAAATAAGGCGTTCGCCTCACTCAGCCTCAGGCTTATTCACTTATTCTTTTATATTTAAGTTTGCATTTTCACAAAGCCAAAGCCCAAAGTAAAATTTTACATTACCTGTAAATAGAAAAGCCAAAGCCCAAAGCCTATTCTCTTATTAGATAGCCATTAGGGTTTGAATGTTTGATAAATTTTACAATTACCTATTGTGTTTTTTTATCCGTTTCCTTGTTTTTTTGTTTTTTTATCCGTTTCCTTGTTTTTTTATCTTTTTTTTTTCCTTTTCTAATTTGTTTCTGGTTTCTTTATTTTCTTTTTCATTTTCGTTATGGTTTTGATAATATATAGTTATATTGGATGTGTAAATAAAAGCCACAAAAAATTTTTGTTATGTAGTTCTCAGCCAACTCAAGTCCTTTTCTACTCGACTCTGATTAGTATATATGTAATTTAAACAAGTATTGTGGGGTTCTAAGGTCGTGCACCATTATTCTATTTTGTGTCATGTTATGTGAATGGTGTAATTTAAGACCGCCTCGTTTCCACTTCCGCCTCAACACCTTAACTAACTGATTACAACTTCTAATTATGCCTATTTAAATAAAACAAACCCTAAATCCTCATTGGGTTTCTCCCATTCTACTTGGGCTTATAATGATTAGGCCTAATTATTTGAATAATAAAATAAACAAGTAATTATCCAATACAACATCATTCTCCCCCGCTTCAAAAACTTCATCCTCGAGCTTTGAGGATCAATCTCTGAAAAATGCACGAGTAAGAATCGACCAAAAACTTTTCCTCAAAATTAGCCACAAAATTGTCCACATTGGATCATAAACATTGTCCAACAGTGGTACATGTATTGTCTGTTGGTGGTGAATAACCTCATAATCAAAGTCATTAGAAGTTGTAGCTCGTGGTTGTACATACAAGCTCTGATGGTGATGAATAGCCCTGCCCTCATTAAAAGAGGATTCAAATAGAAGTGGTGGTACGAAACAGTAATGTAGGGGTGCACATAGCCTCCTATACAAAACTCTTCTTCATACGACCTGTTATTGTGAAGAACAACCTAATTGTTGTTGGTCAGATTCGGGTGGATCAGGACCCAGCCGAAGACCACATTCGGGTGGATCAGGACTCATTCAGGTGGATCAGGATCCAACCGGAGATGGCCATGGACTGAAAGCGACTCGAGACGATGCGATGGGCACTGTTGGATTGCTCTCTAACTCATGGGTGTCGTCAGAGTTGTTGTGACGGATGATGGCGAAGATGAGTGGTGGTGTTGATATGTCTCGAATCTGATTCAGGCATTGTCTCTCTGTAATCCTCAATTTCTACTTCTACTCTGGTTAATTGGGTTCTAGGGTTTTCAATAAAAAAATTTGTTGCTTTTCTAATTTCGAACAAAAACAATGACACTGCCGACTTGCAAATCGCAATTCTTGTGTCAAAGAGTAGGGGAAATTAGGGTTGTTCTCCACAATCACCCGTTTCTTGCGAATTTCTTCGATCTTCGAATTTTCTTTTACGTGAAAATTCACGAAAATTTTGTGATGTGTTTTGGTCTCATAATACACTGACTTACGGATAACCTATACCCTTCATACACATCAAACACGGGTGGTTTCTCCCAAATTCCTAATCAATAATAACTTTTGGCGACATTTTTCTCCAAGATCTTATCGTTCTGGTACCAAAATTTGATGGCTTCGGTGGAAGATTACAAACCAAAACATGGTCGAAACTTCAAAACTTGATAGACAAAGTTTCACAACTTGAATAAATTCTCAAAACTCAAAAGTAAATTGATTACTTCTTCCGATTATGCCTATTTAAATAAAAGAAAACTTAATCCCTAATTGGATTTCTCTAATTCTACTTGCTTATAATGAATCGGCCCAAATATTTTAATAATCGACCTAAATAAATATCCAATATTACATCACAATTCACAAATACATAAAGATCAATGATGCAATCATGTGGGAGTTTCAAGTTCAAAAGCATATCCAAGGAAACTTGACTTTAATGGATTAATAATTGGTGGACTGGCATTGGGAGGGGCTCCTCGTGCTATTCTGAGTCATTTGGAAGGACTGAAGGAGAGAACTGCAATATCTTCAAGGGGAAAGCCAGGCCCAATGACCATCTCAGTCTTCATATGAAATCACCTCAACATAGTAGGAAATGCTAAGTTTGAAAGTTTCATGTTGTGTTTCCTTTGTTAGATGTAATCTTAGTTTTAGTTTCCGGTTGTATGGGTAGGATCGTTCTAATGAAATCTAAATTACGAACTGAAAATAAAATCAAATAACAATTGTTGAAAGGGAAATTTTGAACTCAAAAGAAAGAGAAATAACTCATAAATAAAACAAATTTATTCTTCATCCAAAAACCGAATTACAAGGATGGTTGAACAACCTTATATAACCTAACTTCCTTGCAAAGCAAGTATCTAGCCCTGATTTCTTAAAATGCCCTAACTAGTGCTAATGGGTTTAACTAACCTGGCCCAACTAAATAATAATTAAATAATTTCCAAGTCTTATTTCCATCACATTCCCTCACTCATATCCCCGCCCCCTTCTATCAATAAATTTTATTTCGCTTGACTAAAAAATGATAATAACAATAATAATAAAGAAAAATCCATAACAAGACTCATCCAAATCCTGAAACTGAAGCTTTGTCAAGAATAAGATTCTCGCCGAATTCTTATCAATCTTTAGATGGACTTCATGTTTACTTGTCTTGATTGAATCACAGATATAAATGCATTTAGCCAAGTCTCTTACTCATTTTATGCCATCCTGTTTTTTCACAATATCAGGGTAAAGCCGTTGTGGAAAGAGTTTGTTCCATTTTTAACCCAAACTACACAATCCACTAAAAGAGTATGACATAAACTCCCAGTTAGGATCATTTTAGAACAAACTTTCTTTCTCCTTCAATTGAAAGGAATCTTCTAAAGCATTCCTTCTTGATTGACAGAGATCTCTTCATATAAGGGCTCTCGCAGACATATCATACAACGTATACAGTTAGGAGCACCAATGACACAATCCCAAAACCGACTCAACCAATACTTCTATGCATTCAACTTTATATGATCTATGATCAGTAACCAATAACCATGCATTTCTCATCTTACTCACCCCACCCACTTCCAGCGTCTTCATACTTTTTTAACTCTCAGACAAAGCCAGTAATGCCCATGCCTATTTCCCACAAAAGGGGGCCAACATCCGAATCTATTTTTAAGTAAAATTTCAAGCAAACTCAAACTCTGAAACTAGTTAATGCAAACATGTTTTCACAAAACCCAACATCTTCAACTTCGAAGATTTGAGATCATAGAAAAATCCATGGTGTACAAGGAAGCACAGACCCTTCAAAAATTTGCCATATCCGTGTCCGAAACATATCCGACACACGACACTTGCTCAACACGCGTCGGACACTTGGTCAACGTGTCAACGGGTGTCAGACACATGGTCAATGTGATCAACGCGTCGGACACGCCTCCGATACACCCGAAACTTGGTCAGGACATAATCAAGACTCGTAAATCAAGTTTTTATTTATTTTTTACTTTTAGATGTTTGCAAATAACCACATAATATAATGGTTGTTAATCCATCTAAAGTGAATGACTATTTCAATTGCGATTTAAGACAAATAGGGCAAAAAGCCACTAAAGCATAAAGGAAGCTTGCTTCTTATTTTTCTCTTATTTGCTTCTTCTCTCCTTTACTTCTTCTCTACTGTACTTTTTCTCTACTGTAATTTTTTTCTTGTAACAATATCACCTTCTTCAAAACACTCTAGGAAGGCATTTTATTATATTATTATTTATATTTATATGGCTTATTAAAAAATAGTATGACGTGTCCCCGAGTCCTATTTTTTAGGAAATTGTCGAGTCGACGTGTCGTGTCTGTGTCCATGTCCGACACGACACACGTATCTATATCCGTGCATCCTTGGTGTATCAACAACAAAAAATTTTACCCATCTTTCGTGTATTTGTGGTATCATAACTTATTGCACATAAACTATGGTGGTACTTAATGAGGAAATATTCTTTGATGCCAAACTAAATATATGCAGGAGACAAGGTGTCGAAAAGATATGACGATGAGCACCATCAACTACAAACTTACGAATATGAGTCGCACTGCAACTTGGACATATATTAACTATCCATAAGCTTTTTGCTCTCATTTTTTTTTTCTTTCAAAGACATTTGACCCACTTTCGGATAAAACCTAAAAGTGAGAAATAAGTCGGTGATCACTCCAACCATCACAAAGAATTTAAACATCTCTACTTCTTGATGTTTTAAGTGTGGAGTGTGCTTGTGACAGATGTTGAGGTCTATGATAGAGGATTAAGGACTAGGGAATATGCTAGTTATCCAAGAATGTTGAATGCCTCGGCCAACAAAACAAAATGGGTTCAGTGAGCTTTGCAAGAAAGGAGAGCTGCGCCAAATTGTGGAAGAATAGCACAAGCTTTTAGGGACTGAAAACTAAGAATACATTGAGTCACCCAAAATCCCAAACCGCAGCATGAGGATGATTCTTGACCTAATATGGTCATCCACCACATACCCAAGCATGGTCTTCAAAATTTGTCAATCATAACTCTACCAATGATGGTCATCACAACTTCTCTTAGTATGTTCTCCAAAAATAGCAATAATCATTTGTGGGATTTAGCAGTAGAAGTTAGAAGTTATGGAAAAGAAGCTTGCAATTTAGAAGGCTAAGTTGTTGTTGTTGAAGGGAGAAAGACTCGTCCTTATTAGTAGTACATTGTCAAATATGCCTATTTATTGCATATCTTTGTTTTACATGCATGCTTTAATTGCAGGATTGAGAGCATGATCAGGATTTTTGTAGTGCGGGGAGGAAGATAAAGGTGTTCATTCCTTAAACTGAGAATTGGTGTCTTCGACTTTTTTGTATTCATCCTCTGCAACTAATGAATGAGGCATTACTAGATGTTTGTGAAAATATGGTACATAATGAGATTGTTCCTGGGAAGAAATCATCAAAGCAAAATATGACAGGTTATGAATCGACTCCCAAGGCATCCCAGGTACTTGTCGTGTGAAAGCAGATGGAGGACTATTTAGGGTTATTTTAAAAAGGTGTTGGATTGGTTGTACACATAAGACTATCAGCTTCCACCATGATGCCTGGATAACGAATGAAAACTTTAAAACTAGATTCCGAAAGTTGCATGTGACGTAAAGAATGAGAGGTGGTGGCATTCGCTTTTCAGGAGATTGAAATTTTCACAGTAGAAGAGTTGTTTTATCTTTGGGAAAATTGAACGAGTTTGTGAGCTACACAGGCGTTAAAGAATGTAGTCATGGGATTAAGATGATGGGCATATAGAAGGATGACAAAATTTGAGATTTTTTGATAGAGTCACGTTTTCTTAAGATGGCCATGGATAAGCTGCCCCTAAATCATTTTAATGACTTCCCCACGAGCTTGGTGTGGAAAAGAAGAGTTGCGGGTTGGTAACATGGTGTGGATGCATTTCTTGGCGATGTTTAGATTATACCGAGTGTCATCTGCATCGGTGGAGGAATAGTCGAGATGTTAGCAAACCCTAGGTATATAGTTCTAAAGAAACAGGTATTGCAGAAGATGCTCAAGTTAACCTTGTGTTGGTTGATATTGAACGATAGGGTTGGGTATCTCATCCTGCATCTTCTAAGAGGGTATACTTTGAGTCAGTATGTTCCAGTTGAGAGAATCTCATAGGACCTAAATGCTTTTAAGGTTTCTGACTCTCCGCTTCATAATAATTTTCTGTTACAAAAAGTCAATAATAAATTTACCAACTTAAAAAATAAATAGATAAAAACCAAAAAATGAAACTCCTATTAACTCATTTGCCTCTCCCTCTCCTTCTAACAGTCCAAACAGAAAATCGCCATCGTTTTCTTGATTACACACAAACAAGAGCCAAAAATGACTTTAATGGAGCTTGCAACTACCTCTTGATGTGGCAATCTCCTCTGAGACTGCAAATATTTATGAAAAATGAAGATGTATGTTGATCTATTTCCATTAGATGAGTCGTGAGCTGGTACAGTTGACATGGATCCAGGGATTGAAATGACCATTTTCAACATCCAAGTTGGAATTTCCTTTCAGGGGAAATAAAATAGTAGAAGACACCATTAGCATTTCAAATTTGTGGTTGTAAGGATCATTTTTTAAAGGATTTTCATCATCTTGAGCTTGAAATAAAGAGAAAACTAGAAGAAGGGATTCAATTTGAAATCAAGTTAAGATAAAAACTTGTCTAAATAAAAGGATCTTTGAAGAAGTAGGGGTGACTTTGGAAGGAGCTGTCACAGCTGAAAGAGTTTTGAAGAGTTCAGAAAATTGGCGCGACGCAGAGCGCGAAAATTGAATTCAAAAATTTTAGGACTCAGTTTTAGTGTTAGTTGAAAGCACATGGAGCGACCACGTGTCGGCTTACCATTTCCACATACAAATTTTTGTTAGTAACTTTACCTTTATAAGAGTGATAAAGGGGAGAAGAAGCGCAGAGAAGATTTGTAATTTTTTAGGCTCTTGTTCATTGAAGAACTTGAGAAGTTTACAGTAATTGAATTTCGTCTCTTAAATCCGTTCGTGTTGTCTTCAATTGATCTTAATTAGTCATGTTCATGACAATTGGTATCAGCGCAGCTTTTTTATCCTTCCAATGGCCAGTTCATGGAAACAAGGGCAAAGGAGATGGAGATTTTTATGAGAGAATCAAAGAACCAAATTGAAACTGCCGGACAGATTGAACTCATGAAAATCGAGTTGAAGCGATTGGCTCAGGTGAGTGAAGCCCACGAAAAGCGAATGGAGATGTGGCTGGAACAATTGGTTCAATTATTGCAGAACAATCACAAAGTTACTGGATATGCTAAGTCGACTAAATCACTCTCCGTTCAGGTTACTGAACACCTGATCAACCAATGAGACCTCCTTGTAACCTTTCCATGGAATTCCATGGTACGTTTCCTCGATTCCTTGAACTAGATTTTCCCCAATTTGATGGTACTCACCCTCGCTCATGGAGTAAAAAATGTGAAAGATACTTTGCCTTGTGTCATATTTTGGCAGAGATTATCAAGTTGGGAATAAAAACCTTCATTAGAAACCTTTCTCATGATCTATGTGAGATATTTGAGGAAGCGGTGTTAGATAATTATGTTGATTCATTCAACAAACATTGTCAAGAATCAACAGTAACGGATTATTATGACAAGTTTGAAGAACTAAAATCACTCATGATCACCCAGCCAGAATGCATGAAGCCTCTTCAATAAACCACCAATCCACTATAAAAAATAATTCCTACACTCTTAACCAAAGTATCCTACCTATTCATCTACTACTAGTACAAATTCTAAGCCTCATTATTCAACTACTTCTCATTCAACTACACCACAATCCACAAATCAATCCACTTCCATAGCCAGACCTCCTTACTCTTCTTCCACCACTGCCCGGTTTGCTTCTACCACACCACCCATCAAGAGACTGACTCCTGTTCAAATGAAAGTAGGCGTGAGAAGGGCTTGTGTTACAACTGTAAGGAGCAATACAAACCAAGCCACATTTGCAAACAACATCTATCCATGCTAGTACCAAAAGCAGAGCTAACCTCAGAAAATGGAAATGAATTGGAAATTGAAGATTTATTGCAAAAAATAGAGCTAACCTCATAAAATGGAAATGAATTGGAAATTGAAGATTTATTGCAAAAAATACAACAGATATGGAAGTTTCTTTGCATGCCCTACATGGCAGTATCTCTGCTAATACAATATTGCTCTCAAAGGTTTGGTGAAAAAGAAACCAATGTCAATCCTCATTGACACTAGAAGCACCCACTCCTTTGTGGATCTCAGTATTATTAAGGAGACAAATTGCCTACTATCTGAACACCTCAAATGATGGTTAGAGTTGCCAATGGCCAACAATTACGCAGTAATGCAATCTGCCAATATCTCAGGTAGACTATGCAAGGCCTTACTTTTGAAGGAAAGGTGAGATTACTTCCACTTGGGGGCAATGATATAGTGTTAGGGGGTGATTGGTTAAAACCCTTTGGGGACATTAACCTTTAGAAACTTCAAATTACCCTAACGATTAAGGAAAGCAAGAGACGCTTCAGGGCACTACAAATGAGGTTTCCTTTCTCTTGTTGAACCAAAGGGCTCTCCAAATTTCTCAAGAAACACTTTCCATCCTTCTTGGGCCAACTATTTTCCATCTTTAGTATTTCCACTCAATATCAGCAGACTCCTACTGCCCTTCAAGATCTCCCTTCTGAATTTGAAGACATTTTCCAACTTCCAACTACACTCCCACCACATAGACCACTTGATCATAAAGTCCCACTCAAACTAGGGCTACACCTCCTTCAAAACCCTTACAAAATTCCTTATATGCAGAAAGTTGTGGTGGAACAACTAAACACAAAATGTTGGATTCCGGGTTAATTCAACGTTCCCACGATCCTTTTGCCTCCCATTCTCCTAGTCAAAAAGAATGATAGCTCCTGGAGGTTCTGTGTTGATTACAGAAGGCTCGATCTCGCCATCAAGGACATTCCCGATGAACTTCTGGATGAACTACATGGTGTTACAATCTTCTCCAAACTGGACCTTAGATCAGGGTACCACCAAATCATGGTACACCCCCTGACATTCATATCGCCTTTAAGACTCACCATGGTCACTTTGAATTCAAGATAATGCCCTTGACCTCACCAATGCCCCTGCCACCTTCTAGGCCTTAATGAACCAGGTTTTTCAACATTATCTAAGAAAATTTATACTTGTTTTCTTTGGTGACATACTGGTGTACAGCCCAACACTGGAACATCACCTCTCTCATTTGCATATTACCTTCTCTACCTTAAGACAACATCAACTATTTGCCAAGCTCTCTAAATGCTCATTCATTCAGCCTAGACTAGAGTATTTTGGGCATATCATTAGCTCCAATGGTGTATAAGCAGATTCCCAAAAGATTAAAGCCATGTCCACTTGGCCTACTCCTTCCACAATCAAACAATTAAAGGGTTCCTTGGATTTGACAGGCTATTATAGAAAATTTATCAAGCACTATGGCCAACTAGCTCAACCTCTCACTGATCTTCTAAAAAAGAACTCATTTCATTGGTCCCCCCCAAGCAACTCAAGCTTTTCAAAGCCTCAAGGATGCTATGTGCCAAGCCCCTATCCTTGCACTACCTGACTTCAACTCCCCATTCTTCCTTGAAACTGATGCATGCACTAGAGGGGTAGGTGCAAGAAGGACAGACCTATTGCTTATTTTAGTAGAGCTTTGGGTCCTAAGAATTTGAGTTTATCTATATATGAGAAGGAACTCCTTGCCATAGTCTTGGTAGTCCACAAGTGGAGATCACACCTGCTAGGCTCCAAGTTCTACATTCACACTGATCATCAAAGCATTAGGCATTTTCTCTCCCAAAAAGTGACTACCATCTTACAACAACCTTGGTTATTTAAACTACAGGGATTTGAATATGAAATCTATTATAAGAAAGGGGTGGAAAACACTGTTGCAGATGCCCTCTACAGACGTGATGTAGATGATGTTTCTTGCCTATTTATCACTACAGTATCTCCTCAATTAATACAAGAAGTCAGTTCCAGTTACAGTGATGATGCAGCTGCTCAATCCCTTAGCGATTTATGCTCAGGCTATACCTAACTATTTGGTTTCCAATGGTTTACTCAAATACAATGCATGTATCTATGTTGGAAATATTGGAACACTTAGAACCAAAATATTGACAACACTACACAACTCAGCAATGGGTGGTCACTCTGAAATTACTGCCTGTCAAAGACTTAAAAAATATTTTTATTGACCAAGTATGAAGTCTCACATCAGACAATTTGTTACTAGCTGTGACATTTGTCAACATAACATATCGATGGATTTCATTGCGGGCTTACCTCTTTCTCAAAACAAGACAGTCATATTGGTGGTAGTGGATCGTGTCACCAACTATAGCTCTGTGCAGTTAAATCGGAAAGCGATCGCAGCGCGGTTCAGGACCAAATTACGATTAAGCGGGATTAATCGGGATTAATAGAATTTAATAGGTCAATTTTTTCAAAGCATATATTTTTAAAATTTCATCATAGTCATAGATTACAAAATTAATTAATTAATTAAAATGGTGTAAATTTGTAATTATACAACTTTACTAATTAATCATAGTCATATCTTACTTTACTAGTTAATCAAATGAATTTAATTTTGCAGGTTGTATCACTTATATCACTACAAACAACCTAACTTTCCAACATAGTGATAAATCGGCGAGTCGGCTAGGCCGATTAATTGGTGACTCGCTGATTAATCGGTGACAGCTAAACCCCAATCGATTTCACCCAATTTGATTCGATCAAACCCCGAATTGTGATTAATCAACGATTTTTCGCCGCATTAATAACTTAGTTATAGCCACTTCATAGCTCTAGCACACCCCTTCACTATATCTATGGTTGCTGAAGTATTCTTACAACAAGTTTATATACTTCATGGGCTCCCTACATCCATTTTGTCGGATAGAGACAAGGTATTCACTAGTGTTTTTTGGCAAGACTTATTCTTAGCTTTGGGGACCAAGCTATCCATGAGCACCGTCTACCATCCTCACTCCGATGGCCAAACTGAACACACAAACGCTCGCCCTGAAACATACTTGCGTTGTATGATAGAAGATGCCCCTACTCATTGGTCTAAATGGCTATACCTTGCAGATAACTGGTTCAATACGACCTTCTACTCTAGCTTCAATCCACCCCCTTCCAAGTTCTATATGGCTACTCACCTCCTCTCCCTGCCTTACCTCCTATCACCTCGATGGCAATACCATGCGTGCAACAATACTTGTTGAAATCACATGGAGTGACCACGTGTCATCTTACCATTTGTGCATACAAACTTTTGTTAGTAACTTTAACTTTATAAGAGTGATAAAAGGGAGAAGAAGAGCAGAGAAAATTTGTAATTTTTTAGGCTCTTGTTCATTGAAGAACTTGAGAAGTTTGCAGTAATTGAATTTCGTCTCTTAAATCTGTTTGTGTGTTGTCTTCAATTGATCTCAATTAGTCACGTTCGTGACAGGAGCAAAGGCAAAGCTACACCTACTTATGTGCAAACTCTTAAGATTGTGGGCAAATTGGGATGATTTACTTTTCTCCAACTAAACTAATCTCTCTTTAGTGAAAGATTGCGCATTAATAGAAATTCAAGACTGACTTCAGTATTACCTAAAACGATAATTACCACTCTAACCTTAATTACAAAATCAAACAGAAACACAGCACAAACAAACCCTAAAACCCCAAAAAAATTTGCTCTGCTTTGTATCCTCCAATTCCAATTCAGTGAGTACGCTGAAATTTATTAAGGATCCAAACAAATGAAAACCCTTGTAAAATGCGGATATATAAACAAATCAATAATAATAAGCAGCAAAACGGGGCACCTTTGCTTTGCAGGGGCTGCTGAAGTCGTCGTGTTGTTGGATTCGCCGGAAACCTTCGGGCAACTGTCCTCTGTCATCTTTCTTTCTTTCTATTACTTGGGTTTGTCAAGGGAAGGGACGGGACGATATTGGTTTGGTTGTCAAGGGGCGACACAGGAGACGCCAAAAACTTTTTTTTTTTTTTTTTTTGCCAAAAACAGGGGAGCAATCAAACAAACGACTTTATCACTCACCGAGTTCCATTTGCGTTGTTGTTTTTACTTTTTCTTTTTTAGAATTTTGATTTAAAGGGAAAACCATTCGGAATCTACTTGATTTTCGTACTACATACTTTCTAGTAGGGGTCGGGTATCCCATATCGCGATTCCGATCATGTCTCGTCCTGATTTTTGGGGTCATATTGGGATTAATCAATCTCATCCCGATCTCGTCCCGTCCCGATCTAGAGTGGGATGGGATCGGGATAAAGATTTTCAATCATGTCCATCACATCCCGTCCCGAACCAATTTTTTTAATATTTAATATGAAATATGTAGTATGAAATTATGAAACTATTTGTTGACATTACTTTTATTTGTTGTTTTATTTATTGACATGTCTATTTTATTCTCACAAGCTTCCATGTGACTCACTTATGTAATGAATCTAACTCAAACTCTCTCTCTTTTTTTTTTCTTCTTCCTAACTCTTGACAACAACAATGTGTGTTCCTCGTAGTTTTTAAATAACAAAGATCATTTTCGTTAGCAATGTACAAAAAAATGACTTTCTTCAATAATGCTTCTAAAAAAAATGGAGTAAAATCTAATGAAATGGGGAAATAATAATCAATAACTTAAAGTTATATAGTTGTTTTTAGAGTTGTGTGTTTGATAAATCCAAAATTTTCAATCCTGCATGTTAAATTTTCAATCCAAAATTTAGTACATGATCATCCCGTCCCGTTTGGGATGAGACGAGGTCGGGATGAGGTATATCTCGTTCCGTCCCGTCACGATCCCGAACAAACGGGATGGGATAGGGATAGGTCCATCCCGTCCCATCTCGTCTCGTGCCCACTACCACTTTCTAGTGTTAATCTATAATGTTTCTAAAAGGCAACGACTACTCCACACCACCATATATGTTGTCTCACACCATTACACTCTCCCACACCACCTGTTTTATTTCTCACACCACCACTGCTCTCCCACACCACCAATATAAACAGGCATAGACCCTCTCTCCCATTCAAAATCGAATTTTTCCCTCTCTGCCCTAATCGAATCTTCCCTTACTGCTTCACTATTTACCCCATTCGATTGGTTCGATAGTTCTCCCCCTTCTCTTGTTGTTCCACTTTCTCCCCCATTCGATTGGTTAGATTGCTTCACCACTGGCTCCACTCTCTCCCTCATTCGATTGCTTCACCACCTGTTGAAAAAAAAAAGTAACATAAAAACAGAGTAACTTTCAACCAATTTAAACCCTCAATTAGACCGATTCTCAAGCTCATCAAAACAAAAACAAAACATTGTAGTAATTTGAATTATCTAATAAACACAATTTGAATCACTTGAAAATGTTTTGAAATGAGAAAGTTATGGTCATTTTACTAAAGTCGCGCAAATCTGTCTTACAATGAAAACGAGGTAGAGTCCCTGACTTTCGGCCATCTTATATGCTCGATCGAGATCGATTCTCAAGCTCATAAACCACATGAAAATTGTAATACTATGACTTATCTAATAAACAAATTTTGAATCACTTGAAAATGTTTTGAAATTAGCAAGTTATGATCATTTTACTAAAGTCGCGCAAATTTGTCCCAAAAAAAGTATGTTTCACCCATTCGCCCAAACCTATGCAAGGATAAACCTAAACTTCGCATTGGTCCAAGTGAGGGTTTGGCAAAACCTCACATTGATCTAGGCGAGGTTTAGGCTTATCCTCGCATAGATCTGGGCGAATGGGTGAAAACAGACTTCTTTCGCGCGACTTTAATAAAATGACTATAACTTGCTCATTTCAAAATATTTTCAATTGATTCAAATTGTGTTTATCAGATAAATCATAGTGCTACATTTTTTGTGTTTTTGATGAGCTTGATAATCGGTCTTGATCGAGCATATAAATTGGCCGAAAGTCAGGACACTATCCTGTTTTTATTGCGAGATAGATTTGCGCGACTTTAGTAAAATGACCATAACTTTCTCATTTCATAACATTTTCAAGTAATTCAAATTGTGTTTACTAGATAACTTAGAGTACTACAATTTTAATGTTTTGATGATCTTGAGAATCGGTCTCAATTGAGGGTTAAAATTGGTCAAACGTTACCATGTTTTTATGTTAATGTCAAAACAGTTTTTTGGGTGGTGTGGGTTAGTAGGAAAAAAAGTACATGGTGGTATGAGACAGCATATATGGTGGTGTGGAGTAGTCATTACTTTTGTAAAATTGTCAACTCAAACCGAGTTGAAACGAATTAAAAAAAAATAAAAATAAAAAATTGGTAGTTCCCTTTGAATGTAGACAATAACTTATAGCATACCAAATAGCAATCAAAACATATTTTGTACATAAATTGCCAATACCATTATATTTTATTTAGGCTTTATTTTGTTTTGCGGAAAATTTAAATTATGCAAAAAAATTCAGAATTTAAATTTTCTAGTGCTTGTTTCATGAAAAATAATAAATCTTCAAAAAAATTTAATTCAAGTAAGCCTCAAGGGTGGAAAATCGATGTCCCAATTTTTAATGGGATTGATTTTCCAAGAATTTTCTTAGTTGTTTATTCTCACCATTTCAGTTTTTCAATATCCGCCACCATTACCTTACTCCTTACAACCACCGGTTGAACTCTAAAACCACACCACCACTATCACCATGTCACAACCACCGCCACCAATGGCACAATACCACAACCAACATAATACACCCACCAATGCCACCATAATCACCACCAACAGGACAACCATCGCTACAACCACTACTAACTACCCTACCACCACCATAGTACGACCACTACCAGCACCATGTCTTAACTAATGAAGTCGCCATCACCACCGTTATTATCATATTCGCAGCCACCGTTACCACCAACACCTTTAAAACCACCGCCGCCCTCATTGTACCATATACATTGTCACAACTATCATCATTGTGAAAGTGAATGGTATGTCTTGAAGTACCACTCATGGGTGCCCTAAGATATGTTGAGCAAGACTAGAGGAGGGTAAATAGCCTCTTTTTGAAAACATTTTTTCTTAAAAAACTTTTTGCGGAAAAATGCAAAGGTTAGTAGAATATATGAACATTTTGTATAAACTCTATGTTCAAAATAATCTCCTAGACCTTAACACCAATAAAACAGTCAAATATGGGATAAAATAATGAAATGATGCCAATGGCATGACAACTCAACGGTTGGAGCTTGGCGGATGGTACCACTTGGTCTTGAGTTCGAACCCAGTTTGCGGCATCTTTATCAGTTTATGGTGTGTTGACCAGTTTTGGTCTTGAATGGGTTCTGGGATCCTATAAAAACCATGCTCGCCTTCCAAAAAAAAAGATAATGAAATGATTCACCTCTTGGTCTGGGTGGTGTCACAAGTCTTGAAATTTAAAACATGATTATAAGGATATACTTTTGTAAAGTAGATCCAAGGCTTGAATAACAAATCAAGCAAGCTAAACTATGAATTGTAAAAACAATACAGCTAAAAACATGCAAGATGAGATGTTAAAGACGGTAAGATAAACATGCAAGCATAAGTATGTAAAGAGAGGGGAAAAGACAATACCACACACATATAATGTGGTTCACCTAAGTCGGGTTTGATTGACCCGGACCAGTTACTTAATTGTTAGAAAAGAATCGCAAGCCTCAAGCTTTTATTACCTTGATTAAAGATAACGACACTCTTAGTAACATTCCACAACCTCGCAAGGTCAAGTCGTCGTGCTCCTTTGACCCTTACCAACACGAACTAAGTATTTTGTTCCACTAGACTTATGAATACCTTGGCGATTACGTGGGATGCAACATAACCAAGTCTGACGAACGTGTGATTGGGATTTCAGAGATACAACTTGGGCTTATATTTGTGTTCCGCAAGAATTAACGAATGGCCAATGATCACACCATTGTGGAATGCAACACAACCGAGGTTTACACCTGTTTTGTCTCCTATGACACTTACTCGTAGGAATCCACACCACGGATTCAAGAACTCACACGGTTTTAGTTGAGTTTAGGCAAGCTAACACTCAAAGAGGTTTTTCCAATGATGTCCCTCAAATACACGAATGAGAAAAAGTTTAAATTCTGATCTCTCGTTTTTTTTATAGAGTAGAAGTGAGGTTCACTTTTACAATATAAAAGTTTGGGATGACAATGAAAGGTTTCTCACTAGGGCCTTTAGATTTTGAACAAAGAAGTTGTTTGGTCTAGGTTAAGCTATCAACTTGAGGTCTAGGTTTCTCTCATTTTCTTTTGAAGCTCACTCAAAGACAGTATGGAGAGATTGAGGGATTCCTCTTGAACAATTGGGAGAAACGTATTCTTCTTCTTGTTGGATTTGTTGCTCTTGAATAACCCTTAACAAATCTTGGAGGGGTGAAGTCGACTTTACTATCTTCAGGTCCGCTTTTCAGAACGGTTATATTCTTAACGATCTTTTGCTTTATCAGAACGATAGCCTGTTAATAGTGATGCTTCAGGGGTGAAGTCGGTTTTGCTCTGCCTAGACAATAAACAAAAGTTTTCTCTTGGTCACATGTCATTTGTACTTTGACATGGACTTATACTTTAAGCATGTGGGCATGTCCAAAACGATACAATATTCAAGGGAATATTCATTCTCATGTGAGAAGATGTCCCAATTTAAACTTTGAATTTTGGTTTTCACACAAATTTGCATCAAATAGTTTTTCATTTCATTTGAATTTCGGTCATACATAAGCTATTTTGCATTGCCTTCACATGTCACTTGGCATTGTCCACTTATTGGTTTTCAACCATCTTGGACTTGATTTCTTGAAGCTTTAACATTGTTTGACTGGTCTTCATATCTTGAACTTTGGTATCTTGAATTGACTTCAACATTAGTTGACTTCGATTGGTGCATGACTTGATTTATTCTTTTTACATTCTCGCCTTTGGTTGAGTCTTCAACCCAATATGTATGACTTTATAATTCAATCAATACATTTTTACAAATAACGTTTCCAATTTCCCCCTTTGTGAACATATGATAAAAACACGTCAAAGTCACAATTACAATATCTCATATTCACTCAGGATGAAAATTAGATCATTCAGTACACCTGATGAACTCGATTATCCCTGACAAGAATTCGAAAGCTACAATTCATATCAACCACATTAGTAGTAAAAATATAATCTGTATTATTTAGAGATGTCTGAAATTCATTTGGAAAAAAAAATTTACCAATTGAATTGTCAAACATAAAACAATTATTGAACAGAGCAAAAGATCAATTGTTGTTCAGAGCAAAGGAATGTATTGTTGTGGCTTTGTACCAACCTATAATATCAGTTTTGAACGAACTTATGCATTAAGCAATAGTTGATTTGTACCAAAATTGTTGTAATAAAATATGTACGAAAAATGTTTCTTACTTTCCTTTTTTTGACCTTGATTATTTTTCACCTTGTTGACAAAGTTCACAACTCCAAGAAGAGACATACACAAATCAGTGCTCCCCCTAAAACAAAGGTTAGGACTCCCTCGAAAGATAATAGTCATAAATCAATCGGCTTTTGTTGGAATTGATGTCATATACCAATATACATCTTTGCGTGTAAAGCAACCAACTGATGAGAAGTACCATTGTGACATCATCACAATCAGGTTACTTGAGGTCTCACAGACTTAACATGAGTCTAGGGGTTTGAATATCAAGTATAAACATTTTTCACTCATAATTTGACCCATAATTCTCTGCAAGTTAGCATAAAACACAAAATATGTGCATCTATGGTATGCAAATGATCTTAAGCAAGAATTATATAAAGCAGTAGAAATCATAAGCAATCTTACGTATTTAATGCAATAAATGCATGAAAAATCAACGTAAGTGGTAACGTAACGTCACCAAAGACATGCAGAGTCTAAAATTGTTTGGACTTTATCCGAAATTTAATGCTGAAGTCGACTCTAACAAATGTCTGGACAGATTTTGTACATAGGTAAAGTCGCATTTGTTGTTGGTTTTACCAGCCAGCAGAGTGAAGTCGACTTCACTGTAACCTAAAGCAGACCGCACTCTAACAAAGTGTGTTGTTCGCCCAATTTTTGGTGCAAAACACTCTAAACCTGCAAAGAGATAGTCTCACATACATAATAGTATTATATCCATAGAAATACATAAAGCACTCGAGTACATAGAATACATTAAACACTCAAGTGAACTTGTTTTTCAAACTATATGATGTTCCTACAACGCAGAGGTTAGTCCATTCATGTGTATTATGGCATGATACCAAATAAGGTTCAATTGAACATCATAGCATACATAATTCAAGCATAAAATAATCACTAAGATCATACACATGAGATAAAAAAAATTATAAAATGAAATATCATGCATAACCAATTGAAAATTAAAGCATCCATATGCTTAAACGTAACATGACCAAATCAAATCCCAAAACACTGACAGATGAAATAGAGTAAAGTACCTCTATCCTAAATATCCATAAGCAAGTAAACTTAGAGGGCATAGCCATGAGTATCATCATTGTCTAAAGTTAAGATAAAAAAGAGCAAATAGACTAGAAAGTCCAATATTGACTACTCATCACAACGGCATATGTCAATGAAGTCCACATTCACTCCTTTGGACATCACTATCTCCATAGTTGCAGTTCTTCGTTCAGTGCATGATCGAACTCTGATCTTGGGCTTTGCAATCGCCTTTTTAGCCTTTATGGTTGTTCACTCCACTTTTTCTGCTGCTTTATTTTTCTTTTTGATATCGTTCTTTGTATGAGCTTCTTCGAGCATGAAGAGTAGTGTGTCATTTTGGCTTGACCAACATCATAGGGGTCATTGACATACTCATCTTGATCTGTTTCTTTATCATTATCCTCAAATTCTATTAGCTCGAATTCGATATGCTCCTTCTGATCTTCTTTGTACTCGAACCTTTCAAAAACACTTCTCCCGTACTTCATCAGTTCTTGTAGACCAATTTCCTCAAAGGGTCGTTTCAAACTTCCACAATCATCTTCCTTATCACTCACAATGTCTTCAATAATCTTTGTGTTTTTTTATCCATGTACAACTTCTTCCAGATCTTAAGAGTTTATTCATTTGAGGAAATTCTAAAGATAGGGTTAAATGAAGGAAATGAGAGGGTTTTGGTGTTATTGTGGTGAAATGAAACAATTGATGGAAGGTTTGACGAAATGGGTTGATAGAGATTGATGTGAGGAACAAATCGATTGGTGGAATACTCGATTTTGTTGTGAAATGAGTGAGAAGTGGGGTTAGGGTTTGGTCGAACTCTTTTTCTGATACACTTTGTTAAATGAAAGACAAGAACTAGCTAACTAAGAGATCTAAGTTATGCTAGAAAAGGGAGATATATGAGATGCCCTTCTCCAAGAGTTTGAAAACTTCTTTATAATGTTCGCCTCCAAAGCTATAAATGAGAAAAATCTCAAAAATCCATTGACTATGCTCCAAATCATATCATATAAAATTAGGGAAGTCATAGTTAGGGATAGATGCATCAATAGAGTCATAATTGAAGTTTGATACATTTGCACATGTATGCATTATGAGAAAAAAACTCAAGGGAATGGAATATAGTTTGATTTTTACTTGCCTTGAAATTTGCTTTGAGTTGATGTTTTATTTGTTTTCATGATTGCATACTCTACACTTGAAGTTCTTATCTTAAAATTTGCCACATTTCTCCATCAAATGGAATCAAATCTTGACTTCCATAATACGGTTTTGAAATGAAACCTTGATCAACATGTGCCATGAACATGACCAACTGTCTCGAATTTTGTATTTTTCATTGAATTTCTGCAAAAGTATGAAATTGATCACATTCAAGTGAAAATCATTATGTGTAAATATTTCTAGGGACTAATGGGAGACAAATTGTGATGAAATTTTAATGGTTTTGGGTGCTTATCATCAACGCACGATTTCCAATGTTGCAACCACAATCAATTCAAGTGTGATCACGTAATACCTTTATTTAATCATTTAATATTATTTTTGATAGAAACAACTAAACGACATGAAAAATAGACAAATACAATTCCTGAAAGAACAAACGAGGTCCGACTTAATATCTAATGCTAGACCATACCGTTACAATTTTTTTGGGGGGGCAGGGGGTGATTTTAGAGGTTGGTACCATCATAATAGAATATTTCTAACTTTTGTCCCCAAATATTTAACTATTTAGGTCATGATCCCAAACCAAGAGTTAATTTTTCAGTTCTTCGTTGAGATAAAAGAAAAGGAAATCATTGTCGTGACTCCAATAGATTGACAAGTTCGTAAGAATCAAGGTGAAAATCTCCTTAGCTTTTAGGATTATTACAATTGTGGGTAAGAAACTAAAGTAAAAAAGTAAGGAAGTGGTAAAGGTTGTTAATTGTTTGATTTGAAATTGGGCCACAAGGGCTAAATATTTTGTTTCACTATTTGTGTAGGACCTAACATGTTTTATTATATTTAAAGGAAGTCATGGATGAACAATATTTTGTGAATAGTACTTTGGCAATGAATAACGCTTCATAATGAATAGTACTGATTGAAATCATTTTAAACGTGTACTAAAATTTTGCATACCATGCATACTATCCAATTATATCATATGCATTTGTTAAAAAATGTTTTCAATTGGTTTTTAGACATGCAAACCATCCAGATGTATGGTATGTGATGCGTCCAAATCTCATTTGTCTGTAAGTTTGACCTATAAAACAATGTGAGACTGCCAAGGATCACACTTTTGGTGCCCGAAGGCACTCCGATGTTTAAGTCAGCAACTTTGTTAAAGAAGGAAATAAATTTGAACAAAACTCAGTTAAAGTTGCATACCTTGGTCGATTGTTCCCTTTACCTTATATAATAGTCGCGGTAAATTCTCTGCGTGACTTAAGCACGTGAGGCGCAACGGAAGGATACATTCCTCGTAACAGTCTCCTCTTTTATGAATATGCATCCGGGGAAACGTAACTCCCTCCACAACTCTTTTTTATGCGAATTTTCTCTTCTTCATGAGAGAACTCGCTGGAGCCTAGATTTGGGCCTTAGTTATGACTTCTTCTGATGGGCCCTGTTTGGGCTTTTTATGATTGGTTTTGCCTTCTTTGGGCTTTATGAACTGGTCAGTAAGAGGGATACCTGATCCTCATTATAGATGATTTCTGCCACGTGTAAGGTTGTGATGACGATCTATTTTTATGTATCATCAACATGCATGATCCAAACACGTTTTTAATTGATTCTTCATATCTGCAAATGTTTTAACCCTTTGTTAAGTTTTTGCATACCATCCAATTGTATGGTATGATTGGCTAAAATTTTTATAATTAGTTTTCAGACTCTACAAAGTGTTTGCATGCTAGAACTAAGCATTTTAGACCCAAAAAATCTAAAGATAAGGTTAAATGAAGGAAATGAGAGGGTTTTGGTGTGATTGTGGTGAAATGAAACAATTGATCGAGGGTCTAATGAAATGGGTTGATGGAGAATGATGTGAGGAACAAATCGACGGTAGAACACTCGATTTTGTGATGAAATGAGTGAGAAATGGGATTAGGGTTTGGTCGAACTCTTTTTCTGATACACTTTGTTGAATAAAAGACAAAAACAAGCTAACTAAGAGATCAAAGTTATGCTAGAGATGAGAGATATATGAAATGACATTCTTCAAGAGTTTGAGAGCTTATTTATAATGTTTTCATCCAAAACTATAAATGAGAAATTCTCACAAATCCATTGATTATGCTATCATATCATATAAAATTAGGGGAGTCATAGTTAGGGATAGTCAATAGAGTCATAATTGGAGGTTGATACATTTTCACATGTATGCATTGTGAGACCAAACTCAAGGAAATGGAAAGTAGTTTGATTTTTACTTGCCTTGAATTTGTTTTGAATTGATGCTTTATTTGTTTGATGATTGCATGCTTCACACTTGAAGTTCTTATCTTAAAATTTGTCACATGTCTCCATCATAAATCCACACTAAATGGAATCAAAACTTGACTTTCATAATGTGGTCTTGAAATGAAACTCATGATCAACATGTGCCATGAACATGCCCAATTGTCTCGAATTTTGTATGTTTCATTGATTTTCTGCAAGAGCATGAAATTAATCACATTCAAGTGAAAATTATTACATGTAAATATTTTTAAGGACTAATAAAATACAAATTGGGATGAAATTTTAATGGTTTTGGGTGCTTATCATCAATGCACGACCTCCAACGTTTTCACCACAAACAATTCAGATGTGATTACGCAATATAATTATTTAATCACTTAATATTATTTTCAATTGAAACAACTACACGACGTGAAAAATAGACAAATATAATTCCTGAAAGAACAAACGAGGTCCGACTTAATATCTAATGCTAGACCATATGGTTACAAATTTTTTTTTTTTTTGGGGGGGGGGGGGGTGATTTTAGAGACTGGTACAACCATAATAGGATATTTCTATCTTTTGTCCCCAAATATTGAACTATTTAGTTCATGATCCCAAACCAAGAGTTGATTTTTCAGTTATTCGTTGAGATAAAAAAAAAAGGAAATCATTGTCGTGACTCTAATAGATTGACAAGTTCGTAAGAGTCAAGGATAAAATCTCATTATCTTTTAGGATTATTACAGCTGTGGGTGAGAAACTGAAGTGAAAAAGTAAGGAAGTGGTAAAGGTTGTTAATTGTTTGATTTGAAATTGGGCCACAAGGCCACAAGGGCTAAATATTTTGTTTTACTATTGGTGTAGTACCTAACATGTTTTTATTATATTTAAAGGATGTCATGGGTGAACAATATTTTGTGAATATTACTTTGGTAGTTCATGATACACATAAATGTCCTTTCTTCTTCACTGTACATGTGTCATGATGATCTCAAGGAAGAACAGGCCCAAACACTAGTCTAGCACTAATCCGGTCCAAGCGGCATCAAGCCCGCGAAGTGCAGTCTGCCAACCATACCCGAATTATTGTGTCCTACTAAGCCCACGTGTCTTAAATCCATCCCCAATACCCATAAGGCATATTGAGGCAAGTATCTCGGGAATCGACTTCGGACGGCCAAGCCAACAGTACTTTGTCTCCAACTGTGGTCCGTGGCTCACGTGCGTTCTTTCTGCAGGTCAACAGGTCGAGGTCAAGCAGGGAGCAGAAATCGACTGCATCAGTTTGACGTCATCCATGGGGCGACAGAGTTCCTAGCAAAACATTGACATCATCTATCTTCAAAGTTCAGAAAGATGGTGACCACAAAATCCTGTAACAATGGATATCAGGGGACACATCGAATGCTCAGACTGGCGTTGAACCATCACTTCCAGCAGTATCGGCGACACATGGGGAGCATGCTCGCACTTCCATACCAGTGGCAACGGACCCCGAGATGGATCTGCTATCATCCTAGATACAGCAGATCGCAAAAGCGGTGGAGATCCTCACTCAGCAAGACCCTCCATCGTTGATGGAAATCAGAAGCAACACATAACTCAATTTCTAGACGACAAGAGAGAGCAGGTGTAGGAGAGTCAAACCCCCACCAATTCTCACTTGACTAGAGGTGGCGGCGTGGTCAACGGATATCCAGTTTTCAGGGCTGACAAACTCGCCATGCAAAACCCCCTCTGCCGAGGGGCTCACAACCCAGATGTTTTGTTCAGCCTTTCTGTTCCCTCATTCATGGACCACATCATGAATTAAACTCTACCAAAGAAGTTCAACACCCCAAAGCTTGAGTTTTACGATAGGACCAGTGGCTCGTTCAATCACTTGCGCCATTATCAGCACGTGATGGCTCACACAGAAGGTTCTGAATCAGTGTTGTGATGAATGTTCCCTACCGGCCTGAAGAAGTCAGCGCTGACCTGGTCCCATAGCCTCTCGCCAAAGTTAATCGACTCGTTCAGGATACTTGCCAAAACATTCCTTACACGCTTTGTTGGTAGCCAGCAGGATCAGGAAGGGATCGCACCATATACTCTCCCTGAGGCAGAAGCCAAATGAGACGCTTAGGGAACACATCACGCGCTTCAATGACGAGCAGACGCTCATTGACAGCTGCAATGACGATACCTCAGTTATTGTTTTTACTGTGGCGCTAAGGAGGGGAAAGTTTTACTACTTCCTTGCCCTGGAACCCCTATTGATATGGCAGACCTCCTGAAAAACCCCTTAGGATGAAATGCTAGCGGCCAAGAAGGAAACTGAAACTAGGGGTGTTAATTGGTTACTGAAAATCGATCGAACCGAACTGAACCGAAATATAACCGAAAAAACCCGAACATTGGAAAACCGAACCAAACCGAGTTGGTTTGGTTCGGTTTCAGTTTTTGTTTTTCACACATCCGAAACAACCAAACCCTTCCCCTTATCTTGTTTTTAATCCCCTAACCCTCTATCTTATTTAATCCCCACCAAGCCACTCTTATTTAAATTCTCATCCCATTCTAATGCACCCTACGTCCCCACCCTCTCTCTTAACTCCCACTTTCTCCTTTTCTTAATGCCCCATTCAGAGAAAGAGTTGAAAAAGCTTACATTCTCTATCTTATTTAAGCCTCACCCACCTCTCCCCACCTACCCAACTTCTATTTCTTTATTAATGTCTTTTTTTATCTCTCTCTCTCTTTCTCTCTATCCAACCACTTGCAAGTTGAGGAGGAGAGACAGAGTTTGACTCAATCTTGTTAAAGAAAACCAAACTTTTCACTTGCTTGCTTGTAGCAAAGATGAACAATGATGATGGCGACAACTTCGACACTTCTGATTTGATAAAAAAAAACCTTCTTGCCGGATGAAATTACGATACTTGTGGAATCGTCATAAAAGGTTTTGGTCGTGGTGGAGATAGATTAAGATGCAAACAATGTAGTTATGGTTATAGTTTTTTGTATGATGTTATAGTATTGTGTATATGAAAGACATGGCAAAAAAAAATTAATCTTATGGAATTATCAAGAGAAATAGGCAAGAAAAAAGTGAAAGAATTCTCTATAAATGAATAGTCGGAGCCTTGAAACTCTTTGTGTTCATCTGACATTTGCTTTCCTTTTACTGCTTCCCCTTCTCTCTCTCTTTTATTTTATTTGTACTTTCTCTGTCTCTAGGTTTTCCTCATTTCCAAACCAAGCTTCATTTCCTTCTTTCCATTCTTTGTAACTTTGACTTATTCCTTTTGTGCTAGAGCCAACTCGGTTGTATGTAGCAACAGAAAATAAATTAAAGAAAAAGAATAAAAAGGGAAAAAACCGAAAATAACCGAACTGATCGGTTTGGTTACTTATTTGATAAATGTAGAAACCGAACCGAACCGAGAACCGAATTCTTGGTTTGGTTTGGTTTGGTTTTGGTCCAACTTTGAAATGACCAAACCGATTAACACCCCTAACTAAAATAGAAAAGAAACCCTCTGGTTCTAGAAACAAAAGGGAGGGAAAGAAACAAGAAGACGACGATAGGAACAAATGGAAGTGCAACGACAACAGGTCAGACTCTGGTTGTGCTAGGCTAGAAAAATCTTCCAACTATGTCGGGTCCAGGAACATAACCCCCCTCAACTCTAGCTTGACCAACGTCCTCAATTTCATGAAGAATTTGGAGGATCTAAAATGGCTCCCGAAGCAGCGCGGAGACCCCTCCAAATGCGACAACAACAAATATTGTTCGTTTGATATTCACATAATTATTTCATAAAATATCTCCTAATTTATATTTGTTTGTACTTCAAATATCGTATTTTATTCTAATATTTCATTTTTATGTTTTTGCAGGAATTGGAGCTTAAATGAGGAAATCGCATTACCCCGATGAGTTTGGAAGAACTAGCCCGAAGTGATGCGAACGGTGAAGTTGACGATAGAGCCCAAGCCCAAAAATTGACCTAAAAATCCAAATCCTCCTTTGTCTTGACCAAAACCCAACCCAACAAAGAAAAATAACCCTATTTAATCACTTTTTCTCCCTTCTTCTCTGGCCTCTATTGTTGGACGACTCTCTTCTTCTTCTTTTCTCTTTTTCCAACCGCCAACCCTACCTCAGCTTCTACTCTATCGACGATTCTCGCTCAATAGAAGGACCGACAGCCACCCAACCTCGCCATCATCTCCATCTCTTACCCTGTTATTCCTTTTCCCTGACATTCTCATCAACTCTCTCTTCATCCACGTCTTCTATCTCTCTTTTGCAACAGGTTCGAACATAACCAATCATTTCCACCTCGTCTCTCTATCTTCCTACTCTATTGTTTCTTTGATCGTAGCATAGAAGCGCACACAAACCAACCCACAAACTACCTCGCCATCCACCTCCACCTTCTTCACGACCTCTCTCCCTCTCGCCTCTCTCTCGTCTCCTTCTCATTCATTCCTCCTTTTCTCGTAGGCTCAGCTGGAAGAATCAGTAGGAGCTCGCGAGAAAGAAAACGATCCCTTGGCAATAACCAGCTGGATTGATTTGCAATTTTTGTACCCTCTCCTGCGGATAGGTTAACCACCATATATTTTAGGGTTAAGAACCGAAGCGTTCAGTGTTTAAAATTTGTAGCAAGATAATTATCTAGGACAGGCTTGACGCTCATAGGGTCCCTCTTTGGAAGCTTGAAAGCTTAAAGTAGTCAAGTGAAGGAACATATCCTATCTAGGAATAGTTCTTGAACTAGCATTTCACTTTGAGCTGGAAAGTGAATAAAAAGGTAGGAGTAATTCTGTAGTGGCGGATTGATAGGAAATTATTGTGCCTCTCCCACGGTGAGGTAAATTAAATTGAAATTCAGCCATATATTACTAACAAGACTCTAGGGTCGTCTGCCATTCATCATATTTGCGCACCATTTAGGATTCCTTTGTTTTTTTAATTTTTTTTAGAGTTGGATCATCTTCATATAGAGGTTAGGCATCCATAAAAAAAATTTGAACCCTGTTAAGGAGTGTTGACTTTGAAACTTCGATGTCCATTAGTTTATGCATACCTGGGTGCGTGATTCTAATAGCAGGCTTGTTTGAAAAGACCTTGAGGAGTTCTTTGAAGTTCTCATTACCTATCTAGGTTCCCCCTCCTGGTCCACTGAGACCAACGAGATGGGTGAGGAGAAGTCCTTTAAGGATTACTTCTCCCCTCTTTCCAGCAGTGTTCCGTCTTTTATTGTCTTATCTGAGACAACTGCAAATAGTTTTGAACTCAAACCATCCATTATCCATCTTTTGCCCTCTTTTTATGGTTTTGAGAAAGAAGATATGTATCTTCATGTCAAAGAATTTCTTGACATTTGTGCTACTCTTAAGTATCAAAACTTTTTAGATGATTCGATCTATCTTAGGTTGTTTTCCTTTTCTCTAAAAGATAAGGAGAAATTGTGGTTAAATTCGTTAGAGAAAAGATCTATCACAACTTGGGATGCATTGTCAAGAAAGTATTTGGCAAAGTAATTCCCCATTCATAAAATGAATGCCCTCCGACGAGATATGTCTAATTTTCAACAAAAAGAGGGTGAACATTCTATGAATGTTGGGAAAGGTTCAATGAACTCATTGTTTAGTGTTCCCATCATGAATTTGAGAAGTGGCGGCTAGCTCAATACTTTCAAGACGGTTTAACAGCTCAAAACCATCGTATAATTGATGCCACCAATGGTGGGTCACCAATAAAGATGAGCGTTAATGAGATTTGGGAGTTCTTTGAAACGCTTTATGAAAATTCTCAGCAATGGGATTATTCGAGAATGGATTCTGATTGGCGTAAGGGGGTATATATGAGGTTAGAGATACATCAATTCACTCCCCTTCTGCCTCGAAGATAGAAGCAGTTGTTATGACTATGGCTCAGAAAATTGACGCATTTTTTTAATATTACTCAACTTACAACTCCCACGAATATTTCATCTGAGGTTTGTGTTGCATGTTCGAGTCCTAGACATTCCATAACTGACTGTGATTTGCAAAATGATTATCCTGCATACTATGTTGAACAAGTCAATTGTTTTAATGTTATGCGACGTCCTAGTAATAATCCACAACCTAACTATTACAATCCAGGGTTTGCCAAACATCCACATCTCTCCTAGGCCCATAGCCCAAACCAAGGGGGGTTGTGGTTGTCTCCCAGGCTCCTCAAGCCCCTAGCCCTGTCAGGCCTCAATTTAACCAAGCTCCTCCATCCAACACATCCAGTTTGGAGGAAACGGTTAATCATTTTATGCAGCGCACAGAGAGTATACTTGAGCAAAATTCTCATGATATATTAGAGTAGAAAGCCACGACTCAACACCAATCTCAAGCCATCAATAGACTTGAAATAGTTGTGAGTAAGATTGCTCAATCATTCTCTGAAAAAGAGCCAGGAAGATTTCCTAGTCAACCTGTTCCAAACCTAAAGGTTCAATTCGCAGTTGGTCATTTGAGTCGCGCAATGAAGATGCCCAATCTATTATTACCCTTAAGAGTAGAAAACATGTTGACAATCGGGTACGTGTGCCTGATACGAGTGTCGTTGCATCCCCGTCAAAGCAGGTTGCATCTCCATCTGACAAGGAGGCTGATAAAGCCTCACCTTCTAAAGATCTTCCTATTGACTCTAACCCCACTCAAGCATCTTATTTGCTTAGGGCACCATTTCCATCACGGTTAGCTCCGGCAAAGAAAGGAACAAATGCTAACGATGTAATGGTAAAGTTTAAACAAGTTCACATTAATATCCCATTGCTCGATGCTATTAAACAAGTTCCTACCTATGCCAAGTTTCTGAAGGATCTTTGCACATAGAAGCGAAATCTACATGTGCAAAAGAGAGCCTTCCTCGCCGAACAAGTCAACTCAATTATTCAACACAGAACCCCACCTAAGTATATGGATCCTGGGTGCTCGACTATTTCTTATGATTGATAAGGCATTGTTGGATTTAGGGTTGAGTGTTAATTTATTGCCATACTCCATTTATGAGCAATTAGGTATTAGCGGGTTAAAAACGACTGAAGTAACACTGCTATTGGCAGATAGTCAATCAGAGTTCCTCGCGGTGTTATAGAGGATGTGATCATTAAGGTTAAAAAATTATATTTTCCAGTAGACTTCATAGTTCTTAATACACAACCTGTTCACAATCCCTCCAATCACATTTCAGTTAGTTTGGGTCGCCCAATTTTGACAACATCTAATACTATTATTAACTGTAGGAATGGAATCATGAAATTGTGGTTTGGTAACACGACCGTCGAACTCAATGTTTTTAATGTAAGTCAACAACCTCATGAGTCAGAAGATGTTTGTGAGGTTAACATGATTGAGAGTTTGTGGAAAATTCTTTTTTGCGGCCAGTGTTAGATGAACCCTTATCGGCTTGTTTGACTCATTTTAGTTTAGACTTCGATATTGATAATTCCATTAGGGAAGTCAATGTTTTTCTTGATTCAAATCCTATTATGGATCTAGGTTATACATGGAAGCCCAAAGTGAAACTCCTTCCACTCAGTGATTGAAAACTGGCCCCTTCTGTTGAGATTATTTTGCTTCCCGACCCATTCTCTTCCCCACCTTTTCATGTTGACCCATTCAACATATGCCATCCTAGTGACTCCTGACTGAAGTCTGATTCTCAATATTCTTTGAATTCTCGCCTCGACTATTTTTACGATACGAATGACCCCATAATTCAAGAAATAGTCAAGGCGTTATCAGAAGACGCATCTAATGAGAGACTACGTGCCATAGGCAGTGTTGATTCCAGGGTTTATGAGTTTTCTAGCCCATCATCTTTGTGTAATTCATTTTGTTATGATAATCCTGTACCACCAGACATATCTACAGACATATCTACAGACATATATTTCCATCCCTTTCACATTGACTGACGCTACCTATGTGGCTCCCTTGTTTTTGAAGGATGATTTCAGTTTTGACCATCCTATTGTGAAACATATTCAATATTCTGATTTGCAACCTGACTTAGGATGTCCTTTTTTGGGAGTAGGCAAGAGTCATTTGCGGGATATCACTGTCTGTGACCCCTTTATGCTCCAAGTCCCTAAGGATTTCCTAGGCATGCGAGTTCGTTTGCATTTTTCTTTATAATTTTGCATGGCGTCTTAGCTTTTGGGACGTGTTAGTATATGTTGTGTCGTATGTGGTTGCTACTATTTGTTGGATGGATCATCAACTGTTTAGGTTGTTGCTATACGATTCTTTGACACTTTTGGAAGAAAATGTACGCTATGTTCTTCCTCTTCATTTTATGGTACATCATTTGTGTGGAAGAATATACGTCAGGCTGACGACGTTAAACCAAGCTCTCCAAGGAGGCAGCTCAGCTTCTGTTGTATCATTATGGTTAGTCTGGATTATTTTTGAGTTCTTTCTAAGTGAATTTAACTCATACTTGTTAGCTCCGTAACAACTTTGACTTACAACTGATACATGTATTTTCTTTCTTTCATTTGTGCATTTTTATGTGTTTTATCAATTTCTCATGATAAGTCCACAGTTATTATATTTGCGAGCTTTCATTGGTGGATGATATCGTCGAAATTGGTAAAGAATTCACTATGGTAATATCACTCTAACCCTCATATTTTCTTTTTCCTTCATTTGTCGTGATCCTTATTTTTATACATTGAGAATAATATTTGGTTAAGGTTTGGGGGTGGGGTTTATGAGTTTTTGTGCATTTTTCAAAATTTTGAACTGAAATGTATTTCACAACTATATTGATTAACTATTGTATTCTACTCAATCTCCATTGAATACATAGATGATTATGATAATTGTGTGAAATTTTTTTGATTTCAAAATGCATTCAAAATCTGAAGTTCCTTTCTGATGAATGAGAATGTGCTTTCAAGAATGCTTTTAAATTTGAGAGATACATGCTATCACTTATTACATTGATATATTAATAGGAACATAAAGTTTGATATTATCTTTAAGTTAAATATGTTCCATGAGATTTTTCAACTCGACTATTATTGCACTATAAGCCAAGTTAGCATAATTTGAAGTTCATAAGTGAGATATTAATTAGAAAGCCTTAGAATAATAGTGGAGACTTAAACCTTATGAGTTTCGAGCCATTCTATTTTTCTTGAGGGTTATTTAATAAACTATGATTTTTCTTGAGTCCACGTTACCTCGTTGATGATATCATTATTCTTTTTTCATTTATTGATTGTTTTAATAATGACATTAAAATTGAATTATTGCACTAAAACTTCTTGGTTTATTTAGTTGAGATGTCATAATACCGTCTGGAACTTTATAAATGATATATGCACATTTTTTCTTTGAGCCGTTCTTTAGCCTTTTAGCCTACCCAACAATAAATATCTGTTTGCAACCCTTTAAGCCTTTGAATAGCCTTTTCTTTGCTAACCCCATCTCCATTACCTACTCCAGTTATGGGGTAATAATCCCTATTATTTCATCCTTACCCAATTTCTCTGAGAATATGTATAATTGGATATATGTTTGGAATGGGCAAATAGAAAGAGCTGAAACTAGATATTCCATGAATCCCCAAGACAAAAATGTTTCATTATGCAAAAGGGGGAAAACATGTCATTGAAAAAAAGGAAAAAAAATATTGATGCTTAAAAAAAAAAGTACATACGAAGAAAATTTTCAAAGGAAGAAAAATTAATGATGTGCAACATTGCTTTATTCTTCATTGCCCCATGTGTTCATTAAAGGTAGTAGCCATTCTAAGAGAATTTTCGTATATCATTTTTCATTCTTGTAAGCCATAATCTTAGCCCCATTACATTGATTTTAAGTAAAGGTTCGGTCCATAGATGTGGAGATTGAATAGGCAAGAACTATGGTGTTTGATTCGACATTCTCAAAAGTAATTAATATTCATGTCCATGAGATCATATTCATTTCACAATTTGAAAAGTATGTTTTTCATGAAAATTATATGTGAGATGTTTGTGCTTCCATAATTTACTTTTTTCCTCACATATAAACTGAGTGACAAATATCTAGTCTGTGAGTGATTTATTTTTGTGTGACATGAGAGATTTGTAGTCAAAGTGTACTTTCTAAAGGCCATCTAGTCGTGTCTTTACTTCGGGTTATGCACACACACACTTCGAGTTGAGAATGATGATGAAATTTATTTAGCCTTTGGATACTATTAAATCATTGTCAAATCTGTTGATATATTACTGTGAAACTGTTAGTTGTTTTCTGAATATTTTGGCAATTAGATGATTACTCTAAGGAAAATAATAAAAGTGACCGTGTTTTTGAAATTATTGAGTCAATAATATTTGTGGGTAACATTTCTCTCAAGACTATAACTCATCCACTAGAGGTAATCTAGGGGTTCAAAGCCTTGTTACACGTTTAAGGTAAGTGCAACCGATGATTAATGCGCAAGTGAGCTAGGATTTTTTTTTTTGCTCGAGGACTAGCAAAATATAGGTTTCGGGGTATTTGATATTCACATAACTATTGCATAAAATATCTCCTAATTTATATTTGTTTGTACTTCGAATATCATATTTTATTTTAATTATTTCGTTTTTATGTTTTTGCAAGAATTGGAGCTTAAACGAGGAAATCACATTAGCGCAACGACTTTGGAAGAACTAGCCTGAAGTGGTACGGATGGTGAAGTCAACGATAGAGCCCAAGCCCAAAAATTGAACTAAAAATCCAAATCCTCCTTTGTTTTAACAAAAAACCCACCAAACAAAGAAAAAACTCTATTTAATCTCATTTTCTCCCTTCTCCTCTAGCCTCTGTTGTTGGATGACTCTCTTCCAACCCTACCTCTTTTTCCACCTTGCCGGCGATTCTCGCTCGATAAAAGGACTGGATGCCACCCAACCTCTCCATCTCTTTCTCTGTTCTTTCTCTTCCCTGACATTCTCACCAACTCTTTCTTCATTCACGTCCTTGTTCTTCTCCATCAGAGATCCTATTCTTCCTTAACGCCCCTTTCCTCTTATTCATCAAACTTTCTTCATCGTCCCATCTTCCTCCTAAAAACCAACTATCAGTTACTCCTCTGCATCTCTCACCTGCGATCTCGTCGCAGTAGCCACCACGCATCAGATCATCTCGCTCTGTTCCCTTTTGTCATCTCTCTCTCACAACAGGTTCGAACAGAACCATTCATTTCCATCTCGTCTCTCTATCTTCCCCCTTTGTTGTTCCTTTGATCGTCGCATAGAGGCACACACAAACCAACCCACAGACCACCTTGCCATCCACCTCCACCTTCTTCACGACCTCTCTCCCTCTTTCTCGCCTCTCCCTTGTTTCCCCTCATTCATTCCTCCTTCTCTCGCAGGCTCATCCAGAACAAATCAGCAAGAGCTTGCGGGGAAGAAGACGATCCCTTAGCAGTAACCAACTTTTTTTAATAGTTGGCTATTCACACCCAGTCCATTACTTTGTACCACCACAGTGCACTTGCAGCCCTTTCGTGACGAGCGTTCGTGAAGATCAAATGGAGTTCCACTACGTAACTACCATACTCACCACAATCATGATCTTCTAAACCCCGCGCCGAGGCAAAGATGAAACCATGGATTTATAAAGTTTGTTGCATTTAAATTATTGTTTTCTCTATGCTTCAGTGTTAGATACAATTAATTTTTTAATATTGATAAATTTCTTTCACTGATTATATTCGGTATAATATCTAGACTAATCGGTAGTTAGAGTACTCTTTGTTGATATTTTAAGCATGTTTTAATTAATTATGTTAAACCTATGACTGTGTGTGCCGTAGAAAGGCACTCAATGCTAGGGTTTAGACTTTTGCTGAAATTAAATGTGAATTTGGATTAATCCTTAAATTAGTCGTAGTGTTTCTAAAAAACAGTAACTTAGGTTAAACAAGTCTCGAATAACCTGTGGTGGATTCGACGCTTCAGTTCACTTTCTAATTATCTTATTATTTAAATTTTGTGTTGCTAAATTTAGTTTTGTTAATTTAGGAATTTTAAATTGTTGTAACCCCCACTTTAGATTAGTATGAATAGATTTTAGAATTTGATTGTGTATTCAATCCTCATGGGATTAACCCGTATTTTCCATTGTCTAATAGTTAGATAACTATGCACTTATGGCATAACAAGTAGGATTTATTAGTTTTAAAATTTAGGTTAGTAATATCTGCATCTTCGTTCCACAATGAGGGTGGTCACGACACTAACGATTATAAGAGTCTCAGGAACGAAATTGAATATTGGATTCGATAGGGTAAACTGAAGGAGTTCTCGAGCTCGGAAAAAAGGCAGGACTGGACCAGGGAAAGAGGAGAAGTTGTCAAAGAAATCGAAAAAGGAGGCTCTGGGCATTATAAATGTCGTTCACGGAGTTGGATCAGAAGGAGAGCAATCAAATAAGTCCCGGAAGCAAACACTCCTTGAGATGCGAACACAGCCCACCAGCAAGTACAATGCCCAATCTCGGCTTTGACTTTCACAGATAAGGACCTCGAAGGCGTCCGCACAATGACGCTTTTGTCCTTTCGATCTCTATTTCAAGGTGGAAGGGCCCTGGTAGATACGGAAAACTCCCTCAATGTCATATTCTACAACGCATTCCATAGCATGAAACTCAATGAAGAGAACTTAACACCTTCCGGCTATCCGCAGATTGGGTTTAGTGGAGAAAAAATGTTTCCCCCTCGATAAGATAAAGCTAGCAGGGGTGGCAAGAGAGCCACAAATGAGGAAGGTCCCGTTCCAGGACTTCATGGTGGTATACACAACGTCTACCTATATTCTCATCATGGGGAGGCCTTGGCTTCACCAGATGGAAGCAGTGGTCTCCATCCTTCATTAGTGCGTCAAATATACCGTCAACCATTTAGATGGAACTATTCACGGAGACCAACAAATGGCACGGGTTGCCACTATGCCGCACTAAAGCAGATAGATTGTTCTCAGATACAGCTCAAACCCACCAAACAAGATGATCAGAAGCCAGACTCAGAAAGTAGGGAAAATTTGTTCCTCCCAGATGGGGACAAAGGCTTAGTAGCAGTGGCTGAACTTAGTGACAAAGGGCAGTCCAACATTAAAGGTGCGGTCCACCTACAGACCTTACGGGACATCTAGCCAAGCGGAGAAGTCATCATGAACAGGAACATAATCCCACAAAAGTCAGCTAGTGTGGGAGGACCCTCCCACGCAGGGTTTACTCTTCAATAACCTCAACAGCATCGGCGAAAATTGACAATTTGCCGATGGTACTTACGTTCCAATCAAAGGCCATGCGATTTTACTTCAGGTTCTGATCAACATTTCTCCGCCAAGAATCAATCTATCCAATTTTTTAGTTTTTTTTTCAGTAGACACTTTAGAGGTTTAATTCTTAAGAACTTATGTGATATGGACTCATTTGAGAAATAAAAAAGAGAATTACGCAAACACACTATATTAATTACTAAAAAGATGGTACAACGTCTGCCCAAATGGCGGGTACAAAAGATTACAAACTACAAGCATCCAAATTCGATGCAATGTACAGTAAAGATTCGCTTAAACAATCCAACATCAGAAGATGACTCAGAAGTGACAACAAAGGTACCCAAGGTAGACTACGGTACTCACTAAGAATTTCGCTCTGCAATTTCTTTGGAGGAGATGATTTACGTACAAGAGCAAATGCACAAAAAGAAGTAGAAAGAGCACACTCAATTTAATACTCTGTCAGACCACCTCGCAAGGATGACCTGAGGTGGTACAAAATCAGCAACCCGAGGCCTCGCGACACGTCGGTCGAAGTTACAGCCAACTCACACGCTCGATCCGCCCAATCAACCGAGCTTAGGACAAGGATCAAATTGAAACTGATTGAGTGTACCCACTCGTTGAAGGATGAGAGGGGCATCTAGGAATCAATGGCCCACTCTGACAAGCCATGTCCAACTGCACTCCGCCCTGCAACTCCGAGTTCCAACGCAACGCAACGTGTCAAGGCTAGCTGAGGAGGGAGGAAAGCAACCGCTCCAAAGTTGGCTACTGTGTTATATCAGAAATTATGCGGCTCGAAGCGCCGACACATAAAAGACAGACTCGTCTCCTGAGAGGAAGTTTGTACTTCTTCTTCGCAATACGAGAAGAAATTACAAGGTCTCGATAAACCAATCGAGTGTTCACCCAGAGCAGGTGACCACACATAATAGCAAGTCTTGTCAAGAATCATTGTTGCAAATGTCAAAACATTCAGAGACTTGGAGAACAAAAACGTTCTATTAGTCTTTGAAAAACCCAAAGCATGTTATTTGAGTAAAAGCATCTAAAGAGTGCACTCTGCAAAAGATAATACCTACAACGGTAAAAACACGTCATTATATAGACATAATGGTTCACCAAACAGGCGCATCAGCATTAAATACTAGCATGGAATACCATATGGGAAACGAAGAGGCGACGATTCCCATGACAATCGCACATGCCCACATTCAATCAATTAATGACGCTGCATGCAACCCCATTAATCTGAGGGAGTAATCGATACTCTACCATTTTGCAATCTACGTCGTACACATGGCACCATGATTCTGCAGCAGAACCTAGCTTTTATATGGGCCAAGGAATGCAGCTACCAACTTGGCCGACTTTCCAGGCGACACTCTACCACGTGCATTGACGCAAGTAGTAGAGGCCCTAGTCACTCTTAACACAAGGAACACACCTACATATCACCAGTTGATTTAAGGTACCTGCTCTTTTTAAATAACTTTCATTGAAATTAGTGGAAACTAGTCTACACAATGCAATTTGATTTCGAAAGTAGGCTCGCACACCTGTAATATGCAGAGCTCCAACCTAGCCAGGCAAGCTTAATCAGTTCCGACTGATGACGATGGCTTCTGTTGCATCCCAATGTCTAGTCCGTTGTGTGCAAATGACGATGGCTTAGGAAGTGGGAGTCTAGTCAACGCTCTTACACCTAATGACAATGAATCGCTAAGGGATCATTGCTTTACTACAGACATTGATCACCGAACCTGACCAGGCAAGCTTAGTCAGTTCCGACTATGACGACAACTTCTGGTTCACCTCGATTTAGCGTTCTTATGCCTGATGACGACGACTCGCCAAGGGATCATTGCTCTACTACAGACAATGATCCCCAAACCTGACCAGGCAAGCTTAGTTAGTTCCGACTTATGACGGCGGCTTCTGGTGCATCCTGATGTCAGTCCGCTGCGTGCAGATGACAATGGCTTAAGAAGTGGGAGTCTAGTCAGTGCTCTTATGCCTGATGCCTGATGACTCACCAAGGGATCATTGCCTCTGGCGGACGATGATCGCCAAACTGATCAGGTAAGCTTAGTCAGTTTTGACTGATGACGATAGCTTCTAATCAACTCCCAAGTTTGTAACGCTTTGCGCGGTTGTAGATGGTTTGGAAGGTGGGAGCCTAGTCAGTTTCGACTTATGTCGACGGCTTGCCATGAGACCATTGCTCTTCTATAGACCATGGTCGCCAAATTTTCTCATCCCAAGTCCGTAGCTCGCTCCACGTGGGTGTAGATGGTTTCGAAGGTGGGAGCCTAGTCAGTTCCGACTGATGTCGACGGCATGCCATAGGACCAATGCTCTTCTACAAACCATGGTCGCCGAACTCACTTATCCCAAGTCTGTAGCTCGCTCTGTGCGGATGTAGATGGTTTGGAAGGTGGGGAGCCTAGTCAGTTCCGACTGATGCCGACGGCTTGCCACGGGACCACTGCTCTTCTACATACCATGGTCTCCAAATTCGCTTATCCCAAGTCCGTAGCTCGCTCCACGCGAGTGTAGATGGTTTGGAAGGTAGGAGCCTAGTCAGTTCCGACTGATGTCGACAGCTTGCCATGGGACCACTACTCTTCTACAATCCATGGTCACCGAGCTTGCTCATCCCAAGTATGTAGCTTGCTCCACGCAGGTGTAGATGGTTTGGAAGGTGGGAGCCTAGTCAGTTCTGACCAATGTCGACGGCTTGCCATGGGACCATTGCTCTTCCGCAGAACAATGGTCGTCGAATCTGATTATAGCTCAGTCAGCGTCTTCACACCCATGTGGACTGACATCCCATTATCGGCAGTGGTCGCTTGAGCTGACCCGAAAACTAATCCGCTAAGCATGGAGGAATGCTACCCAAGAGACCAGCCCGAACTTACGAACTACAGATGACAATGGATGTGCTTGACGATAACAGTTCACTCATGCCAACGTTTGCAACAGACGGTCCAATATATAACTTGAGCCTCTAATGGCCTAGCTCGAGGATGAGCTACAGTCTGGGTAAAGCAACCCACTGCCAAACCATCCACATTACACAGAATGCTCACTAATGTGCATAACTACGCGATGGCGACTCTGAGACCTCATGAAGGTATAGGTCAAAATTACTCGCGGCATGAACGGTCGGGCTCTCAATAGTGAATAGCCACGCGGCTCCCCCGCTAACCCAACAAAACCTACGTCGAAATAAAAAGACAAGGTGAAATAGAAAACGTGCAACAGGGGACCGGATAGAACACGGGTAAAAAGTTTACTCAAAAGAAATCTATTTTCATTTACTATCTAAACAGAAGGTACAAATAAAGGGGAACTGAGCTTAACAGGAGAAGAAGTAGGAGTTGCATCCGTGCGCGCCTCAGCTTGAGCGTCGTGATCCGGATCGCCCTCTTCTTCTGACAACTTAGAGATCTCTCCGAAATCCGCAAAGGACACCTACCTGCAGTAAGAAAGGTCCCAGTCGGGATGCTTTTCTTTTATCAACGGAAGCAGTTCCATCCTCCCATGCACAATCTTGCGGAATTCAAACGTGCTCTACCCCTAGAGAAGCTCTGCCTCGTGCGCCTTCGCTTTAGTAAGCTCACATTCCAACAATCCAGCTTGCCTATCAGTGCGTCAGTCCGGGATTTCTGAGTATTCAAGTCGTCTTTAACTGCACTAAGTTCATTCTGCACTAGGAGGAGTTGTTCCCCAGCTTTTTTCGCTTCCTGAATGTTGAATTCAACGTCAACCTCTAACTACTATCATTGGACAACCCACTAAGATTCTTTCCTGGTATTTTCCTCAGTAAGAGACCGCAACTCAGAGCGCACTTTAGCAACAGTTTCCTACACAACTTCTAGGCCACGGTGGACCATGTTCAACTCTTCTCTGGATCTGTCCCTTGCAAACACCGCCTATGCTAAATCGAACTCAAGGGCTTCCAAACGAACCCTCTTGGGCTCAACATCAACCATTGATTGTTCCAGCTTCCTCTCTTCAAGTTGCTTTCTCAATGATTAGATCTCAAATAGTGCATCAAAATACGACTTTTGCATATTAGTGAAGACATACTCCATGGTGTACCCTCTCATGAGCCACCTCAACTTTCATCCCAGCGGTGGCCACTTGGCTCAAATGTGACTTCTCCAGCATAAGATGTTTCAGCCGTTTATCCATACGCCCTCCCAGTGTATCCTCATATGACTTTAAAGCGCGGTTCACTAGCCAGCTATAACGTCTACTGCTATGCTTCCTCAAAGCATAATCAATGTCAACCTCCTAGTGTTAGGCCTGATTGTTCATTTTTACTACATTCAGAGCAAGCATACTCATTCGCGCGTCTGGATGAAGTTATCTTGGATGCGAAATTACACCAGCACCGCCCTTTGCAGTCTTCGCCGCACCTGGGCCCTCATCCTCTGCCTTACCCTTGTCACCAGCAGTCGACCCTATGTTGTCAGTCGGCGCGGTAGAATCCGAAGGGAGATAAGGAAGCAAATTGTCTATCGGACCATCCGTTATCTCGATATACGACCTAGAGTGGGATGGAGGACAATGCAGACTGCAAGAAGGAGGTACCATGCATCAAGGACGACTGTTAGATGATCCATGTGTAGGATGAGAGAATTTGTGGGCCACAAACAGATCTTTATCCAGACCTTCCAGTAAAAAAAGGCCTGGATATCAGTAGAAGTTGCCACAGCAGCCAACATCAGCTTTTTATTCAAAGCTTATGCCTGCTCGGTACTCAGCTTCAACACATAATCAAACCCTGCTAGCCGCAGGTGGTCATTCTCCAAATCATAAATAGAAACAGGGGCCTTAACTTGAGGGTTGCGCCCCTCAGATGCAACAATTTCCGTTCGGCGGACAGGATAAAATCACGCACTTCCCTCGATGGAGTGAACGGTTTGGAATCAGGCTCAGCCCCAGTGCGAGACCTCTTCGAGAGTATGAAGAAAGCAAGTGCCTTAGAAAACTCCTTTGTGTTTGACTGACTAGAAACCTCGACTTTCGAGGCCTTCCTCTTCTTGGAAGGAGCTCCACCTTCAGACTGAACCTTCGGCACTCTGAAGAGAGTGGAAGCCACATGCCACCGGGCCCATAACCTACTACAATTAAAATTGAAAGTGCGGATAACGTCTTCCATTTTCATTCGAGGCATGCCACAGAATGCCTTCACAACAACTTCCTCCTAAAAGGAAAGAGGAATAATGGGAAACCTCCCTATAGAGAACACACGTAATGATCAAGATACAATCAACATAATGGAAACAAATGACAAAATTATACTTACGAAGTTGCCTGAACTCCCACTCAAGGAGACGGCCATTAAACTCGAAATACTTCGAGTCTGAAGGAGCTAGAAAGCAGTGTTTCTGCCAGAACTTGAAGTCATCAGGCAATTTCCCGAAGCAAGTCGACAACTTCATCTCTCACACAACGTGCTTGTTTAGTCGAGGAGAAGTTAATAACTGGATCACCCTCAGCTCACTTGGACACCAACATCCTTTCCCTAATCAATATGGACATGACAATCCCATACCCATTCGGTACCAACTGGGCAGGCGGGATACTAGAAAATTCCATAAAGTTCCAGATCTCATCAATCACAGGAAAACGGACACCCATCTGAAGCATGCCATGGAGCAAACAGACAAATCCTTCCGGATGAAACATTAGCGTCTGATTAGCGCCCAATGTGAAGAATTTCTGGTCTTCTAGGACCCCATATGTCTTCCGAATCTCAGCCAGGCTCGATTCGGAGGTCGACCTTTCTTCAAAGAACTTGAGGGCCTTAGCAAGAAGCTCATCGTTGAGTTGATTCTAGCGAGCCATGGAGAAAGTAAACAATCTTTCGATTAAAAGCTAAACAGAGTGGGGTCTCTAAAAATAAAGAAATGAAAAAATCAATCACTACGGAAAGGGAGACCTAAATAGGGATTGATTTACCACCATTTTTTCCACTGAACTGACGCATGCTTAATTAATGAAGTGCACCGCTCAAGTAACTGTTAAAACTCAATCATCAAGAGCGGTGTATCTTTTCGAGAAGTGACTTAGTGTATCGACTATATGGCACACTAACTCGGGGAGGAGCAGCTGATGATACACCGAAATGTCCTTTCTTCTACACCGTACACATGTCATGATGATCTCAAAGAATAACAGACCCAAGCACTAGTCTAGCACTGATCTGGCCCAAGCGACATCAAGCCCGCGAAGTGTAGTCTGCCAGCCATATCCGACTTATTGTGTCCTGCTAAGCCCACATGTATCACAACCATCCCTAATATCCGTAAGTTCTATTGAGGCAAGTATCTCGTGGATTGATTTTGGACGGGAAATAAATATCAGAGTATACGTTGTACGTGGAAACTTCCGCGTAAGGACAACACTCCAATGAGGAACTATCACTCGCGTATCTAAGAAGATAGGTCTATCAGGGAAATTTCCTTCCACAAGACGACTCCTAATTAGAGAATGATCTCAAGGAAGATCTCTTCTTCTAAACTACGTCACCAATGGCCTAGCCAAACCACGACTCCAACACTATAAATAAGATGGGAGGTTGGTGAATAAATGTATGCTACAAATTCCATTTTTATAGCTTTAAGCCTTCCTTAGAGCCATGTCTTACTTAAGCATTGGAGTGCCATCGGCCACCACAACGGTGGTCTGTGGCTCATGTGCGTTCTTTGTACAAGTTAGAAGGTCAAGGGCAAACAGGGAGCAGAAATCGATTGCATCAGCACTCAGTAGTGAATAATGCTTCATAATTAATAATACGGATTGAAATCAATTTAAACGTGTACAAAGAATTTGCATACGATGCACACTATCCAATTGTATCACATGCATTTGTTAAAAAAAAAAAGGTTTTCAATTGGTTTTTAGACATGCAAACCATCCAGATGTATGGTATGTGATGTGTCCAAATCTCGTCCTCCTGTAAGTTTTACCCGCAAAACAAATGTGAGACTGCCAAGGACCACCTTTTTGGTGGCTGAAGGCACTCCAAAGCTTAAGTCAGCAACTTTGTTAAAGAATGAAGTAAATTTGGACAAAACTCAGTTAAAGTTGCATACCTTGGTCGATTGTTCCCTTTACCTTATATAATGGTCGCGGTTGATTCTCTGCGTGACTTAAGCATGTGAGGCATAACAGAATGAGATGTTCCTCGTAACAGTCTCATCCTTTATGAATATGCATCCATGGAGGTAAATCCATCCATGACTTTTTTTATGAGACGTTTCTCTTCTTTATGAGAGAACTTACTCGGGGCTGGATTTGGGCCTTAGTTATGAATTTTTCTGATGGGGTCTATTTGGGCTTTTATGATTGACTTTGCCCTCTTTGAGTTTTGTGAGCTGGTCTAGTAGGAGGGATACCTGATCCTCATGATGGATGATTTCTGCCACATGTATGGCTGTGATGACGGTATATTTTGATGTATCATCAATATGCATGATCCAAACACATTTTTAATTGATTCTTCATATCTGCAAATATTTTAAACCTTTGTTAAGTTTTTGCATACCATCCAATTGTATGGTATGCATTGGCTAAAATTTTTATAATTAGTTTTCAGACTCTACAAAGTGTTTGCAAGCTAGAACTGAGCATTTTAGATCCAAAAATATAAAGAGAGGGTTAAATGAAGGGAATGATAGGGTTTTGGTGTTATTGTAGTGAAATGAAACAATTGATGGAGAGTCTGATGAAATGGGTTGATGGAGAATGATGTGAGGAACAAATCGATAGGTAGAATACTCGATTCTGTGGTGAAATGAGTGAGAAATGGGGTTAGAGCTTGGTCAAACTTTTTTTTTCTGATGCACTTTGTTGAATAAAATGCAAGAACTAGCTAACTAAGAGATCAAAGTTATGGTAGAGATGGGAGATATATGAGATGACATTCTTCAAGAGTTTGAGATGTTATTTATAATGTTATCCTCCAAAGTTATAAATGAGAAAAATTTCACTAATCCATTGCTTATGATCCAAATCATATCATATAAAATTAGGGGAGTCATAGTTAGAGATAAACGCATCAATAGTCATAATTGGAGGTTGATACATTTGTACATGTATGCACTGTTAGACAAAACTCAAGGAAATGGAACATAGTTTGATTTTTATTTGCCTTGGAATATGCTTTGAGTTGACACTTTATTTGTTTTAATGATTGCATGCTCCACGCTTGAAATTCTTATCTTAAAATTTGTTACATGTCTCCATCATAAATCCCCACTAAATGGAATCAAATCTTGACTTTTATAATATGGTCTTGAAATGAAACTCTTGGTCAACATGTGCCATGAACATGGTCTCGAATTTTGTAATTTTCATTAATTTTCTGCAAGAGTATGAAATTAATCACATTTAAGTGAAAATCAATATCTGTAAATATTTATAGGGACTAATAAGAGACAAATTGGGATAAATTTTTAATGGTTTTGGGTGCTTATCATCGACGCACGACTTCCAATGTTGGAACCACAATCAATTCAAGTGATCATGCAATACAATTATTAAATCACTTAATATTATTTTCGATTGAAACAACTAAACAACATGAAAAAAAGATAAATACAATTCTTGAAATAACAAACAAGGTCCGACTTAATATGTAACTCTAGACCATATGGTTACAATTTTTATTTGGAGGTGATTTTAAAGATTGGTAGCATCATAATAGGATATTTCCAACTTTTGTCCATAAATATTGAACTATTTAGGTCATGATCTCAAATCGTGAGTTGACTTTTCAGTTCTTCGTTGAGATAAAAGAAAAAGAAATCATTGTCATGACTCCAATAGATTGACAAGTTTGTAGGATTCAAGGTGAAAATCTCCATATCTTTTGGAGTTATTAAAGTTATGGGTGAGAAACTGAAGTGAAAAAGTAGGGAAGTGGCAAAGGTTGTTAATTGTTTGATTAGAAATTGTGCCACAAGGGCTAAATATTTTGTTTCACTATCAGTGTAGGACCTAAAATGTTTTTATTATATTTAAAGGACGTCGTGGGTTAACAATATTTTGTGAAATATTACTTCAGCATGGAATAATGCTTTGTAATGAGTAGTACTGATTGAAATCATTTTAAACATTTACAAAGAATTTGCATATCATGCATACTATCTAATTGTATCATATGCATTTGTTAGAAAAAAAAGTTTTCAATTGGTTTTTAGACATGCAAACCATCCAATTGTATGGTATGCATGATCCAAACAAGTTTTTAATTGATTCTTCATATCTGCAAATGTTTTAAACATTTGTTAAGTTTTTGCATACCTTCAATTGTATGATATGCATTGGTTAAAATTTTGTAATAGTTTTTAGATTCTACAAAGTGTTTGCATACTAAAGCTGAGCATTTTAGACCAAAAATTCTAACAATAGGGTTAAATGAAGGAAATGATAGGGTTTTGGTGTTATTGTGGTGAAATGAAACAATTGATAGAGGGTTTGACAAAATGGGTTGATGGAGAATGATGTGAGGAACAAATCGACTGTAGAATACTTGATTTTGTGGTGAAATGAGTGAGAAATCCAAAGCTATAAATGACAAAAATATCACAAATCAATTAATTATGCTCCAAATCGTATCATATAAAATTAGGGGAATCATAGTTAGGGATAGATGCATCAATAGAGTCATAATTGCAGGTTGATACATTTGCACATCTATTCATTGTGAGACAAAACTCAAGTAAATAGAATATAGTTTGACTTTTACTTGCCTTGGAATATGCTTTGAGTTAATGTTTTATTTATTTTGATATTTGCATGTTCCACACTTGAATTCTTATCTTAAAATTTGCCACATGTCTCCATCATAAATCCCCACCAAATGGAATCAAATTCTTATTTCCATAATAGGGTCCTGAAAAGAAACTCTTGATCTACATGTGCCATGAACATGCCCAACTGTCTCGAATTTTGTATTTTTCATTGATTTTCTACAAGAGTATGAAATTAATTACATTCAAGTGAAAATCATTATCTGTAAGTTTTTCTAGGAACTAATAAGAGAGAAATTGGGATGAAATTTTAATGGTTTTGGGTGCTTATCATCAACACACGACCTCTCCAATGTTGCAACCACAATCAATTCAAGTGTGTTCACGCAATACAATTATTTAATCACTTAATATTATTTTCGATTGAAACAACTAAACAACATGAAAAATACAATTCTTGAAAGAACAAACGAGGTCCGACTTAATATCTAATGCTAGACCATATGGTTACAATTTAGAGGGAATTTTAGAGGTTGATTCCATCATAATAGGATATTTCTAACTTTTGTCCCCAAATAATATTGCACTATTTAGGTCATGATCCCAAATCGTGAGTTGACTTTTCAGTTCTTTGTTGAGATAAAAGAAAAGAAATCATTGTAGTGGCTCTAATGGATTGACAAGTTCGTAAGAGTCAATGTGAAAATCTCATTCTCATTTGGGATTATTACAATTGTGGGTAAGAAACTGAAGTGAAAAAGTAGGGAAGTGGTAAAGTTGTTAATTGTTTGATTAGAAATTGGGCCACAAGGGCTAAATATTTTGTTTCACTATTGGTGTTGGACCCAACATGTTTTTAATATATTTATAGGACGTAGTGGGTGAACAATAATTTGTGAACAATACTTGGGTAGAATTGTGTTTTGTGAATATTACTCTGGCAGTGAATAATTTTTCGTGATGAATAGTAACGATTGAAATCAATTAAACCTTTACAAAGAACTTGCATAACATGCATACTATCCAACTGTATCATATGCATATGTTAAAAAAAAATGTTTTCAATTGGTTTTTAGACCTGCAAACCATCCAATTGTATCGTATGCATGATCCAAACACGTTTTTAATTTATTCTTCATATACGTAAATGTTTTAAACCTTTGTTGAGTTTTTGCATGTCGTCCAATTGTATGGTATGCATTGGTTAAAAAAAAATTAATTAGTTTTCAAACTCTACAAAGTGTTTGCATACTAAAGTTGAGCATTTTAGACCTAAAAATTTGACTGAACCGGATCGGTCTCTTTACAATTAATTTATTTTTTGGTCCCAGCATGGGTATTATTAAGAAAATCGAGATTTTGGCCTAAAATGTATTTTGTGTATTTTGGCCAAAAAATGTATGTTTCTACTTTCTTTACAATTGGTATTTTGTGTATTTTGGCCCAAAAATGTATGTTTCTACTTTTCCATAATAGGTATTTTGTGTATTGTGACCCCAAAAGATATGTTTGTACTTTATCTACAATAGGTATTTTGGTCTTAAAAATGCAAAATGCATATTTGGATTTGAAAATTTAAAAAGGGTTGAAATGGGGATTGGACCGAGATTGATCAGGCTCGAAATTTTGGTTACCTTGGACCCCGGCTAATCGACCTCATCTGGCTCGGGCTCGGTCCCTAAAATTATGGTTTTTAAAAAGGTCAATACATTTTCGAGCTTGGGTACTAGGGTTGGTTACTCCGACTGAGCCCAGCCTTGTTGCATACGATGAATGCATTGATTCAAAAACATTTTTCAATTGATTTTTCAGACCTGCAATTGTTTTAAACCTTTGCAAAGTTTTTGTACAATTGTATGGTATACACTAGTTTAAAAATAATTTTCAAACCTAGCTGGCAAAGTGTTTGCAAACCATACATGCCATCTAATTGTATGGTACACATTAATCCAAAAACGTTTTACAATTGGTTCTTGGACCCTGCAACTATTTGAAACATTTGAAAGTGTTTGCGTACCATCCCAATTATAAGTTATGCATTGATTCAATGACGTTTTTTAATTGGTTATTCTTACCCTGCAAAGTGTTTGCATATCATCCATTTGTATGGTATGCAGTGATCCAAAAATATTTTTCACTTGATTTTTTCAAACCCTGCAACTTTGACTTCCCGTATACATATGAAAAAAGAGACTACAACATAAAATAGTGTTTCGTGATGAACAATGCTTGGGCGGTGAACAATATTGGGTGAACATTGACGCATGGACAGTGTTTTTGGAATGTCCAAGGTTTTGTTAACTAAAACAAAACTTAATGGTCCTATTTGGAATCTCCAAGGTTTTGTTAACTAAAACAAAACTTAATGGTCCTAAACTAGCACTCAAATTCCCAAAAACTAAATTAGCCCAATGCTCTAGATTTATTAGGGAGTTAAAGTACTTAAATTCATATTTTTAAAATGCAAATACTATTATACCCCTAGTGTTGATGAAATATAAAAGAATAACATAACTATTCTAATTGGACAAAAGTGTTAAATACTAGGTAGTTACTCTAACCCCTGTTGGCATTATTGTATAGATAAATATAAATGATTCTTAAAATAAAAAAATAATAATAATAAAATAAATTTAAAAAAAAAAAAAAAAAAAAACTAGTTAATTCTACATGAGAACGTTTGAGAAGGTTACCATTGTCCACTCAGATATCAAGGTCTGGCATCCTAAAGGCACATGATTCTTAAAGGCTTCACACAAGCTCTCCTATTTTAATCTCCCATTATAATTTCCTATCATCTTCAAGCTTCACATGCGTCAACAAATTTTTTTTCCATTGGTTTTGAACTAGACTTGTCAATGAATCGGATTTTGATCCTAATCTGAATCGAATATGATGGATTTAGGGGTTCATTCTGATAGTCCAATTATATATGATCCAAATCCGCTATATTTATATACACATACATATAAGCTTTTACAAGTATTAAATGCATATGTATATGTGGTTAATAATGTATGACAGTTGAAAAAATAATGGAACAAATGAAAGAATTTGGATCCAATTATCAGATCAGCTGTTCGATAAGGTAATAAATCGAATATGGATTTGATTATTATAATTCGTCGAATTATCGAATCAGATCAGATTCAATTTTTTTCCTTTGTCAGAATGGATGGGATACAAGCTGATTAGTTCCACATCTAATTTGTTTAATGTCTACTTTGACCTAAATCCAATTTTACAAACCAAGAATGCACGCTAAAAATCCCCAAATTACACCAATAGGGTTCACACAATGAAATTGATTGGGTTTGGAAATATTACTGTGATGGGCATTTTTGCATATGGTCAGCCCACGTCAATAACCATTTAAGTTATTGGGCCAAAACATCTACCGAACCATGTATATAATAATTAGGGTTTTGTTTAGGATTTGAAAGAACTCTATAAATTGATAGTCATCGCTCGCTTTAAAATTGGGAAGGGGAGGTCGCAAAGTGAGATTTGTAAAAGTGTATTGTAAAAAACCTTGATAGGGAAATCGATCTTATTGATGGATCTGGGGAGTGGCTCAATTGGAGTTAACCTTGTAAATATCTCTAGTGTTTCTCGTATATCTTTTATTACTAATCGTTGATTGCGTTTCTTTTTGCATTTTGAGCTAAATACAAAAAATCCTCTTTACAAAATGGCGTCGGCTGTGGGGATGTTGATGGAGTCACGAATTGATGAAGAAGGTGTCTTCTCAGATCTTGTGAAGATAAGTAGTTTTCTTTTTTATAGGAAATTTTGTTTTCTGATTTTATGTTTTATTTTTATATAATTTTTTAGTTTTCTTTATGATAATTAGAGACTTATCATAATGTAAAAGTCAAGGTGTTTGTTTCGTAGTAAAAGGATTCAAGGATGTTCTGTGGTCGCGCGTACGGGCTTCATCACATAGTGATGAATGTCATTGAACCTATTTGGCCAAGCCGATGTGGTAAGCTGAAAGATGGACATGTCAATAAAGGTCCATGTTTGTATACAACAGTGGTCTCTTCTTTGACAAATGTTTTTACTCGTGATCTGATTCATCCGACCTATGTGTTGGCTTATAGTTAGAGATCGATTAAACAGTCAAAAAATGAAGGTTTCTAGCCAGCTGCTCGGACCTACATCAAAATGCTCGGATCTCCAACACTTAGTAAGCGACAAGGCATGTTCTATGAAAAATGGATGTGATCAAAAAATTGAGATTCCCTCTGATCTACCCAATGGAGTAATAAACACGGCCATGGGCGAGCCCCTGATACGAAACTGGAAGCATTTGGTAATTTTGATCAAGATTGGGTACTCATAATGTGAACAAGACTCACAATGTGACTACTCTACTATTCTCCAACAAAGTAAAGGGCGAATTGTGCTTTGGAACAACCGACTTCGCCTGTGTAAGGTAAAAAAAATATCTCCCTCCTTTATGGGATTAAAATATTTAATATTTCCCCTTTGTCGATTAAAATATTTTCATTTGAAGTATTTGGACATTTTTCATTGTCTTTTATTCTTTCAATACATAGACTTATTTTTTGCACAATCGTGAGAAACAAAATAATCAACAACAAATCTTGGACTTAAGGACAAAAGGTTGTCCCTTCGTGGAACATATTCATGTGTAGGATTTCTATATTTTCTCAAATCACGTATTTCGATTTAAGGATTTAAAGATAATGTTACTCAGCCCATAGTTATTGCTTAAAAGAATATGGGTCGTGCGTTTATACATATTCCGACCTTTTGATGTCACCATCAGTAAGCAATTGCTTACGTTTTTATATGTAAACAAATTTAAGTTTCACATTACTTATTAAAAGGAATTTAAATTTTCTTAAAAGACCGATCTCAACATTAATTGATACTTAGCTCTGATTATTTGATTGTTGATATGGTGAGACACCATGCTCACATTATATTAAATGATATACCAATTTCTAAGCAATTTTATATATGACGTACATATTCTACTTTAAGTAATTACATCAATTATCAACTATTCGATAGGAAAGATTTTGTAGTAAATCTCTAGTTACTTTGAAAAATGCAATGTGAGATTTGTTTTAGGGAGTCCGTGTCTTAGGATGTGTGGAGTGATTACCTTCTAACCGTCTTATTGGATTTAATCTCGAGGTATACTAAAATATGGGGCAAAGATATTTGAAACATAACAAAAATTTATACATGAAAATTAAAAGGTTTTAAAGTAATGAAAAACAAAGATATACAAAGGGTGACTCTCAAGGGCTACCGTAGTAGTTTTCTTAATTTGAAGTCAAACTCGTTATCTAAATAAAATGTTATTAAAAATAATAAATAAATAAAAAACTAGACCCATATCAACAAAAGTTGGAATCCACCAAACCATTTGAAAATTGGATAAACTAATGGAAAGAAAAAGTTCATAACTTTATATGTAGCTAATGTTTCAAGATTGAAACTTCAAAGTTGGATGTTTCCAACTTGGTAAGGAAACTTTGGCTACATATGGGCTGGGCAAAGTTTCTAGCTTAGTCTACCCATTAGACAAATTTTAAACTTTGTCCAATCAAGTGACAATCCATTTTGGAAAAAAAATCAGTGTTGGTTATTTGGATCCTTTTGCAACGAATGTAGGCAAACAACCGTGGATACTCTAAGAAATCAACCATTTGAAGACTATTTGTCTAGTAAATGGCAAACCTATAGAACTCTCGACTTTTTTTGGTTTGGTACCACATTATCATGGGTGATTAAGAAGCCACATTCGAAAGGAATCAATACCCTTATTTATAGGATATTGATTTTATCATTTATTTAATATATTTTATATTTGTAATCATTTAATAAAAAGAAAGTCAAAAAATTAAAATATTATGAATTTCATTGAACCACTAGATGGATAAAAATTTTGAAACTCATTATATTTTATAAATACTAAAATAATCCTCATTTATATTATTGAAGAGATAAAATATTTCTTAGGTTTTAAAATTGTCCAACAAATAAATTGTAAATAGCTAGGTTATAATAAAATTTCTTAGATTTTTTCCTTCTAACATTATATGTGGATAAATAATTTTAATTGCAAAAAAATCGTTTTACTTGGAATAACCTAAATACTTCATAGAAGTTTATACCACTCTAGTGTATCCTAATTCACCAATGATAGTGTATACCAAATTATAAATGTAATGCAAATAAATATAGAATAAAAGAGTTTACTTTCTTTGTAATAAGGAATTTGGAAACTCCTAACCTACATAGCTGATGGGGGATTAAATCGATTCACTTAACTTTAGTCGGGTTAAACTTAAGTTTTGAATCACTTAACCCAAACCCAATTGAACTCATCATCTGGCATGCGTCTGATCAACCCGAACCTTATCGTGTTAGGTAAAGGCGAAAACTTTCACTAACTTTGTTATGTGAGCCCAATTATTTTTAGTACGCATATGGTAACAAAAAATTGTGTTTGCGTATTTATGTTACATTATTATTTAATTAACATATCGTAACTTATTAAAGTCCGTAATGATACCACAATTAAGGTCATTCTTGGTTCACGGAAAATCCACTGTAAAAGGCAAATACTTAACCTTAAAAATGAAATTTCAAGTGTTTGGTAATCATTAACAAATTTTCATTGAAAACCAATTATCCAAAAATTTCCATTTATGTCAAGAATGTTCGCAAATTGAATTCAACACTAGGAGTGCTTAAAACAATTTGTAAAAAGAATGTAGTTATGATGCTTACGGTGGGGGGTATTATTGTTGGAGGGTAGTAATTGTGATGGTAGTGGTCACGTTGGTGATTGTAGTTATAGTGGTGGTGGTTGTATGTGGTCGTGAGGTGATGGTGGTGGCGATAGTGGTGCTGGTGGTAGTGGTTGGTAGGGAGGATTGCGATGGTGGTACTGGTGGTAGTGTTAGCAGTAGTAAAAGTCAGTGACTGTGGCAATAGTGGTTGTGATGCTTGTTAAATTTTATTTCCACAGGTCGCATAATTGTTGCCAAGCAAGCCTTGTAAATTACTTTGCATGATAAATGTATTTACAAAATTTCTCTAGGAGTTAATTTGCATTTATGATGGATTCATGGTGAACTGAACAGGGGATTAATTAGAAATTTATAATGCATTTGTTAGAAATGGATAAATTAATTCAAAGAAAAACACTTGTTAGTTTGTTAGTCAGTGGCATAATCTCATAATATTTTGACAAAACAATATTGAACATGTGCATACATCAATAACTTAAATTTATATATGGGTTGGACAAAGCTAAAATAAGAGGAATCCCTAATTAATTATGGCATCTAAGTATCTCTAATAATTTGTGGATGTGTTTTATTTATAATATGGTCATGAATATATAAATATTAATTAGTTGCAATAATGCTAGAAATAATTGGGCTGACATTCTAGTGTTCCTCATTTTCTTATCAAGAGGGCTTGGGCCGAAACATGATGATGAGTTTAATTGGGTGTGTGCCGAGTGATCCAAAACTTGAGTTGGATCCAGGTTGGGCATCTCACCCAACTTGTAGCATCTTGTAGGCTATAGGTTATTTAGTCCCACATCGGTTATGTGAGTTAGGATTTTCCACATTTCTTATTATAAATGAGGTAAAACTTACAGTTTGGCACTACACATCATCTTGGATAACTTAGTTCACATTGGAGAGGTTCGGAATCCATTTTTTGAGCTTCTCAAATTAGTTTTCAATAAGGTATGTTTTTCAATTTCATTTCTTAATTATTATATTTGCCCTAGTCATGTGATTTGTTTTATTTTTTATTTTTTATTTTAATATTTTTTCATAATTTCAAAATTGATGAAGCAAATAGGTAGTAACAATAAGATACATATACAACCACCCTGTCTACTAACTTCGTTAAATCTCGACATTGAATTAGTGATTTTTAGTGATAGGTTGAATTTTTTTATTCATGCCACAAAGTAATTTCTAGAGAAACTGGCTATTTATGACGAGCTTTAACTATAAATGTCTATTACTCACTTAAAATTAGATATTTGTCCTTAGTAAATGTTGCAATCGTCGAACTAGATAAATGTAATTAAAATAAGTTTGTAAGGGCGTACGAATCACAACCAATAATGAATCCTGTGTTGAAACCCTCACAAATCCTATTTCATCTAAAGAGTATATTTATGAGAGCTCCAACATAGGATTCGTGATTGGTGATGATTGATATGCCCGTACTTATATGACGCCACTAAGGTCTTTTTTACATAAAGAGAAAGCCATGTTGGACCTCAATAATGGTATGATAGATAACTCTTGGTTTCCTTGCACAATTATGTTGAATCCCTCAAGCATCTTGTTTTATTTTAACAGTTTTATAAGGGTGTATCAATCATCGTGAATCACCGATGTAAATTTTTTTTTTTTTTTTTTGCAAAGAAACAAATAAACATAGTATATAGATGGTTATGCTTCATAATGCTAGGAAAAAGATACTCAATACCATATAAGTAAGGTCTCAATTAAGTAAACTCTGAAATAAATTACATAAGATACTCCACCAAGCTAAATTCTATAACATTAAAATAATTACTTAAACTGAATTTCATAATACTAAAGTAGAAATCACTTACCATATCTCTCCTACATGGTTCATTTTTATAAAAATAGTGACCAAAATCCACTTAAATAAAGCTCTAAATCAAGTAAAAATCTTTGCAATAATTCACATGAAAGACCCACTATTCAACACATTTCATTTCTATAGAGATAACGACTTCAAATCCACTAAAATAAGGCTTTAAATCAAGTAAATTTTTTTGCAATAAATCACTTCGAATATTCATTATCCACTAGCCTAACCAGAGTTATTCCATAAACAAAAATCCATTTACCTAAAATGAAGCGCCTTGTAACAACAATATGAAATCTTTATCTTTAATGGAATAAAATCTCTCATCCGCACAACCGTTAACGATCCTTAATTACCAAAATTAATTTCATTGATATTACTATTTCATGTGCCAACTAGTCTATGAGACTAACTTTTTAACTAATTTGAGACTCATTGTCAAAATGATGACACATGCCAAGTTATAAAATAAATAAATAAACTATAAATCATTGAATTCCATTAAGTATGCGCCTTCCTTAGTAATATCTTACACCTTCCATCATCTTCCTCACTAAATCAAGTACTTCTCTCAACCACCTATTGCATCTTCTTCACAACTCCAAACAAACTAGGGTGCTTGTTATCTTCGATCTACATTTGGATTGGGATAGTACACACAATAAAATAAAGTTTAAACAAACCACATATGTCGAACTAACATATTTTCAAGGTGGAGTCTTCTATTTTCCTTTATCTTACAATCAAATATTATTTCACACCTTCTATTTCCTAATAAAACAACATACTACTACCCTTCAACATATTGATCAATTCATCATAATAAAACTTGAATTCTTTTCTAAATATTCACCTGACCTATTGATTATTTTGTTGAGAGATGTTGGGAAGAAGATGAACATACGAAATGTTCCAATAAGTAGTTGATCTGGAAGATTGAGGAAGTTAAATAATTTTGGGGAATGAAAATGGAGGAGAGAAAAGAGAACTAAGAGTGGAAAGTTGATAAATAAATGGAATTCAATTATTTCTTAGGGTTTGTTTGGTTGACCATTTTCCTTGGGAAATGGAATCTATTTCCCTCGTTATGCAGATTTTCGTTGTTTGGTTGTCAATTTACTGACAGAAAATCAATTATTCATAAGACTATTTTGTCACTACTCATGGGAATACAAGTCCGAGGGAGAGGCCTCAAAATCAAATTCACAGAAATGGTTTCAATTTCCGTGCAACCAAACAGACCCTTAATGTTTTTTGTTGACACGTGTCATTGTCTTGACGATGGAAACATGAAGTGAAAAAAAAATTGTTGCACAATCCTTAGGATTAGCTACTTTCAACAAAATAAATTTGAATATCCATAAATATACAAAAATTTCAAAGTAAAATTCCTAATAAGGTATGTGTGTCGCTTACGTGGCTATCCACCAAGGTGAGTTGACTCTACAAATTAGGTTGTGCTTGTTTCATGGAAAAGTATTTTTTGGAATATTCATTTCTCAGAATTTAAATTACCTAGTGTTTACTTTATGAAAAATTATAAATCATTGGAAATATTTTATTTCAAAAGAGCCACGTGGGTGGAAGATCAACATACCAATTTTAATGGGATGTTGATTTTCCAGAATTTTCTTGAGTTGTTTATTCTCACATTTTCAACTCTAGACCCACACCATCATGCCACAAGTAACGCCACACCACCACCATCGCCATCATTATAGCACTACCACTACCATAAAACATGCACCACCTCCATCACTACCACTAGTATTAATACCACAAACACCACTACCGCCATCATTACTATCACCATAGCACAACCGCCACTACCATTATCACTACCATCGTAGCATGTCTATTGCCACCTCCCTCACCATACAAGTTACGCCACGACCACCATCACCATATCACAACCAATAAAGCATTACTAACACCACCATAGTAAAACCACCACCTCATGGCACAACCACCGCATGCCACTATCATGCCACTACTTACTCCTACCACTACCAACGCCACTACAATGACAACCACAACCAACACCATTTCTACAACCATATTCAACCAAACTGTTATCACACGAGACACACTCGAGCAATTGAGAATTAATTTCCATGTCACAACCAAACGACATGAAAATTTTTAGGATAAATAAAAATCCTTAAATATTTATTTCGAGAATCTCTTATTTCTTTGAATATTTATTTTCACGAAAAAAATGAGCTTAAATTGGTGATTTGGAACGTGGTGCCTAAAAAAATTATTAACCACCAGTTCTCACTTAGATACCCAAAAAGGTTATTTATACTTTAGGTCTCATAGTTGGTACCAACTTTGATTTTAGGTCCTAAATTGGTCCAGCTTTCAGTCTAGATTCCAAGACCATGTTGACCCCACTAACCATCAACTTTTCGTTTATTAGTTAAATGGATTTTTTTTTTTATTAAAACTATATTGACTTTGTTATATGAAAATTTAGACTTTAGGTCTCATAGTTTGTACCAACGTTGCATTTAGGCTCATTGTTTATGACGGAGACTTCAATTTGGGTGTAGGGTTAGGCCAATAACTCCAGATTGGGTCAAAAGGCCTTATTGTTAGTTGAATGGACGGAGAGTTGAGAATTAACGGGGTCCTGGTACCTAGACTCAAAACTAGTACAAACTATGGAACCTGAAGTCTCAATAACCCTACTCAAACTTAGCATTTTTTCGTTAAACTCACGATTATCTATCTACGATCATTAAATCGGTTAATACATGTACATCTCGAGCTACAATACACTTGAAATACAATAAGTACATAGATATAGTTTCTTCATCATCTTTTTCACTAATAAGCCGCCACCACCATGTCTACTTCTAACATTGCCTTTCTAGATCATCCTTTGCAACTAGTATCAAACAAACATTCAATTTTTATCAACAAATCAAATATTTGTTTGGTAAACTTCAAAAGGGATTTAGTGGCGAAGCAAAATGTTCAGACAGAAAAATGGTAGAAGAAGATGATGAGATGTAGTTAGCTCGTGGTGGACGGAAAGCTGACAACAAAGACAAAATTTATGGTGGATTTTGATTAAAATTTCACAAATGGATTGATTAATAATGTATCATTCAGTCCACTATCAGTTGAAGGGGAATGGAATTTCTGAATCACGGTTCAGCAGAAAAATAAGTATCAGATTTCAATTTAATTTCCTTGAATACAATATTTATATGTCAAAATTAGTCGAAGATTTTTGGAAAAATTCATTGACAAGGCAAACTAAAATAAATAAAAATTTGGATGTAGAAAACCTTTTTGTATGGATTGCTTTGATATTAGAAAAATGACCAATAGTTGCCCCTTGAGCTATGTGAGTTGCTATGTATACTCAACCATTTGGCTCGGCTACACAATTCTTTGTTGCGTCGATATTTTTCGATGTTTTGACTTTGTTGCACCAACCTAAAATATGTAACACCGACTTACCATTTTTTATCAATAAAAATCATTTAATGGTGAAGTTTTCTTAATTTAAATTTATTGATGTAAGATGTTTTTAGGTTTTAAATGCATATTTTTTTAATACAATATAATAGTCGCAAAAATTGTAAAATAATTTATTTATTAATTTAACACGTATTAGTTTTGTCAACCCCACTATGGTTGATGAAGATAGTAAAATTTTATGAATGTTTGACTGAATTTTAGTTGTTTAGATAATGGTCACTTTTATTTTTTCATTCAAGTGTTAATTAATGTTCCTAAATGAAAATTTTTCACTATTAAATGATTTTTATTAATAAAAACCAATTAGTCTGTATTACATATATTAGGTTAATGCAACAAAGTTGGAACATCCCAAAATACTGGTGCAACAAAAAGTTGGTGCAACCGAGCCAAATAGTCAGGTACACGTAGCAACTCCCTTAAATCTTATATTATTTAATTTTAAGTCAATTTTCTGTGGTAGTTGTTATGTGGGTGTCATATCTATATGGTCTATCCCAGATGCAAAAAATCTTGGTTCTTTAACACACTTTTTTTTTAATCTTTATTTCGTTTCAAATTTAAATTGAAATCAACAACAATACAAAAGTGAGGTATCAACAAAATTTTAATTTAAATATTTAGTTTACTTTTAATTTTATCGAGTGAGACACAAACTTATTAAAGCTCCATCACCTATTTTTTATTTTTTTTTTTGTAAATGTGTTTATCTTCTTATCTAATATATTTGTTTTAAATGCATTTAGTTTTTAAATATATAATCTTTAGGTGATGATTGATTTTTAGGTGTATGTACAAGGAAACATTATTAATGTATTATTTCATTTCTTTATCTTTCATTCAATTATTTTATTTTTATTCTTTTAGATTCTGATCACCATTTCTTTGACTGCAATCAACAACGCTGCAACAATGCTGCAACAATGGGTTAAGGATCATTTTTTTCCTTTATGAAAGGTAAGAAACCTTAATGCAACACAAAAAAAAAAATTTAATCTTTAGCCAAAACAATTATCTCTTATGCAAAACTATTCACATAAATAATTTATTTTGTATTTTTATTATGCAACAATAATTGGCCTATAAATATTGTTCAGATAGATCTTTGAAATTTTGCTTCGTAAACTACGAATTTTAGTAAAAAATTTGGATGTTATTTTAAATGTGACTATGGTTACTGTAATGGTTGCATGTCATTTGTTAGTAATTGTTGAACAAATATATAATTTTTTTTAGATACTCGTGATATACTTGTAAAAATCTTGTAAGTTTATATCCTTTGAATGTTTATTAACATCTACGATATACTTCTTAAAATTCTTGTAAAAATGATGTGACATTTGTTAATTAATCTCGTCGCATCTGCACACATACATGCATATAGCAGTTCTAAGACATTTTGTCTTGTATATACGTATGTATATTTTTGTAAGCTTTTTACTCTAGTTATTATTTACATCAATATAAGGTGCCTGAGTTGATCAAAGTTTAACTTTGCCTCAATTTATTATTGTATAAAAAACACAAATATTTAATATTTACTATAAATGGATGAAAGTTATACTGATTGAATTGGCAAAACCATCCGACAAACATGTAGTACGCAACCTAGCTAGACATACATTGTGTCAAGGGAGCAACCCTTTAATGTTATATTTTAAATAACTAATTAACATTTTTCTAAAAATGCCTTAAGTGATTTTGTTGTGTATCCTTATGGTCACAAACATTAATGGAAAACAAAAATTCTAACTGGGACCTATGTCCCACAGTGTAAGTGTTGAAGTTGCAAATATATGGTGTACTCAGAGTGAGCCAAAGTGACCGCTTAAAGCTAGAAGCGAAACAGTGACAACACTCTTTGCCTTGGCTGAAGAAAAAAACGAGATAAATATTTTTTTAAATTTTATTGTTTAATTTTTTTTTTTTGATTTTTACAATCAAAATTTTTGCAATGAGATATATTATTTGCATTACGTATTTTTACAATAGAGACTGGTTCTGATTTTCAAATAATTTTAAGTCCACAGAAATTTCTTCATTGTCTTTTTATTTATGTAATAATTATTTTGAAATTATCAGCATACAACTATATTTCTAATTTATTACATAGTATATTAATATCGGAAAATCTCTATCAAAATTGTTAGTTACTTAGATGTCTTCAAATTAAATTTAAATATTTTTCTTATTTTTTTGTTAATTTAATTAGGTAATTGGAATTCTCAAGATTTATAAATGAAAATTTAACCATTATTATAATGCAAATTATACATAGAATTACGTGACTAATAATCATTAATATAACATAATAACTTTCACTTGCTATTCAAAAGCCTAAATATAAGTAAATTGCATTTATTTCCATTTTATAAAATTTTATTATGATTTTGTTATTAAGTTCGGTTTACATTCGTAAAGCGCTCGCTTCCCTTTTCGCTTAAAGCGGTAAGAGGGGTCATCGCTTCGCTTCAATGCTTTGACTACTTTGGTGAGATTTTCATATTAAGCTATTAGAAAATTTTGTTTTTCGATGTTGAAATATTTTCCTGGAACAAACTTTATTATGAAGATTTCAAACATACAATAACCACAATCAACCAATATATGATTGAGAAATAAGTTGGTTATTAATTAAGTCAACAGGGTCAATACCTAAAGTGAATTTAACACACATAAGAAAACAAAACAATTCCTTCGAGAAAATGGTAAAGTTGTCGCTTGCATGATATTTAGAGATTAACCAAACGTGCCATGTTGAAGAAGACGTGAATCACTTCCAAACATGAATAATTAATATTTTGTATATGTATAACGAATGCAAAGTATTATTTTATAGAGAAGTGAAGTATTATATTCTAAATGAATCTCAAAAACAATGAATACGATATCTTTGCTCAATAAATGTTGACAGCGAATGTCTTACAATATATCATAGTTAGAACTCAAATATTTCTACTTTACCGATGATTTTCATTGTGTAACCTGATTAATTATCCCCTTTGATTTTCAAAGTTGGCAATGAACATATTTTAAAGCTCTTAAAAACAAGTCAATAAACAATAAACTGTTCATTACACAACTAATTTGATTAATTTATTTTAACAAAATCAATAAAAAGTTTTTAGGTAGATTCTTCATTGTGTGCCATAAGAACCATGTGTTTTTTTTAGAATGACCATCTCAATAGCATTTATTCTATTTTTAGTTAATATTATTGCTACATTATACTAATTTTGCATAAATATGCGGGATATGTTTTAAGGACAAGTATGAAATATTAAGTTCTTCGATTCAGTCAAAGATGAAGAATGCAAATTGAGGAGAAAAAAACCTATTAAATGATAAAATGAAATATCGTGATTTTAGATTTAATCTCACATGGAGAATAAAATTAAGAGTGAAACATAATCTTATATTCTTTGCAAATGATATCGCTCAGAAAATTAGTGGATAATCAACCTTGAATTGTGATGGAGTTGCACAAAGGTTATAGTCGTCTAATGAGAGAAAATACATGCCAAGTATTGTTGATGTTTATTGGGGACCCTATCATGTAAATCATTTTACAATTTGAGTTAAATAATATTTTTCAAGGCCTAGAGTTGACCAGATAATGCAAGATTGAGTTGTTAAGGTCTAATCAAATTCACAAGGTGTTGTTGACATTCTTAACAATATTGTCAAGGTATCTTGGATATGTTTGGTTCATTGAAGGCATGATAGGAAAGCAACGTGAATTCTTACAAGCTAAGTAATTCACCTATATGCCAGAAAAAACATGGATATGGTGATTTCTACTGCTGTCCTAAGCCAGAACATTACTCCAATTAATTACCAAAACAAAGTCAGAGAATGGTGCATCTGAGTGTTATAATGTCTTTATTTTGTATTTTTTTTTCATTAGATGTTCAACTATTTGTGTTTTCTACTTGATTTTGTTAGTTGTTTATGTGTAGGGTGTGGGTATGTCCGCCCTTCCTTATTTTATACATAAAGCGGGATCCTTTCAACCCTAGTTTGTCATGTGCAAAAAATTATAATTTATAAATTTATTAATTATTTAACATAAAATTAGAATTCGGTCAAATATTATTTCATTGCAAACTCTTAAAGGCAATTCTATTTTCGCGAAATATAAGTGAAATATCTTTATTGCTAATGTCGGTTTGCGATGACGATGCTGACAAATAATGTCATGATGATGCACAACATACAATGGAAACTTTTATACATCCCTTGGTAGATGGATCAATCATTTGTTAAGTTGGTGGTAGTTTGGTTGAAGATTATGATTATATTTTGCAAGATACATTCTCAATATATAACATGAACTAAACTTATTAGTATATTAAATCAAAATATAATTAGTGTAAGAATAGACAAAATACTATAATGTACAAGAAAAACAACTGATGAATTAACCATGTTTATATTCTATTTTTCACAATACATTCTTATAATACTATTAGTTGTTAGTGAAAATATATATATTCGTAATTGGAGAGTATGAGATTTCAATCAGACATTAGGTACACCTACCAATTGTTATTTGAAATATTCGCCAATTATCCTTAATAATAAAGTTGTGACATGTATTATAAATATTATAAATAAATTATCATAATTACAATTAATGACAATGATGTGATCCCAATTATTGGTAGCAAAATAAATTTACTATAAGGGTCTGTTTGGTTAGCCAGTTCCCTTGGAAAATGGAATATATTTCCCTTGTTATGCAGATTCCCGTTGTTTGGTTGTCTATTTACTGACAAAAAATTGATTCTTCATAAGACTGTTTTCCCACTACTCATGGGAATCCAAGTCCAAGGGGGAGGTCTCGAAATCGGATTCACAAAAATAGTTTCAATTTCTATGCAACCAAACGGACCCTAATTATAATTAATTGACGAAACAACAATTTTATAATATCGTGGAATGGAAAAAGTATGCTCAAACTTGTCATGTTATGAGAAATATACTTGATGTTTTAACAAGGTAAATGTCCATTTGTTGCATAGATTGTATATCTTCAGTAAGTCATTGCAATAATACTGTAATTATGTTATAAATATGAGATAAAAAAGTATGGAATTAGTCATTACTTATTTTATAAGGATATGAGAGGTAACCCATTATTAATCTTGAATTCAGAGTACTCCAAGATTAAGGAAATTTTAGTGAGAATCATAGTCAACAAACGACTTCATGTCTTGACCGTCATAATAGCATGCTTTTAGCACAAATTTCAAAATATCTTAAATGACCCTTATCAAACCAACCCAAAACTGATCCCTAGTCATCTCTTTCAATGTTTTGAAATACCCCTTATTTGTGTCCCAGGACTCTCATCATTCTCATTAAGTCATGCCCATTCTCTAAAATTGAAAACCTAGATTGTTGGAGGCGGTGAGAAATCAATCATATGTTGAAAGGTCTCTAACTTTGTATTATTTTCAGTTGGGTATGTAGCAACTACTGAAGTTTTGAACATATTTCCAAATATGGTATGAAATGGGAGGGGGACCATTAATTTATTTATTAATAGAAGGGGCCATGCCTAAATTTTATATTAATTGTGGGGGGTTTGTCCAATATTTATTAAAAGAATGAAGGTAGGGGCAACCGGTGGTAGAGATGGACAGTGATGGTGGTGGTCGTGTGGAGCTCAAATCGGGCACAAATAGAACGTTGATGGATGTAGATGAATTCAAACAAAGAAAGGAATAGAGGGGGATGGAGGCAGGCCATCGGTGGCGGTGATAGTGGTGATGAGGAGCTTCAATCAAGCAAAAAAAGGGAAAGGGGTGACAGTAGTCGTGGTTAGTGAATTCAGACAGAGATAAAGATAATGGAGGAGGAGGTTGCTGACATTTATGGTGACAAAGAGTAATAACTGGTTTTAAACTTAAAAAGAGATAGAAATAAAAGGGAAGGGTTGGTTTGGAAAAGATGTCATTTTTATTTTTAACCCTAAGGTTTTCATCGAGACAGAGCAACGTTAGTTCAAGTATTTTAGAATTTCGTAGAGATCACGTGCCAAACACATGCTAGTTTCATAGTCAATACGAGGATACTCACGTTGACTGTGAGTCCTGGGGTATCAGTAAAGTTTCCTTAATTTTAGGTACTCTGAATTTATGATTAATAATGGGGGAGGGGTATCTCTGCATATCCCTATTTTATATTCTAACATCTATATAATAGCTAAGAATTTATATCACGACATATACTTTTAATTGAATAACATTTTATTTAATCTCGAGTATTTTATAATGATAATATTTTTGTGAGATTTTAATTATTAAATAGGTTGATGCATGAACGTTTAACAACATTTTTCACATATTCAATATTACAACAATGACTTTAAAGACTTCCAACATTGAACTCTAACCTTTTCAAAAGTGATATCAAACGAACTTCGAACATATCGTATTTATAAGTGTGAAGATGAGTGAGACAAATATATGGATAAATAAAAGACATGGAAGGACAATGTAATGGTTTATAACTTGACAAATATAGGAGCTCGAGGAAATTACAAAAATTAGTTTGTAAATAAAATGGTAAAATATAAATGTGAGAGATGGAGTGAAATAAAAAGAAAAATAGTTTTTTCTTGGAAAATAAAGATTTGAGCTTCAAACTGAAAATCTAAGGCTCGTCCAATATATTGAAAAAAAATGTGTGAAGAGATTTGAGGATGTCCTCGGCGTCGAGGAACATGTACTAGGGTGTATGTGCGACTTATTCAAATCATAAGATAAGCTCGACCAAAATAAAGAATACACTCTTTTTTAGTATTAATACAATATTAAGATTTGATATTTAATTGAAACAAGTTATAATAGAATACGTCTTGTTTATCTCAACGAAATGTGTGAAGAAATTTGAAGTGTTGAATGGTCGTATTAAATATAAGTGTTTCGATGCATTTAAACTTCAAAGGAAGTAGTGAGGTTGGTGACATGATGATCAAGATGAGAGATGTACATATGAAAATTTTCTCATATGTACATAGCTTCATCGAAAGGAGTTATTGTCATTAAGACGAATCAATCTCTCTATGCTCTTGCGGAGTTTCGAGAAATAGCCTAGTGCCATTCGCTCTTCCTGTTGCAGGGTAAACCAAGGGCCTAGATAGAAGGACTATTCCTTTGTTGAGTGCTTGGCTTGAGTGTTTCCAATCTCCCCCGGGTAAAGATCATGACCTTTCATGTGCTAGCACTCTACTTCCTAATCCGGAAAGAATGAGGAAGCAAAATGTTGTTTTGGGAGATCTCAATAAAATGCCCAATCCACATCCATAAAACAAAAAACGAGTCTAAAAAAGAAGAGGGTCGTGCCCAGTCCCAAACAGTGCGTTATTCATTTATGCCTTTTGGGAATCACATGATAAGAGGACCAAGGCTAGATGATCATGTCATTATCTATACGCTGGAAAACTTCGTATTCAATTTTTTGGCTTACGTTTCACTATTCCTAAGCTAGATTGGTGAGCCAACTATTATGTCTCTCTTCTTATGCACATGACCGCAGCTAAATGATGCGGGCAAACCATTGTCGATAGGGATGTTGGGATATGAGGAGTAGGCTTTTTTCACTTCCTTGAATTGTCTTAAGGGCGATACCAAGGATCCTCAGT